>JAQFWZ010000067.1:1934748-2039748 GCA_027789725.1 Dendropsophus ebraccatus | reverse complement strand
GCTGCGGATTTAGTGTCCCGGTTCAGGAGCTAATGGAAGGTGTGTGCTCACCCCTCCATAGCCAGACCACGCCCCTGAGGAAATGCGGTTAGAATACGCAGCATGTAATTTGTCACTGGCCAACTTGTACTCAGTCCATATACGTTTTTTAGGGAGGACATATACGCCATTACCCTACCCCAAAGAGCAACAATGGCAGTTTCCCAGTATAATGGAGCGTCAGAGAAGTTGGACAAATTATCAGCGAAAAAATCCGCCCATCATCCTTTCAATAATGTCGTAAATTTTTTCTTCTTGCACCATATATCCTGGGAAGCGACAGACAAACTCGTGAATCTTCGGGTAAGAGTCTAAGATCACCATAGAGACGGGGGAGTGGTCCGAGATCACCGTGTCATGTATCTCCGACCTCTCCACCTTGTCCACCAACCGTTCCCATAAAAGGAGGACGTATTTGGTCAGTTGTGCGGGACACTCCAGTATGATCACTAACATTAAGTACTGTATTTAGATCTCCCCTCACTATTTTATTCACCACTGACTCAGCCATCAATCTGTCACCCGTTTGAGCAAAAAATGTTTGTTCTCCCCATTAGGGCCATAAATATTATGAATACTGTAGTCCATCCCCTCCACAGAGAGAGTCACCCTAACCAACCTACCGTCCTGGTCATGCTCATGAGAAAGGACTGTATGGCTAAAGTTTTTATTTAGTAGTATATAGACTCCCGCTTTGCCAGGTATAGCCGGTGAGCCATAGGAATCCCCCCCAGCTTTCTCATACGCACCATATCATCCTCAGCCAGGTGTGTTTCTTGCAGCAAAGCTACGTCATTATGGAAACGTTGGTGTCACTAGGTGTCACTACAGCGTTTGTTCGTAACATATTTCTATGCATGGCTATAGCTCTCCAAGGGTTAACTATTATATGTCACATGTTGCCTTTCGTCCACTCACAGGTGCAGGTGCTTTCCCTCCTTTCCTCAGCCTATCATGTCCTTACTTTCTCTCTACACACTCACAGCCCACCAATCACAGGCAGGGTTAGACGGACACCAGTGGTTAGGACTTAGTTGCCGGGGGAAGGAGTTCAATTCAGTCGGAGTTAGTTGTCGTCTGGAGTCAGTCTAACAGGGACACCACTAGACAAGCCAGTTTCTTGTCATGAGCATGAGAACAGCTATGCAGTGTTAGAACACTACAAGGGGAGAGAAGCAAAACAGGGATCACCTTGTCCATGCCAGGAACCTCTCTACAAAGTGCGGGGCAGTTACCTCAGCAGTCACAGGAACTGACTCCAGTGGAATAAAGATATGGAAGGTGTATGTATTCTACTGCACAGTGCAGGACAACTGGGAAGGCCTGGGAGTCTGCTCAACCCAGATAACAAGACCTGTGTCTCGTATTACCCACTTAGGATGGGTAGCCCGCAACTAGGGGGCAGAAGGCGGTCAGACTAGAGTCCATCCGTGAGTACGAGTATTCCCTAGCTCTACTTCTACAGACCTTTACTGTCCCGGCAGAGTACATTTCTATCTTGCACAAGGCCCCTCTGGCAGTCCCTCTCCTCTATTCTCTCTATACTACAAAGCACCTTCACCTCAGCTACCAGCACCTGTACATCTTGCAAGATTGTATACCTATTGTATTGCACTGGACTGTATTCCGTACTTTTCTTGTATTGCATTACATTCTCCTAAGTAAACTGTTCTGTTCTACTCAAGTACTGGACTCTGGCCTACTCATTCTGCATCCACACCCACACACACCTGTACACTTGTACAGAGGGGTCAGGAAGGATGAGAAGGCCGGTGGAGAGGACAGAGGAGTCAGGAAGGATGAGGAGACTAGTAAAGAGGATAGAGGGGCCAGGAGGGATGAGGAGACTGGTGGAGAGGACAGAGGGGTCAGAAAGGATGAGGAGACTGGTGGAGGGGGCAAAGGGGGCAGGAAGGATGAGGAGGCTGGTGGAGAGGACAAAGGGGTCATGAAGGATGAGGAGACGGGTGGAGAAGATAGAGGGGTCAGAAAGGATGAGGAGACTGGTGGAGGGGGAAAAGGGGGCAGGAAGGATGAGGAGGCTGGTGGAGAGGACAAAGGGGTCATGAAGGATGAGGAGACGGGTGGAAAAGATAGAGGGGTCAGGCAGGATGAGGAGACTGGTGGAGAGGATAGAGGGATCAGGAAGGATGAGGAGGCTGGTGGAGAGGACAGAGGGGTCAGGAAGGATAAGGAGGCTGGTGGAGAGGACAGAGGGGTCAGAAAGGATGAGGAGACTAGTGGAGAGAATACAGGGGTCAGGAAGGATGAGGAGACTGGTGGAGAGGATAGAGGGGTCAGGAAGGATGAGGAGACTGGTGGAGAGGGCCAAGGGGGAAGGAAGGATGAGGAGGCTGGTGGAGAGTAAAGAGGGGTCAGAAAGGATGAGGAGACTGGTGGAGAGGATAGAGGGGTCAGGAAGGATGAGGAGACTGGTGGAGAGGGCCAAGTGGGCAGGAAGGATGAGGAGGCTGGTGGAGAGGACAGAGGGGTCAGGAAGGATGAGGAGGCTGGTGGAGAGGACAGAGGGGTCAGGAAGGATGAGGAGGCTGGTGGAGAGGACAGAGGGGTCAGGAAGGATGAGGAGGCTGGTGGAAAGAACAGAGGGGTCAGGAAGGATGAGGAGACTGGTGGAGAGGGCCAAGGGGTCAGGAAGGATGAGGAGGCTGGTGGAAAGAACAGAGGGGTCAGGAAGGATGAGGAGACTGGTGGAGAGGATAGAGGAGTCAGGCAGGATGAGGACACAGGTGGAGAGGAAAGAGGGGTCAGGAAGGATGAGGAGACTGGTGGAGAGGGCCAAGGGGGCAGGAAGGATGAGGAGGCTGGTGGAGAGGACAGAGGGGTCAGGAAGGATGAGAAGACTGGTGGAGAGGACCAGGGAGTCAGGAAGGATGAGGAGACTGGTGGAGAGGACAGAGGAGTCAGGAAGGATGAGGAGGCTGGTGGAATGGACAGAGGGGTCAGGAAGGATGACGAGACTGGTGGAGAGGACCAAGGGGTGAGGAAGGATGAGCAGGCTGATGGAAAGGACAGAGGGGTCAGGAAGGATGAGGAGGCTGGTCCAGAGGACAGAGGAGTCAGGAAGGATGAGGAAACTGGTGGAGAGGATAGAGGAGTCAGGAAGGATGAGGAGACGGGTGGAGAGGATGGAGGGGTCAGGAAGGATGAGGAGACTGGTGGAGAGGACAGAGGGGTAAGGAAGGATAAGGAGGCTGGTGGAGAGGACAGAGGGGTCAGAAAGGATGAGGAGACTGGTGGAAAGGATAGAGGGGTCAGGAAGGATGAGGACACAGGTGGAGAGGATAGAGGGGTCAGGAAAGATGAGGAGACTGGTGGAGAGGGCCAAGGGGTCAGGAAGGATAAGGAGGCTGGTGGAGAGGACAGAGGGCTCAGGAAGGATGAGGAGACGGGTGGAGAGGATAGAGGGGTTAGGAAGGATGAGAAGACTGGTGGAGAGGACCAAGGGGTCAGGAAGGATGAGGAGACTGGTGGAGAGGACCAAGGGGTGAGGAAGGATGAGGAGGCTGGTGGAAAGGACAGAGGGGTCAGGAAGGATGAGGAGGCTGGTCCAGAGGACAGAGGGGTCAGGAAGGATGAGGAGACTGGTGGAGAGGAACAAGGACACAGGAAGGATGATGAGACTGGTGGAGAGGATGGAGGGGTCAGAAAGGATGAGGAGACTGGTGGAGAGGACCAAGGAATCAGAAAGGATGAGGAGACTTGTGAAGAGGACCAAGGGGGTCAGGAAGGATGAGGAGACTGGTGGAGAGGACAGAGGGGTCAGGAAGGATGAGGAGACTGGTGGAGAGGAACAAGGGCGCAGGAAGGATGAGTAGACTGGTGGAGAGGACAGAGGAGTCAGGAAGGATAAGGAGACTGGTGGAGAGGATAGAGGGGTCAGGAAGGATGAGGAGACTGGTGGAGAGGATAGAGGAGTCAGAAAGGATGAGGAGACTGGTAGAGGGGGCAGGAAGGATAAGGAGGCTGGTGGAGAGGACAGAGGGGTCAGAAAGGATGAGGAGACTGGTGGAGAAGGCCAAGGGGTCAGTAATGATGAGGAGGCTGGTGAAGAGGACAGAGGGGTCAGAAAGGATGAGGAGACTGGTGGAAAGGATAAAGGGGTCAGGAAGGATGAGGAGAAAGGTGGAGAGGACAGAGGGGTCAGGAAGGATGAGGAGACTGGTGGAGGGGGCAAAGGGGCCAGGAAGGATGAGGAGGCTGGTGAAGAGGACAGAGGGGTCAGGAAGGATGAGGAGACTGGTGAAGAGGGCCAAGGGGTCAGGAAGGATGAGGAGGCTGGTGGAGAGGACAGAGGGGTCATAAAGAATGAGGAGACTGGTAGAGAGGATAAAGAGGTCAGGAAGGATGAGGAGACTGGTGAAGAGGACCAAGGGGTCAGGAAAGATGAGGAGGCTGGTGGAGAGAATAGAGGGGTCAGGAAGGATGAGGAGACGGGTGGAGAGGATAGAGGGGTCAGGAAGGATGAGGAGACTGGTGGAGAGGGCCAAGGGGGAAGGAAAGATGAGGAGGCTGGTGGAAAGGACAGAGGGGTCAGGAAGGATGAGGAGACTGGTGGAGAGGATAGAGGGGTCAGAAAGGATGAGAAGACTGGTAGAGAGGGCCAAGGGGTGAGGAAGGATGAGGAGACTGGTGGAGAGGATAGAGGGGTCAGGAAGAATGAGGAGACGGGTGGAGAGGGCCAAGGGGGAAGGAAGGATGAGGAGGCTGGTGGAAAGGACAGAGGGGTCAGGAAGGATGAGGAGACTGGTGGAGAGGATAGAGGAGTCAGAAAGGATGAGGAGACTGGTGGAGAGGATAAAGGGGTCAGGAAGGATGAGGAGACTGGTGCAGAGGGCCAAGGGGGCAGGAAGGATGAGGAGACTGGTGGAGAGGATAGAGGGGTCAGGAAGGATGAGGACACAGGTGGAGAGGATAGAGGGGTCAGGAAGGATGAGGAGACTGGTGGAGAGGGCCAAGGGGTCAGGAAGGATAAGGAGGCTGGTGGAGAGGACAGAGGGGTCACAAAAGATGAGGAGACTGGGGGAGAGGATAGAGGGGTCAGAAAGGATGAGGAGACGGGTGGAGAGGATAGAGGGGTTAGGAAGGATGAGGAGACTGGTGGAGAGGATGGAGGGGTCAGGAAGGATGAGGAGACTGGTGGAGAGGACAGAGGGGTCACAAAAGATGACGAGGCTGGTCCAGAGGACAGAGGAGTCAGGAAGGATGAGGAGACTGGTGGAGAAGAACAAGGGGTCAGGAAGGATGAGGAGACTGGTGGAGAGGATGGAGGGGTCAGGAAGGATGAGGAGACTGGTGGAGAGGACAAAGGGGTCAGAAAGGATGAGGAGACTGGTGGAGAGGGCCAAGGGGTCAGGAAGGATGAGGAGACTGGTGGAGGGGGCAAAGGGGTCAGAAAGGATGAGGAGACTGGTGGAGAGGATAAAGGGGTCAGGAAGGATGAGGAGAAAGGTGGAGAGGACAGAGGGGTCAGAAAGGATGAGGAGACTGGAGGAGGGGACAGATGGGTCAGAAAGGATGAGGAGACTGGTGGAGAGGGCCAAGGGGGAAGGAAGGATGAGGAGACTGGTGGAGAGGATAAAGGGGTCAGGAAGGATGAGGAGAAAGGTGGAGGGGGCAAAGGGGGCAGGAAGGATGAGGAGGCTGGTCCAGAGGACAGAGGAGTCAGGAAGGATGAGGAGACTGGTGGAGAGGAACAAGGGGTCAGGAAGGATGAGGAGACTGGTGGAGAGGATGGAGGGGTCAGGAAGGATGAGGAGACTGGTGGAGAGGACAAAGGGGTCAGAAAGGATGAGGAGACTGGTTGAGAGGGCCAAGGGGTCTTGAAGGATGAGGAGACTGGTGGAGAGGATAGATGAGTCAGAAAGGATGAGGAGACTGGTGGAGGGGGCAAAGGGGTCAGAAAGGATGAGGAGAAAGGTGGAGAGGACAGAGGGGTCAGAAAGGATGAGGAGACTGGTGGAGGGGACAGATGGGTCAGAAAGGATGAGGAGACTGGTGGAGAGGGCCAAGGGGGAAGGAAGGATGAGGAGACTGGTGGAGAGGATAAAGGGGTCAGGAAGGATGAGGAGAAAGGTGGAGAGGACAGAGGGGTCAGGAAGGATGAGGAGGCTGGTGGAGGGGACAGGGGTCAGAAAGGATGAGGAGACTGGTGGAGAGGATAGAGGGGTCAGGAAGGATGAGGAGACTGGTGGAGAGGACAGAGGGGTCAGAAAGGATGAGGAGACTGGTGGAGGGGGCAAAGGGGGCAGGAAGGATGAGGAGGCTGGTGAAGAGGACAGAGGGGTCAGGAAGGATGAGGAGACTGGTGAAGAGGGCCAAGGGGTCAGGAAGGATGAGGAGGCTGGTGGAGAGGACAGAGGGGTCATAAAGAATGAGGAGACTGGTAGAGAGGATAAAGGGGTCAGGAAGGATGAGGAGACTGGTTAAGAGGACCAAGGGGACAGGAAAGATGAGGAGGCTGGTGGAGAGAATAGAGGGGTCAGGAAGGATGAGGAGACGGGTGGAGAGGATAGAGGGGTCAGGAAAGATGAGGAGAAAGGTGGAGAGGACAGAGGGGTCAGGAAGGATGAGAAGACTGGTGGAGGGGACAGGGGTCAGAAAGGATGAGGAGACTGGTGGAGGGGGCAAAGGGGGCAGGAAGGATGAGGAGGCTGGTGGAGAGGACAGAGGGGTCAGGAAGGATGAGGAGACTGGTGGAGAGGGCCAAGGGGTCAGGAAGGATGAGGAGGCTGGTGGAGAGAATAGAGGGATCAGGAAGGATGAGGAGACGGGTGGAGAGGATAGAGGGGTCAGGAAAGATGAGGAGACTGGTGGAGAGGGTCAAGGGGGAAGGAAGGATGAGAAGACTGGTGGAGAGGATAAAGGGGTCAGGAAGGATGAGGAGAAAGGTGGAGAGGACAGAGGGGTCAGGAAGGATGAGGAGACTGGTGGAGGGGACAGGGGTCAGAAAGGATAAGGAGACTTGTGGAGGGGGCAAAGGAGGCAGGAAGGATGAGGAGGCTGGTGGAGAGGACAGAGGGGTCAGGAAGGATGAGGAGACTGGTGGAGAGGGCCAAGGGGTCAGGAAGGATGAGGAGGCTGGTGGAGAGGACAGAGGAGTCAGAAAGGATGAGGAGACTGGGGGAGAGGATAGAGGGGTCAGGAAGGATGAGGAGATGGGTGGAGAGGATAGAGGGGTTAGGAAGGATGAGGAGACTGGTGGAGAGGACAGAGGGGTCAGAAAGGATAAGGAAACTGATGGAGAGGACCAAGGGGGAAGGAAGGATGAGGAGACTGGTGGAGAGGACCAGGGAGTCAGGAAGGATGAGGAGACTGGTGGAGAGGACCAAGGGGTGAGGAAGGATGAGGAGGCTGGTGGAAAGGACAAAGGGGTCAGGAAGGATGAGGAGGCTGGTCCAGAGGACAGAGGAGTCAGGAAGGATGAGGAGACTGGTGGAGAGGAACAAGGGGTCAGGAAGGATGATGAGACTGGTGGAGAGGATGAAGGGGTCAGGAAGGATGAAGAGACTGGTAGAGAGGATAAAGGGGTCAGGAAGGATGAGGAGAAAGGTGGAGAGGACAGGGGTCAGAAAGGATGAGGAGACTGGTGGAGGGGGCAAAGGGGGCAGGAAGGATGAGGAGGCTGGTGGAGATGATGGATGAGTCAGAAAGGATGAGGAGACTGGTGGAGCGGGCAAAGGGGGCAGGAAGGATAAGGAGGCTGGTGGAGAGGACAGAGGGGTCAGAAAGGATGAGGAGACTGGTGGAGAAGGCCAAGGGGTCAGGAAGGATGAGAAGGCTGGTGGAGAGGACAGAGGGGTCAGGAAGGATGAGGAGACTGGTGGAGAGGATAAAGGGGTCAGGAAGGATGAGGAGACTGGTGAAGAGGACCAAGGGGTCAAGAAGGATGAGGAGGCTGGTGGAGAGGATAGAGGGGTCAGGAAGGATGAGGAGACGGGTGGAGAGGATAGAGGGGTCAGGAAGGATGAGGAGACTGGTGGAGAGGATAGAGGGGTCAGAAAGGATGAGAAGACTGGTAGAGAGGGCCAAGGGGTGAGGAAGGATGAGGAGACTGGTGGAAAGGACAGAGGGGTCAGGAAGGATGAGGAGACTGGTGGAGAGATTAGAGGGGTCAGGAAGGATGAGGAGACTGGTGGAGAGGATAGAGGGGTCAGGTAGGATGAGGAGACGGGTGGAGAGGATAGAGGGATCAGGAAGGATGAGGAGACTGGTGGAGAGGGCCAAGGGGGCAGGAAGGATGAGGAGACTGGTGGAGAGGACAGAGGGGTCAGAAAGGATAAGGAGACTAGTGGAGAGCATAGAGGGGTCAGGAAGGATGAGGAGACGGGTGGAGAGGATAAAGGGGCCAGGAAGGATGAGGAGACTGGTGGAGAGGGCCAAGGGGGCAGGAAGGATGAGCAGGCTGGTGGAGAGGACAGAGGGGTCAAGAAGGATGAGAAGGCTGGTGGAGAGGATAAAGAGGTCAGTAAGGATGAGGAGACTGGTGGAGAGGACCAAGGGGTGAGGAAGGATGAGGAGACTGGTGGAGAGGATAGAGGAGTCAGAAAGGATGAGGAGGCTGGTGGAGAGGGCCAAGCGGTCATGAAGGATGAGGAGGCTGGTGGAGAGGAACAAGGGGTGAGGAAGGCTGAGGAGGTTGGTGGAGAGGACCAAGGGGTGAGGAAGGATAAGGAGACTGGTGGAGAGGATAGAGGGGTCAGAAAGGATGAGGAGACTGGTGAAGAGGACCAAGAGGTCAGGAAAGATGAGGAGGCTGGTGGAGGGGACAGGGGTCAGAAAGGATGAGGATACTGGTGGAGGGGGCAAAGGGGGCAGGAAGGATGAGGAGACGGGTGGAGAGGATAAAGGGGTCAGGAAGGATGAGGAGAATGGTGGAGAGTACCAAGGGGGAAGGAAGGATTAGGAGGCTGGTGGACAGAACAGAGGGGTCAGGAAGGAGGAAAAAGAAAGGTGGAGAGGACAGAGGGGTCAGGAAGGATGAGGAGACTGGTGGAGGGGACAGGGGTCAGAAAGGATGAGGAGACTGGTGGAGGGGGCAAAGGGGGCAGGAAGCATGAGGAGGCTGGTGGAGAGGACAGAGGAGTCAGAAAGGATGAGGAGACTGGGGGAGAGGATAGAGGGGTCAGGAAGGATGAGGAGATGGGTGGAGAGGACCCGGGAGTCAGGAAGGATGAGGAGACTGGTGGAGAGGACCAAGGGGTGAGGAAGGATGAGGAGGCTGGTGGAGAGGACCAAGGGGTCAGGAAGGATGAGAAGACTGGTGGAGAGGACCCGGTAGTCAGGAAGGATGAGGAGACTGGTGGAGAGGACCAAGGGGTGAGGAAGGATGAGGAGGCTGGTGGAAAGGACAGAGGGGTCAGGAAGGATGAGGAGGCTGGTCCAGAGGACAGAGGAGTCAGGAAGGATGAGGAGACTGGTGAAGAGGACCAAGGGGTCAGGAAGGATGAGGAGACTGGTTTAGAGGATGGAGAAGTCAGGAAGGATGAGGAGACTGGTGGAGAGGACAAAGGGGTCAGAAAGGATGAGGAGACTGGTGGAAAGGGCCAAGGGGTCAGGAAGGATAAGGAGACTGGTGGAGAGGATAGAGGGGTCAGAAAGGATGAGGAGACTGGTGGAGAGGGCCAAGGGGTCAGGAAGGATGAGGAGGCTGGTGGAGAGGATAGAGGGGTCATGAAGGATGAGGAGACGGGTGGAGAGGATAGAGGGGTCAGGAAGGATGAGGAGACTGGTGGAGAGGATAGAGGGGTCAGAAAGGATGAGGAGACTGGTAGAGAGGGCCAAGTCATGAGGAAGGATGAGGAGACTGGTGGAAAGGACAGAGGGGTCAGGAAGGATGAGGAGGCTGGTCCAGAGGACAGAGGAGTCAGGAAGGATGAGGAGACTGGTGGAGAGGAACAAGGGGTCAGGAAGGATGAGGAGACTGGTGAAGAGGACAAAGGGGTCAGAAAGGATGAGGAGACTGGTGGAAAGGGCCAAGGGGTCATGAAGGATGAGGAGACTGGTGGAGAGGATAGATGAGTCAGAAAGGATGAGGAGACTGGTGGAGGGGGCAAAGGGGTCAGAAAGGATGAGGAGACTGGTGGAGAGGATAAAGGGGTCAGGAAGGATGAGGAGAAAGGTGGAGAGGACAGAGGGGTCAGGAAGGATGAGGAGGCTGGTGGAGGGGACAGGGGTCAGAAAGGATGAGGAGACCGGTGGAGAGGATAGAGGGGTCAGGAAGGATGAGGAGACTGGTGGAGAGGATAGAGGGGTCAGGAAGAATGAGGAGACGGGTGGAGGGGACAGAGGGGTCAGAAAGGATGAGGAGACTGGTGGAGGGGGCAAAGGGGGCAGGAAGGATAAGGAGGCTGGTGAAGAGGACAGAGGGGTCAGGAAGGATGAGGAGACTGGTGAAGAGGGCCAAGGGGTCAGGAAGGATGAGGAGGCTGGTGGAGAGGACAGAGGGGTCAGAAAGGATGAGGAGACTAGTGGAGAGGATAGAGGGGTCAGGAAGGATGAGGAGACGGGTGGAGAGGATAGAGGGGTCAGGAAGGATGAGGAGACTGGTGAAGAGGGCCAAGGGGTCAGGAAGGATGAGGAGACTGGTGGAGAGGACAGAGGGGTCAGAAAGGATGAGGAGACTAGTGGAGAGGATAGAGGGGTCAGGAAGGATGAGGAGACGGGTGGAGAGGATAGAGGGGTCAGGAAGGATGAGGAGACTGGTGGAGAGGATAGAGAGGTCAGAAAGGATGAGAAGACTCGTAGAGAGGGCCAAGGGGTGAGGAAGGATGAGGAGACTGGTGGAGAGAATAGAGGGGTCAGGAAGGGGGAGGAGAGGTCCAAGGGGGAAGGAAGGATGAGGAGGCTGGTGGAAAGGACTGAGGGGTCAGGAAGGATGAGGAGACTGGTGGAGAGAATAGAGGGGTCAGGAAGGATGAGGAGATGGGTGGAGAGGATAGAGGGATCAGGAAGGATGAGGAGACTGGCGGAGAGGGCCAAGGGGGCAGGAAGGATGAGGAGACTGGTGGAGAGGACAGAGGGGTCAGAAAGGATGAGGAGACTAGTGGAGAGGATAGAGGGGTCAGGAAGGATGAGGAGACGGGTGGAGAGGATAAAGGGGCCAGGAAGGATGAGGAGACTGGTGGAGAGGGCCAAGGGGGCAGGAAGGATGAGCAGGCTGGTGGAGAGGACAGAGGGGTCAAGAAGAATGAGAAGGCTGGTGGAGAGAATAAAGAGGTCAGGAAGGATGAGGAGACTGGTGGAGAGGACCAAGGGGTGAGGAAGGATGAGGAGACTGGTGGAGAGGATAGAGGGGTCAGAAAGGATGAGGAGACTGGTGAAGAGGACCAAGGGGTCAGGAAAGATGAGGAGGCTGGTGGAGGGGACAGGGGTCAGAAAGGATGAGGATACTGGTGGAGGGGGCAAAGGGGGCAGGAAGGATGAGGAGACGGGTGGAGAGGATAGAGGGGTCAGGAAGGATGAGGAGACTGGTGGAGAGGACCAAGGGGGAAGGAAGGATTAGGAGGCTGGTGGAAAGGACAGAGGGGTCAGGAAGGATGAGGAGACTGGTGGAGAGGATAAAGGGGTCAGGAAGGAGGAAAAAGAAAGGTGGAGAGGACAGAGGGGTCAGGAAAGATGAGGAGACTGGTGGAGGGGACTGGAGTCAGAAAGGATGAGGATACTGGTGGAGGGGGCAAAGGGGGCAGGAAGGATGAGGAGGCTGGTGGAGAGGACAGAGGGGTCAGGAAGGATGAGGAGGCTGGTGGAGAGGACAGAGGAGTCAGAAAGGATGAGGAGACTGGGGGAGAGGATAGAGGGGTCAGGAAGGATGAGGAGATGGGTGGAGAGGATAGAGGGGTTAGGAAGGATGAGGAGACTGGTGGAGAGGACAGAGGGGTCGGAAAGGATGAGGAGACTGGTGGAGAGGACCAAGGCGTCAGGAAGGATGAGAAGACTGGTGGAGAGGACCAGGGAGTCAGGAAGGATGAGGAGACTGGTGGAGAGGACCAAGGGGTGAGGAAGGATGAGGAGGCTGGTGGAAAGGACAGAGGGGTCAGGAAGGATGAGGAGGTTGGTCCAGAGGACAGAGGAGTCAGGAAGGATGAGGAGACTGGTGGAGAGGACAAAGGGGTCAGAAAGGATGAGGAGACTGGTGGGAAGGGCCAAGGGGTCAGGAAGGATAAGGAGACTGGTGGAGAGGATAGAGGGGTCATGAAGGATGAGGAGACGAAATCGGGAGGCGGAGCATGAGGCGGAGCTAAGGTTCGCCTCTCCTGTGGTTACCTCGAGGATCCGGAGCCATGTGCTGACCGGCGGCGCTCTGCGGGAGGAGGCCGGGAGTGGATGCGGGTCCCGGGCTGCTGGAGGGAGCCTGTCCGAGGGTGATTGGCTGCTGGAGGCGGGTGTCGGGAGCACACCGGAGGATGAGAGAGCCGGGCGCAGCGTGGTGTCGGCTGCGCGAAGACGCGGCCGCCTGCCTGTGAAGCGCACGTGTGCCGCGACCAGCGTGCCCTGTCATGTGGGGCAGGACACGTCACAAAAAGCGGACGGGTGAGCTGTAGAGCACTTCACTTGAAGCGGGGACCCGGTGAGAGCGGGCCCTGTCTGAGAGATTGCTCTGGACGTATGCGCCTGTCTGTGAAGCATTGATAGGGTAAGCTCCTTTGGAAGAAGGATTGTGGCTATATCTCATGTACCTTCTGACCCTCTGAACTGGCCTGTGTTGGGTCCTCCCCCCCTTAGGATGAATCAGACGCTAGACGATTGTTAACTATGCCTGTTGGGGCTGCGGGGGGAGCGGCTGGAAGATCAGGGGGAGACCCGGTGGCAGAGGGTACTCCCCTTGGTTCCCTGATGTGGTGACCCCATTTTGTGCTACTCGGGATGGCGGTGGCAGCGCTGCCCTAGTGGTACTGGGGTTACTGGCTACCGTGTGGTGTGTAGAGGAGCGGTCAATGGTGGCTCCACGTGGACTGGGGGAGGTCACTATGGCCGGTTTAAAATGGAGGAGTTTACGGTTTGAGGAATCTCAACAACGGCATAATGGCTGATATGCATCATTTGCTTGACACTACCGTATCGTAATCAGTAACATTGCTCCACAGATACGAGTAAAGTGGATTGGCCCGCTCTGCATGAGATGTGAAGCCATCGCTCCAACTGATCTCTGCATGTTGTTTATAGTGTTGGATTTCAGCTTGAACTAATCCCGCTGCTCCGCTACGTCTGTTCGGTAACTGGGACTAACTCTTCTTAAACTGCATCGGCGGGGAGGGATTTACTACAGTACTAACGCTTACATCTTTCCTCTTGATTATAACAGTGGCTGGCAACTCTCACTCCGTAGTGGGTGGAATAAAGACAGCAAGTTCCTAACCTACTCCATCCACGAGGTGGAACGATGGAACAAGTGATTTTGGCGGAATGCTGTTTTTTTTTGATGACTCTGGCTAGCTATTACTAACTCTGCCTGCGGAAATAACATATATGACCTAATGTTTTTTTCCCTTATTTCATGCTGTTTTCTTTTTGTTTTTGTTCGCTGGACAAAATCAACCCCTTATTGTGCGACCTTGCTCTAGTATTTTTTCCCCCCAATTGGTGTTGAGAGCGTTGGAGGGGATTCTCCCTTAGTGGGGAGGAATAATCTTGCGTATACTCCTATTTAGGAAGGTTTCGCTGTATTAAATGTCTTTTGTGATTCACTGCCTGGGGGAGGGGTCTACTGGACTAGCAGATTGAAGTTGACTGCCACACCAGAGAGACTGTGGTGCTGTGGGTGGGCTGATAGCTAGCCGGGCCATCGCTCCTGCCATTTCTGTGTAACTAAATCTGGTCGCAGTGGTTTTTTTGGTTTTTTTTTTTTTTTTTTTTTTTTGCATAGACAAAATGGCTTCTAGGAAGGCCCACAAAAATAGCAGCCCTAAACAAGATACTAGGAAAAGTCTTGGTAAGATTGATAAACTATTTAACTCTCCTACGGCTGGTAAATCCAAAGACCTGAATAAGAACGGAGGGGATTGCGCCGGGGAGAGGGAGGGGGGAGGCGGTGGGAGTGGAGATAGCCCGCCTCTGTGGTTGGCGGATATCCTTACAGCCATAAGTAAATGTGACAGTTCTATCTCAGCAGTGGCAGAGCAGGTTGGTGCTATTGGAAGTGATATCAACTTGCTATGGCAGGACTTAAGTAATATAAGGGAAAGATTTAGTGAAGCTGAGAATAGGATTAGTGCTTTGGAAGATAGCATGGTCAAAATTCAGGGAGAGGTGGAGAGCTTGGTAAGGGACAATGTAGCGCTTAAAAGGAAAGTGGTGGACCTCGAGGATCGCTCGAGGAGGAATAATGTTAGGTTGGTTGGGCTTCCTGAAGGAGTAGAGGGTAGAGGAGTCGTGGAATTTGTTCAGGATTGGCTGGATTCAGTGCTGAGCTCTAAAGAACATCAGATAAAATATAATATTGAAAGAGCACATAGGGTCCCTGCCAAGCCTCCACCTCCTGGAGGGCATCCACGTACGCTCCTTATCAAGTTTCTCTCCTTCCAGGTTAAAGAACTGGTGTTAAGGAGGGTTAGGGAGGCAGGAGAGATTAAGTTCAATGGGAATAGAGTGTTCTTTTTCCCGGATTACGCATATGACACACAAAAAAAAAGGGCAGAATTTATTCAAGTTAAAAAGAGATTGCAACAAAACAACATTAAGTATTCGCTCATTTTTCCAGCTAAGCTGAGAATCCAGTATGAGGATAGGGCCTGGTTCTTCTCCTCTCCCGCTGAGGCCACCGCATGGTTGGATCATAAGGGATTATGATGAGATAGCTTGTAGTTAGAGGTAACCCGGATTTTGCTCAGGTAGAGAGGCCCAAGGTTTATTCCTCGGGTTATCTGGGGGGTGCAGGGGCGGGGGGGGGGGAGGGGGGTGGTTGGGGGGGAGGGGGGGGGTGGGTGGGGGGTGGGTGGCTTGGTGTTTGGGGGGATGGGGGGGCGGGTAAGGGAGGACATGCACGTTGCTTTTTCTTTTCCTTTTTTTTTTTTTTTTTTTTTTTTTTTTTCCCCCTTCTCCTCCTCTATCCTCTTTTCTGGGTGAAAGTCTATGGTTCGTATATTGACCTGGAATATTAGAGGATTAGGGGAGAAGTGTAAAAGACTGGCGATTATAAATGTAATCAAGAACTATCAACCTTGCATTGTTGGTCTTCTTGAAACACATTTGGTTGGAGAAACAGTGGCTAAAGTGCACAGACCCTGTTGGGGGGCACAGTATCATGCGACTTTCTCCAACTATGCCAGAGGGGTATCGGTCTTAGTCCATAGGCGAATCAAATGGGTGTTGTTGGATCAGTGGGCGGATAGAGAGGGGAGATTCATCTGTCTGCACTGTCAGGTTGAGGGGTTGGAGTGTACCCTGGCGTTTGTATATATTCCTCCTCCCTTTAGATCAGAGGTTCTTGAACTAGTCTCCGCGTTTGCTAATAAATTTAACGGTTGCCCGCTACTGATTTCTGGTGACCTTAATGTAGTCGCTTGTGAAGGGGCTGACCGCTTTCGGGCCTCTGTCCCTGTACGGGGCGTTGGTCGGTCCCCTCTCCCCCTCTTGCTTCGGGAGCTGGGCCTGACCGACGTCTGGCGGGCAAGGCATCCGGACGCGCGGGCCTTTTCTTGTTGGAACAGATCAAGTAACACGCAGTCCAGGATTGACATGGCCTTGGTTAACACGGAAATGTTTAAATGGGTTCACGATATAAAATATCTGCCTCGCTGCTTATCAGATCACGGCCCGATTTTGGTGGATCTAGATGGGCAGAGACGCAGTCTTAGTCGCACTTTTAAGATTAATGCACACTGGTTACAATTAATAGATGTATCACCTGAATTGGATGTTGAGTTAGAGGAAATTTGGAGGGTTAATTTTGGTAGCGCCCCCTTAAATACTGTTTGGGACGCTTTTAAAGCTATTATCAGGGGAAAATATTTTAGTATAATTCACGGGAAGAAGGCACAATTTAGGAAAGAAGAAACAGAACTTAAAGATAATGTTAAATCACTGGAAGAGATATTTAGAGGGGACCCGTCACCGGTGGCACAGCATAATTTAACTCAGGGCCAGGAAAAGTTGGATAGTTATCTGCTGGAGAAGGCACGGTCTCAAATGGGGTTCGTGGCCAGGAAGAATTATCTTGAGTCTGGTACCCTCAATAGGGGGCTCATGAGGATCATCAGAAATCAGAGAGATAGTGGGGAAGTCCATGCCTTACGGCTGCCCGATAAGTCTGTTGTAAACTCCTCGGGGGATATTTTGAAGGCATTTGGGAGTTACTTTCAGGACATATATAGCTCCAGTGGTAAAGGGCAGGACGAGCACCTGGAGGAATTACTTGATTCTGCTTTCCTGCCTAGGTTAACACAAGATCAAAGTGAAATGTTAGGGGCCCCTATTTCATTGGAAGAGCTGGAGGGTGTCTTGGCGAATTCTCCAAATGGGTCCTCTCCAGGTCAGGATGGCATTCCATTTGAAGTCTATAAAAGGCATAGAAGGGTCCTGCTCCCGGCGCTCCTTCAGGTTTTGGGGGGTTCGATTTCCGGAGGGTCACTCCCCAGGTCTATGAGTGAGGCTGAAATTATTTTGATTTTGAAGGAGGGGAAGGACCCCCTGGAAAGAGAATCTTATAGGCCGATATCTCTACTTAACGTAGATGTGAAGCTTTTTGCTGGAGTGTTGGCCGCTCGGCTTAATAAAGTAGTGGGGGGTCTGATTGGGGAAGACCAGACCGGCTTCATCCCAGGGCGCCAGATTAAATCTAACTTGAGGAGATTATTTGTAAATATGCAGCTAGCGGGTGGGGAGGGCCCCCACTCCATCCTGTCATTGGATGCGGTCAAGGCCTTTGATAGGGTGGAGTGGGGATACCTCTGGGCAGTGATGGAGAGATTTGGACTGGGGAGGGGCTATATTGAGTTGGTTAAACTGCTGTATAGAGATGCGAGGGCTACTGTTGCTGTTAATGGATTGCACTCTGCTGTTTTTGAGCTGGGTAGAGGGACTAGGCAGGGTTGCCCTCTCTCCCCCTCACTCTTCGCCCTTAGTATAGAGCCAGTAGCCAACTTAATCAGATTAGATCAGAATATAGTTGGCTTTGGGGCGGGGGGTGAAGGGGACAGGGTGTCCCTTTACGCAGACGATATGCTTTTGTTTTTACGGGACCCTGTAACGGCTGTCCCCAGAGTCATTGAGTTGATACAGCAAGTGGGGAGGTACTCGGGCCTTGGGATTAATTGGAAAAAATCGGTTTTAATGCAACTGGCCGTGGAGGGCGATTTGTCCTTTCCACAGCTGCAGGTGCTGGGAAGGGGTGAATCCTTTAGATATTTGGGGATACGGATTTGTCAGAACTTGGCGGCCTTCAGTGACCTTAATCTAGCTCCGCTGATTAAAGAGACAGAGGATAAGGTGAAGGTGTGGCATAACTTGCCTCTCTCCAGGGCGGACTGGTTGGTGTTACTGAAGGCGGTCTTGCTTCCCAAATTCCTGTATATCTTTGGGGCCGCCCCGGTTTGGGTAGGCCAGAAGGTCTTTAAGAGGATAAGGAATATTTGGAATTTTTTGATTTGGGGGCGCAAACGTGTTCGTATTAAACTAGAATTATTGACAGCACCTAAGAATAGGGGCGGGCTTGGCCTTCCGTCTATGGAGTTGTATTCACTGGCCTCTCAGGCCTTCTGGCTTCTGAACTGGAAAGATAACCCTTTTTTTTCCCAATTAGGAGAGGGGGCAAGAGACGTCTCCTTAGATATCTTTCAGATCCTTGATGCCGGGATATTGGAGAGGGGAGTAAGAGCTGACTGGCCGATGGTGGTTGCCTTGGTTAGAACATGGCGGGAAATAAAAAAATGTCTGGGGCTGGAGGGTTTCTTGAGTTTCTCTCCTCTCTGGGACCATTGGGAGCTGGTGGAGGTTAAGAAGTTAGAGGCTCTTCATGGAGTATTTGGGCGCGACCTGAGGTTGATAACTGATATGGTGGTTATGGGGAAGATTAAAACTTGGGAACAGGTCAGGGCAGAATACGGCTTTGCAGATTCCCGCTGGTTTGATTATCTGCGTCTCTCTAGGGCGTTAGGGATGGATCTCAGAAGGACGGAGTATAGGCTAGGAGCGAATATAACGCTGGATAAGTTAAGAGGGCTGGGTAGTAGATCTAAAGGGGTCTCAATATTGTATAAATGCTTTATGTTAGAAAAAGAATGGGTTTTCGGGAGCCAGAGCGCCTGGGAAAGGGATATTGGGATGAAGGTGAACTGGCTATCAGTCTATGGTAACATCAAAAAAGTAGCGCCCTCGGTGAACCATCAACTCATCCAGTTTAATATCGTCCATAGACTATACTACACTCCTTCTTTCCTTAGTAAAATTAAAAAAAGAACTAATAATCTTTGCCCTAGATGTCAAAAGGAGGTGGGAGATTTGGTGCATATGCTCTGGTCGTGTGAGCAGTTGGGTCAGCTTTGGTCCGGAGTTTCCCGGGAGATAACTAAGGCTATAGACCTGTCTCTAGGGGAGGACCTTCGTCTGTTCGTTCTGGGGGATACATCGGGACTACCCGTGGGGATAACCAGGAAGCAGAGGAAATGCTTGCTGAAAATGCTGTTCTGTGCGAAATTATTGATTATGAGAAGATGGATATCCCCTCAGCCACCCAGTTTAGCGGAATGGGGTCAATGTGTGAAGCGATATGAGTGTGTGAAGTAAGGGGAGGAGGGTTTTTTTTTTTTTTTTCTCTTTTCTCTTCTTTCTTTCTCTCTCTGTGCATGTTCTCTGTTGGGATGGGGAGGGGATGGGGTTGGGAGGAAGGGATTATATAGGGAATATTATGTGATATAAATGAATCTGTCTCCTTGATGATGAGGAAGGAATGTAACCTGTGAGGTACTTTCAGGGCGCCCGGTGGATATAGTATTATATTGGATGTCTGGTGTATGAATGGGGTTGCGGAGTGGCTGCGTGCTTGCCGGGTTGGGGGGAGGGGGGGGGTGGGCGGCTTTGGGCGGACCGACCCGCCAACATAGTGGTTGGAAGCAGATTGGCCCGGGAATTCGGCCGTGAGAGGGTCGAGTGAACAGGCTGGAATTTACTCGGATTATTGTTAAGCTACTATCAAAGTTTGAATGAAAAATATATGAGTTGAACCCGGTCATCTGGTGGGGACTGCAGTCCATAACAGATGGATGGTGGAAGCCTTTGGATTGGACAGGGCAGTTGTCCATAGGATCCGGCGCGCAGGGTCCGTGGATAGCTGGTACGAATGAGTTTTTTCCCAGTGTAGCCCTTGACTGGGGCTGGATTGGCAGGATAAGGAGTTGAGATTAGTTGCGGTTATCTGTGCAAGCTGGATAAGCTGGATTTTTGGATATTGTTTACATTTACAACCGGTACTGTGTAGAGGTGGAGGGGGTTGGCTCTGGTCTTGTCTGCCCGTCTCCCCTGTCCTCGGCGCGGTGGGGGTGTGGCTACGCCGCAACCTGGTGGGTTGAGTGGTTTAAAGTAAGTATAGGTAGGGTGGTGGGTTAGGTAGGATAGGGGTAGATATTAGAGGGGCGCCCTGCAGGTTTAACCACACGGAGAGAAAGGAAAAATTTGTAAATCATAAAAATAAAAAAATAAAAAAAAATAGAGTAAAAAAAATTTCTAAATTTTAAGGATGAGGAGACGGGTGGAGGGGGCAAAGTGGGCAGGAAGGATGAGGAGACTGGTGGAGAGGGCCAACGGATCAGGAAGGATGAGGAGGCTGGTGGAGAGGATAGAGGGGTCATGAAGGATGAGGAGACGGGTGGAGAGGATAGAGGGGTCAGAAAGGATGAGGAGACTGGTAGAGAGGACAGAGGGGTCAGGAAGGATGAGGAGGCTGGTACAGAGGACAGAGGAGTCAGGAAGGATGAGGAGACTGGTGGAGAGGAACAAGGGGTCAGGAAGGATGAGGAGACTGGTGGAGAGGATGGAGGGGTCAGGAAGGATGAGGAGACTGGTGGAGAGGACAAAGCGGTCAGAAAGGATGAGGAGACTGGTGGAGAGGGCCAAGGGGTCACAAAGGATGAGGAGACTGGTGGAGGGGGCAAAGGGGTCAGAAAGGATGAGGAGACTGGTGGAGAAGATAAAGGGGTCAGGAAGGATGAGGAGAAAGGTGGAGAGGACAGAGGGGTCAGAAAGGATGAGGAGACTGGTGGAGGGGACAGAGGGGTCAGAAAGGATGAGGAGACTGGTGGAGGGGGCAAAGTGGGCAGGAAGGATGAGGAGACTGGTGGAGAGGGCCAAGGGGTCAGGAAGGATGAGAAGGCTGGTGGAGAGGATAGAGGGGTCATAAAGGATGAGGAGACGGGTGGAGAGGATAGAGGAGTCAGAAAGGATGAGGAGACTGGTGGAGAGGATAGAGGGGTCAGAAAGGATGAGAAGACTGTTAGAGAGGGCCAAGGGGTAAGGAAGGATGAGGAGACTGGTGGAGAGGATAGAGGGGTCAGGAAGGATGAGGAGACGGGCGGAGAGGATAGAGGGGTCAGGAAGGATGAGGAGATTGGTGGAGAGGGCCAAGGGGTGCAGGAAGGATGAGGAGGCTGGTGGAGCAGACAGACGGGTGAGAAAGCATGAGGAGACTAGTGGAGAGGATAGAGGGGTCAGGAAGGATGAGGAGACGGGTGGAGAGGATAGAGGGGGCAGGAAGGATGAGGAGGCTGCTGGAGAGGACATTTGGGGTCAGGAAGGATGAGGAGGCTGGTGGAGAGGACAGAGGGGTCAAGAAGTATGAGAAGGCTGGTGGAGAGGATAAAGGGGTCAGGAAGGATGAGGAGGCTGGTGGAGAGGACCAAGGGGTGAGGAAGGATGAGGAGACTGGTGGAGAGGACAGAGGGGTCAAAAAGGATGAGGAGACTGGTGGAGAGGATAGAGGAGTCAGAAAGGATGAGGAGACGGGTGGAGAGGATAGAGGGGTCAGGAAGGATGAGGAGACTGGTGGAGAGGGCCAAGGGGACAGGAAGGATGAGGAGGCTGGTGGAAAGGACAGAGGGGTCAGGAAGGATGAGGAGACTGGTGGAGAAGATAGAGGGGTCAGGAAGGATGAGGACACAGGTGGAGAGGACAGAGGGGTCAGGAAGGATGAGGAGACTGATGGAGAGGGCCAAGGGGGCAGGAAGGATAAGGAGGCTGGTGGAGAGGACAGAGGGGTCAGAAAGGATGATGAGACTGGGGGAGAGGATAGAGGGGTCAGGAAGGATGAGGAGACGGGTGGAGAGGATAGAGGGGTTAGGAAGGATGAGGAGACTATTGGAGAGGGCCAACGGGGCAGGAAGGATGAGGAGGCTGGTGGAGAGGACAGAGGGGTCAGAAAGGATGAGGACCAAGGTGTCAGGAAGGATGAGGAGACTGGTGAAGAGGACAGAGGAGTCAGGAACGATAAGGAGACTGGTGGAGAAGATAGAGGGGTAAGAAGGATGAGGAGACTGGTGGAGAGGACAGAGGGGTCAGAAAGGATGAGGAGGCTGGTGGAGAGGGCCAAGGGGTCAGGAAGGATGAGGAGGCTGGTGGAGAGGACAGAGGGGTCAGAAAGGATGAGGACCAAGGTGTCAGGAAGGATGAGGAGACTGGTGAAGAGGACAGAGGAGTCAGGAACGATAAGGAGACTGGTGGAGAAGATAGAGGGGTAAGAAGGATGAGGAGACTGGTGGAGAGGACAGAGGGGTCAGAAAGAATGAGGAGGCTGGTGGAGAGGGCCAAGGGGTCAGGAAGGATGAGGAGGCTGGTGGAGAGGACAGAGGGCTCAGGAAGGATGAGGAGACGGGTGGAGAGGATAGAGGGGTCAGGAAGGATGAGGAGACTGGTGGAGAGGATAGAGGGGTCAGAAAGGATGAGAAGACTGGTAGAGAGGGCCAAGTGGTAAGGAAGGATGAGGAGACTGGTGGAGAGGATAGAGGGGTCAGGAAGGATGAGGAGACGGGTGGAGAGGGCCAAGGGGGAAGAAAGGATGAGGAGGCTGGTGGAAAGGACAGAGGGGTCAGGAAGGATGAGGAGACTGGTGGAGAGAATAGAGGGGTCAGGAAGGATGAGGAGACTGGTGGAGAGGATAGAGGGGTCAGGTAGGATGAGGAGACGGGTGGAGAGGATAGAGGGGTCAGGAAGGATGAGGAGATTGGTGGAGAGGGCCAAGGGGTGCAGGAAGGATGAGGAGGCTGGTGGAGCGGACAGAGGGGTGAGAAAGCATGAGGAGACTAGTGGAGAGGATAGAGGGGTCAGGAAGGATGAGGAGACGGGTGGAGAGGATAGAGGGGGCAGGAAGGATGAGAAGGCTGGTGGAGAGGACCAAGGGGTGAGGAAGGATGAGGAGACTGGTGGAGAGGACAGAGGGGTCAGGAAGGGTGAGGAGGCTGGTGGAGAGGACAGAGGGGTCAAGAAGTATGAGAAGGCTGGTGGAGAGGATAAAGGGGTCAGGAAGGATGAGGAGGCTGGTGGAGAGGACCAAGGGGTGAGGAAGGATGAGGAGACTGGTGGAGAGGACAGAGGGCTCAAAAAGGATGAGGAGACTGGTGGAGAGGATAGAGGGGTCAGGAAGGATGAGGAGACTGGTGGAGAGGATAGAGGGGTCAGGAAGGATGAGGAGACTGGTGGAGAGGGCCAAGGGGTCAGGAAGGATGAGGAGACTGGTGGAGAGGGCCAAGGGGACAGGAAGGATGAGGAGGCTGGTGGAAAGGACAGAGGGGTCAGGAAGGATGAGGAGACTGGTGGAGAAGATAGAGGGGTCAGGAAGGATGAGGACACAGGTGGAGAGGACAGAGGGGTCAGGAAGGATGAGGAGACTGATGGAGAGGGCCAAGGGGGCAGGAAGGATAAGGATGCTGGTGGAGAGGACAGAGGGGTTAGAAAGGATGATGAGACTTGGGGAGAGGATAGAGGGGTCAGGAAGGATGAGGAGACGGGTGGAGAGGATAGAGGGGTGAGGAAGGATGACGAGACTATTGGAGAGGGCCAAGGGGGCAGGAAGGATGAGGAGGCTGGTGAAGAGAGGACAGAGGGGTCAGAAAGGATGAGGACCAAGGTGTCAGGAAGGATGAGGAGACTGGTGAAGAGGACAGAGGAGTCAGGAATGATATGGAGACTGGTGGAGAAGATAGAGGGGTAAGAAGGATGAGGAGACTGGTGGAGAGGACAGAGGGGTCAGAAAGGATGAGGAGACTGGTAGAGAGGATGGAGGAGTCAGAAAGGATGAGGAGGCTGGTGGAGAGGGCCAAGGGGTGAGGAAGGATGAGGAGACTGGTGGAGAGGATAGAGGAGTCAGAAAGGATGAGGAGGCTGGTGGAGAGGGCCAAGCGGTCAGGAAGGATGAGGAGGCCGGTGGAGAGGAACAAGGGGTGAGGAAGGCTGAGGAGGTTGGTGGAGAGGACCAAGGGGTGAGCAAGGATAAGGAGACTGGTGGAGAGCATAGAGGGGTAAGGAAGGATGAGGAGGTTGGTGGAGAGGACAGAGGGATCAGGAAGGATGAGGAGACTGGTGGAGAGGACCTAGGGGTGAGGAAGGATGAGGAGACTGGTGGAGAGGATAGAGGAGTCAGAAAGGATGAGGAGACTGGTGGAGAGGGCCAAGGGGGCAGGAAGGATGAGGAGACTGGTGGAGAGGACCAAGGGGTCAGGAAGGCTGAGGAGGCTGGTGGAGAGGACCAGGGGGTGAGGAAGGATAAGGAGACTGGTGGAGAGGACAGAGGGATCAGGAAGGATGAGGAGACGGGTGGAGAGGATAGAGGGGTTAGGAAGGATGAGGAGACTATTGGAGAGGGCCAAGGGGGCAGGAAGGATGAGGAGGCTGGTGGAGAGGACAGAGGGGTCAGAAAGGATGAGGACCAAGGTGTCAGGAAGGATGAGGAGACTGGTGAAGAGGACAGAGGAGTCAGGAATGATATGGAGACTGGTGGAGAAGATAGAGGGGTAAGAAGGATGAGGAGACTGGTGGAGAGGACAGAGGGGTCAGAAAGGATGAGGAGACTGGTAGAGAGGGCCAAGGGGTGAGGAAGGATGAGGAGACTGGTGGAGAGGATAGAGGAGTCAGAAAGGATGAGGAGGCTGGTGGAGAGGGCCAAGCGGTCAGGAAGGATGAGGAGGCCGGTGGAGAGGAACAAGGGGTGAGGAAGGCTGAAGAGGTTGGTGGAGAGGACCAAGGGGTGAGCAAGGATAAGGAGACTGGTGGAGAGCATAGAGGGGTAAGGAAGGATGAGGAGGTTGGTGGAGAGGACAGATAGGTCAGGAAGGATGAGGAGACTGGTGGAGAGGACCTAGGGGTGAGGAAGGATGAGGAGACTGGTGGAGAGGATAGAGGAGTCAGAAAGGATGAGGAGACTGGTGGAGAGGATAGAGGAGTCAGAAAGGATGAGGAGACTGGTGGAGAGGGCCAAGGGGGCAGGAAGGATGAGGAGACTGGTGGAGAGGACCAAGGGGTCAGGAAGGCTGAGGAGGCTGGTGGAGAGGACCAGGGGGTGAGGAAGGATAAGGAGACTGGTGGAGAGGACAGAGGGATCAGGAAGGATGAGGAGACTGGTGGAAAGGACAGAGGGGTCAGGATGGATGAGGAGACTGGTGGAGCGGATAGAGGGGTCAGGAAGGATGATGAGACTTGGGGAGAGGATAGAGGGGTCAGGAAGGATGAGGAGACTGGTGGAGAGGATAGAGGGGTTAGGAAGGATGAGGAGACTATTGGAGAGGGCCAAGGGGGCAGGAAGGATGAGGAGGCTGGTGGAGAGGACAGAGGGGTCAGAAAGGATGAGGACCAAGGTGTCAGGAAGGATGAGGAGACTGGTGAAGAGGACAGAGGAGTCAGGAATGATAAGGAGACTGGTGGAGAAGATAGAGGGGTAAGAAGGATGAGGAGACTGGTGGAGAGGACAGAGGGGTCAGAAAGGATGAGGAGACTGGTAGAGAGGGCCAAGGGGTGAGGAAGGATGAGGAGACTGGTGGAGAGGATAGAGGAGTCAGAAAGGATGAGGAGGCTGGTGGAGAGGGCCAAGCGGTCAGGAAGGATGAGGAGGCCGGTGGAGAGGAACAAGGGGTGAGGAAGGCTGAGGAGGTTGGTGGAGAGGACCAAGGGGTGAGCAAGGATAAGGAGACTGGTGGAGAGCATAGAGGGGTAAGGAAGGATGAGGAGGTTGGTGGAGAGGACAGAGGGATCAGGAAGGATGAGGAGACTGGTGGAGAGGACCTAGGGGTGAGGAAGGATGAGGAGACTGGTGGAGAGGATAGAGGAGTCAGAAAGGATGAGGAGACTGGTGGAGAGGATAGAGGAGTCAGAAAGGATGAGGAGACTGGTGGAGAGGGCCAAGGGGGCAGGAAGGATGAGGAGACTGGTGGAGAGGACCAAGGGGTCAGGAAGGCTGAGGAGGCTGGTGGAGAGGACCAGGGGGTGAGGAAGGATAAGGAGACTGGTGGAGAGGACAGAGGGATCAGGAAGGATGAGGAGACTGGTGGAAAGGACAGAGGGGTCAGGATGGATGAGGAGACTGGTGGAGCGGATAGAGGGGTCAGGAAGGATGAGGACACAGGTGGAGAGGATAGAGGGGTCAGGAAGGATGAGGAGACTGGTGGAGAGGGCCAAGGGGGCAGAAAAGATGAGGAGGCTGGTGGAGAGGACAGAGGGGTCAGAAAGGATGATGAGACTGGGGGAGAGGATAGAGGTGTCAGGAAGGATGAGGAGACGGGTGGAGTGGATAGAGGGGTTAGGAAGGATGAGGAGACTGGTGGAGAGGACCAAGGGGTGAAGAAGGATGAGGAATTCGATGGAGAGGACCAAAGTGTAAGAAAGGATGAGGAGGCTGGTGGAGAGGATAGAGGGGTCAGGATGGATGAGGAGGCTGGTGGAGAGGATAGAGGGGTCAGAAAGGATGAGTAGGCTGGTGGAGAGGACAGATGGTTCAGAAAGGATGAGAAGACTGGTGGAGAGGACCAAGGGGTAAGGAAGAAGAAGGAGGTTGGTGGAGAGGACCAAGGGGTGAAGAAGGATGAGGAGGCCGATGGAGAGGACCAAAGGCTGAGAAAGAATGAGGAGGCTGCTGGAGAGGATAGAGGGGTCAGGAAGGATGAGGAGGCTGGTGGAGAGGACTAAAGGGTTAGGAGGGATGAGGAGGTTGGTGGAGAGGACCAAGGGGTGAAGAAAGATGAGGAGGCCGATGGAGAGGACCAAAGTGTAAGAAAGGATGAGGAGATTGGTGGAGAGGCTAGAGGGTTCAGGAAGGATGAGGAGGCTGGTGAAGAGGGCCAAGGGGTCAGGAAGGATGAGGAGGCTGGTAGAGAGGACAGAGGGGGTCAGAAATGATGAGGAGGCTAGAGGCTTGGTGGAGAGGCTAGAGGGGTCAGGAAGGATGAGGAGGCTGGTGGAGAGGGCCAAGGGGTGAGGAAGGATGAGGAGGTTGGTGGAGAGGACCAAGGGGTGAAGAAGGATGAGGAGGCTGGTGGAGAGTACAGATAGGTCAGGAAGGATGAGGAGACTGGTGGAGAGGACCAAGGGGTGAGGAAGGATGAGGAGTCTGGAGAAGAGGACTAAAGGGTCAGGAAGGATGAGGAGGTTGGTGGAGAGGACCAAGGGGTGAAGAAGGATGAGGAGTCTGGAGGAGAGGACTAAAGGGTGAGAAAGGATGAGGAGGTTGTTGGAGAGGATAGAGGGGTCAGGAAGGATGAGGATGCTGGTGGAGAGGGCCAAGGGGTGAGGAAGGATGAGGAGGCTGATGGAGAGGACAGAGGGGTCAGAAAGGATGACGAGGCTGGTGGAGAGGACCAATGGGTGAAGAAGGATGAGAAGGCTGGTGGAGAGGACCAAGGGGTCAGGAAGGATGAGGAGGCTGGTGGAGAGGACCAAGGGGTGAAGAAGGATGAGGAGGCCGATGGAGAGGACCAAAGGGCGAGAAAGGATGCAGAGGCTGATGGAGAGGACAGAGGGGTCAGAAAGGATTATGAGGCTGGTGGAGAAGACACAGGAGTCTGGAGGAGAGGACAGAAGTGTCTAGAAGCATGAGAAGACTGGTGGAGAGGACAGAGGGGTCAGGAAGGATGAGGAGTCTGGAGGACGGGTTAGAGGGGTCTGAGGGATGGGACAGAGAAGTCTGAGAGAAGGGACAAAGGAGTCTCTCACAATCATCACTGTCATGGTGGGTTTACACAGACAGATTATCTGACAGATTCATGAAGCCAAAGCCAGAAATGGATGTGAGAAGAGAAATCTCAGTCTTTGCTTTATGACCTGTTCCCTGTTTATAGTCTGTTCCTGGCTTTGGCTTCAATAATCTGTCAGATAATCTGTCTGTGTAAAGGCCCCTTACTATAAATAATTCCTCTCTCTATATAATAACATCTAACCTTGTGCTTCTGTCTCTGTAGGGAGAACCTGGGCTCGCACAGCAGTGTGAACATTCTCCTTCCTCAGGATGTTGCCCGTCTCTTCCAGTGTGAGGGTGTATTTCCTCGTAGGATGACTATCGACTCGTGGGCAACCCACAGGGACATTAGAAACCACAAATATGGCGTATTCCTGCTGTAAGTGACAGCGGTCTCTGCTGCCTTGTACTCTGTACCGGGACACACGGTGGGTGGGTGGGGGGTCTCTGCTGCCTTGTACACTGTACCAGGACAAACTGTGGGTGGGGGGTCTCTGCTGCCTTGTACACTGTACCGGGACACACGGTGGGTGGGTGGGGGGTCTCTGCTGCCTTGTACTCTGTACCGGGACAAACGGTGGGTGGGGGGTCTCTGCTGCCTTGTACACTGTACCGGGACACACGGTGGGTGGGGGGTCTCTGCTGCCTTGTACTCTGTACCGGGACAAACGGTGGGTGGGGGTCTCTGCTGCCTTGTACACTGTACCGGGACACACGGTGGGTGGGGGGTGTCTGCTGTCTTGTACACTGTACCGGGACACACGGTGGGTGGGGGGTGTCTGCTGTCTTGTACACTGTACCGGGACACATGGTGGGGGGTCTCTGCTGCCTTGTACACAGTTCAGGCACACATGGTGGGTGGGGGGTCTCTGCTGCCTTGTACACTGTACCAGGACACACAACGGGGGGGTCTCTGCTGCCTTGTACACTGTACCGGGACACATGGTGGGTGGGGGGGTCTCTGCTGCCTTAAACACTGTTCCGGGACACATGGTGGGCGGGGGGTCTCTGCTGCCTAATACACTGTACCTGGACACACGGTGGGTGTGGGTCTTTGCTGCCTTGGACACTGTTCTGGGACACATGGTGGGTGGGTGGCCTCTGCTGCCTTGGACACTGTTCTTGGACACACTATGGGGGGGTCTCTGCTGCCTTGTACACTGTATCGTGACACACGGTGGTTGGGGGGTCTCTGCTACCTTGTACACTGTACCGGGACACACGGTGGGTGGGGGGTCTCTGCTGCCTTAAACACTGTTCCGGGACACATGGTGGGTGTGGGTCTCTGCTGCCTTGTACACTGTATCGGGACACACGGTGGGGGGTCTCTGCTGGCTTGTACACTGTTCCGGGACACACAATGAGTGGAAGGTCTCTTCTGCCTTGGACACTGTACCGGGACACATGGTGGGTGGGGGGTCACTGCTGGCTTGTACACTGTACCGGGACACACGATGGGTGGGGGGTCTCTGCTGCCTTGGACACTGTACCGGGACACATGGTGGGGGGTCTCTGCTGTCTTGGACACTGTTCCGGGACACACGGTGGGTGGGGGGTCTCTGCTGTCTTGGACACTTTTCCGGGAAAAACGGTGGGTGGGGGGTCTCTGCTGTCTTGGACACTGTACCTGGACACATGGTAGGTGGGGGGGTCTCTGCTGCCTTGTACATTGTACCGGGACACATGGTAGGTGGGGGTCTCTTCTGCCTTGTACACTGTACTGGGACACACGGTGGGTGGGGGGTCTCTGTTGCCCTGTACACTGTACCGGGACACACGGTGGGTGGGGGGTCTCTGCTGCCTTGGACACTGTTCCAGGACACACGGTGGGTGGGGGTCTCTGCTGCCTTGGACACTGTTCCAGGACACAAAGTGGGTGGGGGGGGTCTCTGCTGCCTTGGACACTGTTCTGGGACACATGGTGGGTGGGGGGTCTCTGCTGCCTTGTACACTGTACCGGGACACACGGTGGGTGGGGGGTCTCTGCTGCCTTGGACACTGTTTTGGGTCACATGGTGGGGGGTCTCTGCTGCCTTGGACACTCTTCTGGGTCACATGGTGGGTGGGGGGTCTCTGCTGCCTTGGACACTGTTCTGGGATACATGGTGGGTGGGTGGGCGGTCTCTGCTGCCTTTGACACTGTTCTGGGACACATGGTGGGTAGGAGGTCTCTGCTGCCTTTGACACTGTTCTGGGACACATGGTGGGTGGGGGGGTCTCTGCTGCCTTGTACACTGTACCGGGACACACGGTGGGTGGGGGGTCTCTGTTGCCTTAAACACTGTTTCGGTACACATGGTGGGTGGAGGGGTCTCTGCTGCCTTGTATACTGTACCTGGACACATGGTGGGGGGTCCCTGCTGCCTTAGACAAGGTTCCGGGACACATGGGGGGTGGGGGGGGTCTCTGCTGCCTTGTACACTGTACCGGGACAGACAGTGAGTGGGGGGGTCTCTGCTGCCTTGGACACTTTACCGGGACACACAGTGGTTGGGGGGTCTCTGCTGCCTTGGACACTGTATCGGGACACATGGTGGGTGGGGGTTCTCTCCTGGCTTGTACACTGTTTGGGACATATGGTGGGTGGGGGGTCTCTGCTGGCTTGTACACTGTTTGGGACATATGGTGGGTGGGGGGTCTCTGCTGGCTTGTACACTGTTTGGGACATATGGTGGGTGGGGGGGTCTCTGCTGGCTTGTACACTGTTTGGGACATATGGTGGGTGGGGGGTCTCTGCTGCCTTGGACACTGTATCGGGACACATGGTGGGTGGGGGTTCTCTCCTGGCTTGTACACTGTTTGGGACATATGGTGGGTGGGGGGTCTCTGCTGGCTTGTACGGTGGAGAACACTTCCAGGTAGCACTCAGTAAGGTATGTGTTTGGGTTTGTACAGGAACGGGGAAGGCTGGAGATCTGATCGAATTATAATGAACAAGGAAGTTCTGAGCCTGAACGGAGTCAAGAAGTTCCTGCCCTTCCTGGACGAGGTGGCCACCGACTTCGTGTCTGTTATGCAACGGCGGATAAGCAAGAATACGAGAGGAGCCCTGACCGTGGACCTGTACGCCGACCTCTTCAGATTCACACTAGAGGGTTAGTGGCACCGGCTGTATAGGCTGGCACTGCTCATAGGGATGCCACACGTATGCCGCAGCCACATATACAAGACACACCTTTAACCGTATGCTTGTGCTGCCCCGGGGACAGGGCATGCTGAGGAGAAAGATGGAACACAGGGAGCACCAGGCATCTACAGAGGTGTGCAAGGGGGGCTGACACACTACAGTGGAGCAGCTCACCACCAAAGTGACCCAGGGGGCTGACACAGTCGCCACTATAGTGACCCAGGGGGCTGACACAGTCGCCACTATAGTGACCCAGGGGGCTGACACACTCGCCACTATAGTGACCCAGGGGGCTGACACAGTCGCCACTATAGTGACCCAGGGGGCTGACACACTCGCCACTATAGTGACCCAGGGGGCTGACACAGTCGCCACTATAGTGTCCCAGGGGGCTGACACAGTCGCCACTATAGTGTCCCAGGGGGCTGACACAGTCACCACTATAGTGACCCAGGGGGCTGACACAGTCACCACTATAGTGACCCAGGGGGCTGACACACTAGAGTGGAGCAGCTCACCACCAAAGTGACCCAGGGGGCTGACACAGTCACCACTATAGTGACCCAGGGGGCTGACACAGTCGCCACTATAGTGACCCAGGGGGCTGACACAGTCACCACTATAGTGACCCAGGGGGCTGACACAGTCGCCACTATAGTGTCCCAGGGGGCTGACACAGTCACCACTATAGTGACCCAGGGGGCTGACACACTACAGTGGAGCAGCTCACCACCATAGTGAACCAGAAGGCTGACACAGTCGCCACCATAGTGACCCAGGGGGTTGACACAGTCGCCACCATAGTGACCCAGGGGGTTGACACAGTCGCCACCATAGTGACCCAGGGGGTTGACACAGTCACCACTATAGTGACCCAGGGGTCTGACACAGTCGCCACCATAGTGACCCAGGGGTCTGACACAGTCACCACTATAGTGACCCAGGGGTCTGACACAGTCACCACTATAGTGACCCAGGGGTCTGACACAGTCACCACTATAGTGACCCAGGGGTCTGACACAGTCACCACTATAGTGACCCAGGGTGCTGACACACTCATCACCATAGTGAACCAGGAGGCTGACACAGTCGCCACAGTAGTGACCAAGGAGTTTGACACATCAGCTGTGTGATACACTGTGGTCCACATGACGTCAGATACCTGTTACACAGCCGCACACCCACAGTTCACAAGCTCTGATGTTCCAGAAATACCACCATTCTTTCACGAAAAGCCAATGCTCATCCCTATTTGCCGCCCACAACATACGACTTCCTTCATAAGCGACAGGCAACCAAAGATAGAAAGTCGTCATAATAATGTGAGTCTACGAAGAAAACGGGTCATGTTACTATCTATAGGGTCATCAGGAGGACATAGAACTTGTCATATTACTATCTATAGGGTCATTAGGAGGACATGGAACTTGTCATATTACTATCTATAGGGTCATCAGGAGGACATAGAACTGGTCATATTACTATCTATAGGGTCATTAGGAGGACATGGAACTTGTCATATTACTATCTATAGGGTCATCAGGAGGACATAGAACTGGTCATATTACTATCTATAGGGTCATCAGGAGGACATAGAACTGGTCATATTACTATCTATAGGGTCATCAGGAGGACATAGAACTGGTCATATTACTATAAAGGGTCATCAGGAGGACATAGAACTTGTCATATTACTATCTATAGGGTCATCGGGAGGACATAGAACTGGTCATATTACTATCTAAAGGATCATCGGGAGGACATAGAACTGGTCATACTACTATCTATAGGGTCATGAGGAGGATATAGAGTTAGTCATATTAGTATCTGGTCATCAGGAGGACATAGAACTGGTCATACTACTATCTATAGGGTCATCAGGAGGATATAGAACTTGTCATATTACTATCTATAGAGTCATCGGGAGGACATAGAATTGGTCATATTACTATCTATAGGTTCATCGGGAGGACATAGAACTGGTCATGTTACTATCTAAAGAGTCATCGGAAGGACACAGAACTAGTCATATTACTATCTATAGAGTCATCAGGAGGATATAGAATTAGTCATATTAGTATCTGTATGGTCATCGGGAGGACATGTAACCGGGTTATGTTCCTATCTATAGGGTCATCGGGAGGACATATAGCTGTTGTTGATAAGTGATAGTAGTATCGGTGGCCCCTGACTATAGTGAGAGGGCAGTATATATAACAGGTTTATTCTCACTGCTGTGTATTTGCTCCATTGTATCTGTAGCCAGCAGTTATGTCCTCTACGGTCAGCGACTTGGACTCCTGGAGGAACATCCAAATCAGGAATCACTGCGTTTTATTGGTGCTGTGGAGACAATGATAAAGACCACCCTCCCCCTGCTCTATGTCCCCCACCAACTCATGCGGCTCTCAGACAGCCACATATGGAAGGAACATATGGAGTCATGGGATATTATATTTGAGCAGGGTGAGTCATAATATGCACCCCACCCCTTCCACCCCCCGCTAAAAAGAAAGGAAATAAAGGGAATAACCTACCCCCTCTGTATGTGCCACCCCTCTGATTTGAGTGACTGTGCAGTTGAGCATGTCTTCTGTGTGGCTCTCGAGTTGAGCATGTCTTCTGTGTGGCTCTCGAGTTGAGCATGTCTTCTGTGTGGCTCTCGAGTTGAGCATGTCTTCTGTGTGGCTCTCGAGTTGAGCATGTCTTCTGTGTGGCTCTCGAGTTGAGCATGTCTTTTGTGTGGCTCTCGAGTTGAGCATGTCTTCTGTGTGGCTCTCGAGTTGAGCATGTCTTCTGTGTGGCTCTCGAGTTGAGCATGTCTTCTGTGTGGCTCTCGAGTTGAGCATGTCTTCTGTGTGGCTCTCGAGTTGAGCATGTCTTTTGTGTGGCTCTCGAGTTGAGCATGTCTTCTGTGTGGCTCTCGAGTTGAGCATGTCTTCTGTGTGGCTCTGGAGTTAACCATGTCTTCTGTGTGGCTCTCGAGTTGACCATGTCTTCTGTGTGGCTCTCGAGTTGACCATGTCTTCTGTGTGGCTCTCGAGTTGAGCATGTCTTCTGTGTGGCTCTGGAGTTGACCATGTCTTCTGTGTGGCTCTCGAGTTGAGCATGTCTTCTGTGTGGCTCTCGAGTTGAGCATGTCTTCTGTGTGGCTCTCGAGTTGAGCATGTCTTCTGTGTGGCTCTCTAGTTGACCATTACTTCTGTGTGGCTCTCGAGTTGAGCATGTCTTCTGTGTGGCTCTCTAGTTGACCATTACTTCTGCGTGGCTCTCGAGTTGACCATGTCTTCTGTGTGGCTCTCGAGTTGACCATGTGCTCTATGTGTCTCTGGATTTGTCATGTGACCTTGTGAGGTTCTGCACAGCGGATCGATGCATTCAGAACATTTACCAGGAGTTCTGTCTGGGTGAGAAGCGAGGATACTCAGGGATAATGGCCGAGCTGCTGCTACAGGGAGAACTTCCACTGGACTCTATAAAGGCCAATGTGACCGAGCTGATGGCCGGAGGAGTGGACACGGTGAGGGGTCTCAGGGGTTGCAATTATGTTCTCCTCCCTCAGCCAACCATGTTCTTACTCTTCACCCTCTCTCTTCTCTCTCAGCCAGCCATGTCCTTACTCTTCACCCTCTCTCTTCTCTCTCTCAGCCAGCCATGTCCTTACTCTTCACCCTCTCTCTTCTCTCTCAGACAGCCATGTCCTTACTCTTCACCCTCTCTCTTCTCTCTCAGACAGCCATGTCCTTACTCTTCACCCTCTCTCTTCTCTCTCTCAGACAGCCATGTCCTTACTCTTCACCCTCTCTCTTCTCTCTCAGACAGCCATGTCCTTACTTTTAACTCTCTATCAGACAGCCATGTCCTTACTCTTCATCCTCTCTTCTCTCTCAGACAGCCATGTCCTTACTCTTCACCCTCTCTCTTCTCTTTTAGACAGCCATGCCCTTACTCTTCACTCTCTCTGACAGCCATGTCCTTACTCTTCACCCTCTCTCTTCTCTATCAGACAGCCATGTCCTTACTCTTCATCCTCTCTCTCAGCCAGCCATGTCCTTACTCTTCACCCTCTCTCTTCTCTCTCAGCCAGCCATGTCCTTACTCTTCATCCTCTATCAGACAGCCATGTCCTTACTCTTCACCCTCTCTCTTCTCTCTCAGACAGCCATGTCCTTACTCTTCACCCTCTATCAGACATCCATGTCCTTACTCTTCATCCTCTCTTCTCAATCAGACAGCCATGTCCTTACTCTTCACCCACTATCAGACAGCCATGTCCTTACTCTTCATCCTCTCTCTTCTCTATCAGACAGCCATGTCCTTACTCTTCATCCTCTCTCTCAGACAGCCATGTCCTTACTCTTCATCCTCTCTTCTCTATCAGACAGCCATGTCCTTACTCTTCATCCTCTCTTCTCTATCAGAGAGCCATGTCCTTACTCTTCATCCTTTATCAGACAGCCATGTCCTTACTCTTCACCCTCTCTCTTCTCTCTCAGACAGCCATGTCCTTACTCTTCACCCTCTATCAGACAGCCATGTCCTTACTCTTCATCCTCTCTTCTCTATCAGACAGCCATGTCCTTACTCTTCATCCTCTCTTCTCTATCAGACAGCCATGTCCTTACTCTTCATCCTCTCTTCTCAATCAGACAGCCATGTCCTTACTCTTCACCCACTATCAGACAGCCATGTCCTTACTCTTCATCCTCTCTCTTCTCTATCAGACAGCCATGTCCTTACTCTTCATCCTCTCTCTCAGCCAGCCATGTCCTTACTCTTCATCCTCTCTTCTCTATCAGACAGCCATGTCCTTACTCTTCATCCTCTTTTCTCTATCAGACAGCCATGTCCTTACTCTTCATCTTCTCTCTCAGACAGCCATGTCCTTACTCTTCATCTTCTCTCTCAGACAGCCATGCCCTTACTCTTCACCCTCTTTGAACTGGCCCGGAATCCTTCTGTACAGAGAGAACTCAGGAATGAGATTTACACAGCGGAGGGCCAGAACCCTAAGGACTTGAACCAGCTACTAAACCTCTTGCCTCTGCTGAAGGGCGCCATTAAGGAGACGCTGCGGTAAGTGTTGGCTCCTCCACACACAAGGCCATAGACAATGGGGGGGGGGATATACACCCATGAGGTGGAGGTCGAAGTGTATGGTGGTCTAAGTGGTTGTTTCGTTTCCTGACAATGTGGTCTCTAGTTGGCGCCTCCTTATTGGACACTAAGATGTACTTTGCTGTTTGTAGGTTGTATCCTGTGGGGATCACAGTCCAGAGACATCTGACCAAGGACATCACGCTGCACAACTACCACGTCCCCTCTGGGGTGAGCTATCCTCCTGTTACAGATACTGACACCACGGGGCTGGCAAGGTGGGGTCCCCCCAAAGTCACAGATCAATTTCCACAAAAACCACAAGGCGTGGCCCTAAATATACAGCAACCAACATGTTTTACTGTACCCCGCTTCTCTACCCCCCCGCCCGTTTTAAACTGTACCCCCATAATGTCTTCTCAATGCTCACACCGTACTCCCATATTCTATATCCTCCGCCTGCCACAAGTCTTCTGCTGCACCCCCATATTCTGTCCCCTCCACCCGCCACAAGTCTCCTGCTGCACCCCCATATTCTGTCCCCTCCACCCGCCAGAAGTCTCCTGCTGCACCCCCATATTCTGTCCCCTCCACAAGTCTCCTGCTGCACCCCCATTTTCTGTCCCTTCCGCCCGCCACAAGTCTCCTGCTGCACCCCCATATTCTGTCCACTCAGCCCGCCACATGTCCTCTCCACTGCCACAAGTCTCCTGCTGCACCCCCATATTCTGTCCCCTCCACAAGTCTCCTGCTGCACCCCCATATTCTGTCCACTCGGCCCGCCACATGTCCTCTCCGCCGCCACAAGTCTCCTGCTGCACCCCCATATTCTGTCCCCTCCACAAGTCTCCTGCTGCACCCCCATATTCTGTCCACTCGGCCCGCCACATGTCCTCTCCGCCGCCACAAGTCTCCTGCTGCACCCCCATATTCTGTCCCCTCCACAAGTCTCCTGCTGCACCCCCATTTTCTGTCCCTTCCGCCCGCCACAAGTCTCCTGCTGCACCCCCATATTCTGTCCACTCAGCCCGCCACATGTCCTCTCCACTGCCACAAGTCTCCTGCTGCACCCCCATATTCTGTCCCCTCCACAAGTCTCCTGCTGCACCCCCATATTCTGTCCACTCGGCCCGCCACATGTCCTCTCCGCCGCCACAAGTCTCCTGCTGCACCCCCATATTCTGTCCCCTCCACAAGTCTCCTGCTGCACCCCCATATTCTGTCCACTCGGCCCGCCACATGTCCTCTCCGCCGCCACAAGTCTCCTGCTGCACCCCCATATTCTGTCCCCTCCACCCAACACAAGTCTCCTGCTGCACCCCCATATTCTGTCCCCTCCACAAGTCTCCTGCTGCACCCCCATATTCTGTCCACTCGGCCCGCCACATGTCCTCTCCGCCGCCACAAGTCTCCTGCTGCACCCCCATATTCTGTCCCCTCCACCCAACACAAGTCTCCTGCTGCACCCCTATATTCTGTCCCCTCCGCCGCCAAAAGTCTCCTGCTGCACCCCCATATTCTGTCCCCTCCACCCAACACAAGTCTCCTGCTGCACCCCTATATTCTGTCCCCTCCGCCTGTGGTGCGTCTTGTACTGGACCCCCATATTCTTTTCCCTTCCACACTTCTCATGCTGTACCCCCATACAGAGTGTGAGGGTAGAGGAAACAGTCAGTATGTAAGGGACAGTGTGTGATAGTACAGGAAACAGTCAGTATGTAAGGGACAGTGTGTGATAGTACAGGAAACAGTCAGTATGTAAGGGACAGTGTGTGATAGTTAAGGAAGTTGCTCCTAAACAGTCAGTGAGTTGGAACCTGTGTTGCAGACTCTGGTGCAGGTGGGTCTGTATGCCATGGGCCGCAGTCCTCAGGTCTTCCAGGACCCCCTCCATTATGACCCCCATCGCTGGATGCGCAGGGACGACACTAACTTTAAGGCGCTGGCGTTTGGTTTCGGCTCTCGGCAGTGTATCGGCAGGAGGATCGCAGAGACCGAGATGATGCTGTTCCTGATGCATGTGAGTGCTGAGAGTGACGGGGTGAGGGCAGCAGGGTGAGGGGACTGGGCGGCAGGGCAAGGGCACTGGGCCAGGGCGGCGGGTGAGGAGACTGGGTGAGGGGGTGAGGGGACTGGGCGAGGGCGGGGGTGAGGGGACTGGGCGAGGGTGGCGGGTGAGGGGACTGGGCGAGGGCGGCGGGAGAGGGGACTGGGCGAGGGCGGCGGGTGAGGGGACTGGGCGAGGGCGGCGGGAGAGGGGACTGGGCGAGGGCGGCGGGTGAGGGGACTGGGCGGCGGGGCAAGGGCAACGGGGTGAGGGGTCTGGGCGAGGGGGTGAGGGGTCTGGGCGTGGGCGATGGGGTGAGGGGTCTGGGCGAGGGCGACAGTGTGAGGGGGTCTGGGCGTGGGTGATGGGGTGAGGGGACTGGGCGAGGGTCGGGGGGGCGAGGAGACTGGGCGGCAGGGCGAGGGCAGCAGGTGAGGAGACTGGGTGAGAACTGGGCGGGGGGCGGCGGGGTGAGGGGACTGGGCGAGGGTGGCGGGTGAGGACTGGACGAGGGTGGCGGGTAAGGGGACTGGGTGAGGGGTGGCGGGGTGAGGAGACTGGGCGGCGAGTGAGGGGATTGGGCGAAGGTGGCGGGTGAGGGGACTGGGTGAGGACTGGGCGGGGATTGCCCGTGAATGGGTGAGGGTGGCAGCTTACTGGCCGAGGATTCTGATGGTGGCAGGGTGAGGCTGGCAGTTCATCCCGGGGTGGCTTGTCCTCGAGGCTGATGGGGGGCAGGAGGGTCGCCTCGTTTTTGTGTGCCCCCTCTTACGCCTGGACTCTCACCTTCCAGATGCTGAAAAACTTCCAGATTGACACCGTGTCTAAAGAAAACCTGAAGACCGTATTCGGATTCATCCTGATGCCAGAGAAGCCCCCGCTGCTGACCTTCCGGCCAATCTGACTGGTGCCCCCCACCCCATTCGGGGGGGGGGGGGGGCGGAGTGTAAGCTCTTGTGTCCACTAACTGAACACTGTGTGTGACCAATAAAGAGTAAGATGCGCATGCCGCCTGATGATGATTGATGATGGGTCTGAACCCTATTATGTAAGGATGGGGTTTGCTATCTGACAACCTCTTCTAGGACAGGACAGGGAGCTAGGACCCCCAGGCCACCCCCTCCGGTGCACATCGCCTCAACTCAAGTAACAATGCTCAGGCAGGGAGGAGCAGGGGGAATGGGATGGATAAAAGGAAGAAGTAGGTGGCAGCCGGCTGGTCCTTTAACTTCACAGCAAATGGCCACATGCCCCCTAGTGGTCACTATCTGAATACTACCAGCCATCTACATGCTATCTATTATCTATACATTTACTTTACCTTTTAGTCAGACTTTCTGAGGTTTACGATTTGCATTGTGCGCTTTATATACAGCTTTTACTGCAGATGTATTCAAATAGAAGGTTTAATTTAAGATTCTGTGACATGATATATTTTCCACGTATCGATTGGATTCTGGCCCACCAGGGCAAGGGGATGATGCTACAGTCCATGGAGATGGTGGCCACCAGGGCAAGGGGATAGTGTCCACTGGGACAAGGTAATAGTGCTACAGTCCATGGAGATGGTGGCCACCAGGACAGGGTAATAGTGCTACAGTCCATGGAGATGGTGGGTCACCAGGACAAGGGGATGATGCTACATTCCAAAGAGATGGTGGCCACCAGGACAGGGTAATAGTGCTACAGTCCATGGAGATGGTGGGTCACCAGGGCAAGGGGATAGTGTCCACTGGGACAAGGTAATAGTGCTACAGTCCATGGAGATGGTGGCCACCAGGACAGGTTAATAGTGCTACAGTCCATGGAGATGGTGGCCACCGGGACAAGGTAACAGTGCTACAGTCCATGGATATGATGGCCACCAGGACAAGGGGATGATGGCCACCGGGACAAGGTAATGGTGCTACAGTCCATGGAGATGGTGGCCACCAGGACAGGGTAATAGTGCTACAGTCCATGGAGATGGTGGGCCACCAGGACAAGGGGATGATGCTACAGTCCAAAGAGATGGTGGGCCATCGGGACAAGGTAATAGTGCTACAGTCCGTGAAGATGGTGGCCACCAGGACAGGGTAATAGTGCTACAGTCCATGGAGATGGTGGCCACCAGGACAAGGGGATGATGCTACAGTCCAAAGAGATAGTGGGCCACCGGGACAAGGTAATAGTGCTACAGTCCATGGAGATGGTGGCCACCAGGACAGGGTAATAATGCTACAGTCCATGGAGATGGTGGCCACCGGGACAAGGTAATAGTGCTACAGTCCATGGAGATGGTGGGCCACCGGGACAAGGTAATAGTGCTACAGTCCATGGATATGATGGCCACCAGGACAAGGGGATGATGGCCACCGGGACAAGGTAATGGTGCTACAGTCCATGGACATGGTGGGGTCACCAGGACAAGAGGATGATGCTACAGTCCATGGAAATGGTGGGGCACCAGGACAAGGGGATAATGCTATAGTCCATGGAGATGATGGACCACCAGGACAAGGTAATAGTGCTACAGTCCATGGAGATGGTGGGCCACCAGGACAAGGGGATGATGCTACAGTCCATGGAGATGGTGGGCCACCAGGACAAAGGGATGATGCTACAGTCGGACACGTAGGTTTTTCCACTGTCATGAACTTTAGTTCTTTATTTGTGATCGTGCCTCTTTCCACCGCAGAGCCCAGCAAAGTATCCAATTTTTTCTTAAAAACGTCAGTCGGATCTGAAGGGAGTAGAGAATAGAACAGTCTATTGTTGTCGTTAAGCTTCCAAGATGTATATGTCCACTGGCCAAAGGACCACGTTACCCCCTCTGTCGGCCTCTTTTATTAAAAACTCATTATTATCTCGCAAGGTCTTAAGGGCTTATCTTTCCTCTTTAGACAGGTTTTCACCCTTATTTTTGTCCAGTTTTAGAAGTTGTACATGCCTCGTCATGGTATTAAAAAACATCTGGACACACGGGAAAAGTCAAAGAGGGGGTGGCCTGAGAGGGGGCATTTAGTGTAAATCTTGTCCTACCTGTAGCGTCTCACCATCCTGGAGAAGGGAAATTAGGTCCTGTAGAATTCTGCGATCTTCATTTTAAACCGTGTCTAGCAGTGAAGGTTGATGGTATGGAAGTTTGAATGTAAATTGCCTACAAAAAAGGTACAAATCTTTCGTAAATTCAAATTTGTCTAATCTTTGCATTGGAGCAAACGTCAGTCCCTTTTGTAGGACTGACCGTTCAGCATATGATAGACCAGTGCTTCTCAAACTGTGAGGCGCCCCCTAGTTGTTGGTGAGGCCCAACAACTATGAGTAACTATGATCTGCACAGTCCTCCATAATCTCCATTTTAGCAACATTATTAAGTTATTTTGTACTTGCTTTATTGGTATATAGAGCTTGGGAGATGGGTGAAGGTAGTGCTAGCAATATTTTTAGCTTTTAAATGGACTTTCACCACAGATGGTGAGGCCCAGCATCCTCTTGGTCAGTCTGGTGAGGCCCAGGCATTGCCTTGGTCTGTTGGGTGAGGCTCCAGTAGAAAAAGTTTGAGAAGTGCTGTGATAGAGCATATGAAGATAAATTGATAATTTGTAGATAATCCGTGGGCAAAGGTTCTTGTGTGACATTTTGAGGGTAGTTAATTACAATCTTGGGCGTTGCTTGGCTCGGTGGAACGTTGGGGATTTGTCCCTGTGTGTGGGCGCTCTTTTTCTTTGATTTGTGTGACTTGCCTCTGCCCCTCCAGGTCTGCCGTCGGTGTCGCTGGCATCTGTGGACAAAAAATCACTAGTTTGTGAGTCACTGTTGTCTACGGGAGTGGCAACAGAGGACTTGGGTTTGGCCTTCCCCCGCCTATTGCCCCTATGTGTCCACTTAAAGACGTACCCAGTTTCGGGGGGGGGCGGAGCGAGCAGGCAATGTGAGAGGACGTAAAGGCTGGGAGCTCCGTCCACACAGCGGCTAAATAGGCCAGAATAGCACCCTCTTTGCCCGATAATTCTATGGGGAAGAAGTCCAGAGGTGGCCCCCACCCGCCTGAACCTCTCATCCGCTCCAGGAGTGTCACCCGGACTCTGGACCGGTACTTACAGCCGAGGTCTGGTGAGCCCTGCCACGTGGCGCAGCATAGTCAGCGGTCCCTGCTACACCGCACCGCGGATTCTTCCCGGTCCTCCAGCCTCCCGCCAGTCCTCAGCCTCTGGTCGGCACCCTCTCTGCCTGGTCTCCCTGTTTGGTGTCCGCCAGCTGCCGGCGAAAGGACGGGAGCCGCAACTTCCGGTTCAGCCGCATGTGAAGAACTGCGGACGCCATCTTGCTCCGGCACGCCACCACTCCAGCTCACCTGTGAACAGGCCCCCTCGCTGACCAGAGGGGCCCCAGCACTGATCAAGGTACTTACACCCCCCTGGGGGTGCCCTCACTGCCACCTGGCAAGCCCTCCAGTAGCCCCATCAGGCTCAGCACCCAGCCAGGACTTCCCTGATACACAGGATTCCCTGCCTTTAGAGCCTAAGATACCTGCTCTGGAGATGTCAGCAGCCCCTAAACCCCCCAGAGGGGACAAAGTAAAATCCTCCAAAGGGTCGGATACCCCCCATAAAAACAAGAACAAAAAAGCCCCTGATAATGCTTCAGCTTCTCGCATTGATTTGTGGGTACAGCAAGGGGAATCTGACACGGACGCTTCTCTCCCAGATGCTCATACTAAAGGTGGTATTCAAAAGCTGCTCTCCCAACTCCCCACTAAAGACGACTTCAACTCTCTTGTTGCTAAAGTACAAAATGCTTGCAGAGTTGAGATTGCGGCTGTACGGAAAGACTTGCAACACATAGCAGCTAGGGTGGATGAGCTAGAGGAAGATCGTGATCATACTCGTTCTTACATCTCCCAGCTCCATGCTGCCTCAGTTTCTCAATCTTCTGCTATGAATGACATACAGCGACATTTGGAAGACCTGGATAATCGGGGGAGACGCAATAACATAAGGCTTAGAGGGCTCCCTGCGGCTACACAGGAGGAAGACCTGATGGCTACCTTGGAAGCTATCTTTAACTCTATCCTGGACGAGCCTGCGTCTCATAAAATCAAGCTGGACAGAGCGCACCGGGCCTTGAAGTCCAAATCTGCAACAGGATCCCCCCCGGATATTATTTGCTGCGTTCATGACTTTGCCCTGAAAGAACGCATCATGGCCAGAGCTCGTGTCCTTAAAGACTTTGAATTTGATGGGGCCCCTCTCCAGCTATTCTCCGACCTGTCCTGGATCACTTTACAAAAACGGCGCTCCCTACGCCCCTTGCTCGCTATTCTCCGGGACCACCAGGCTACTTATTGCTGGAACTTTCCATTCGCCCTAACAGCCCGTCGGGAAGGCCGGACTGCCACCCTTAGAGATCCAGAGGACCTGGCTGCATTTTGCGACGCCCTAGGTGTCCCTACCCCGAGGCTTTCTGATTGGACTGTCGCCTCACCTCCACCTCCAGCGGTCTGGACGACTGTCTCCCAGAAGTGACAACGTCCACGGTCCCATACTTCTTCACCTCCATCTCGAAGCTCCCCGGGTCGTGACTTTTGAATTATCTAAGGGAACTGGGGCCTTTGACTCTCTTCTCCTCCTTTTTTAGGGCAATTCACTGCAACACATGCTGGCCTTTATTCATTTGTTGTATTGCATTTTTGCTGTGTGGACTTGTTCCATAGTTTTTGTTTACTATATGACCTTATCTACTGTCTGTCTCTTCCTCTCCCTCTGGGGCTCTTTCTGCTTGGCACCTAAAGTAGATTATCCTATACTGTACCCTATCTTAGAGTGCTGCCCGTGCACTTGGACCACGGGATTCGGGCCTAGTGCCATCTTTTACTGGGTTTTGAATGTTTTGCTAATTTGTTCTCTGTGTATATGTTCGTCCTGTCTATGTCCTCTTGTCTACCCTACTCCCTTTCCTCTCCCTGCCCAGGCGTCCCTACCTCCACCCCTGACACTTTTGTCTCCAGTGCCGAATGATTCCTGATACCCTGGTTTACCTTCCTTCTCCTGGACCTGGTGAGTCACCTTATGCGCAGAGGACCATGACTATAGCTCCCCATGGCTAGACTATTTTCCTTAAATGTCAAGGGCCTTAACTCTAACACAAAACGACGCTTGCTACTACAGGAGCTGCGATCCTCCCATGCAGATATAGCATTTATACAGGAGACCCATTTTCACTCTACAGCTAGTTTTAATTTTGCCCGACAGTTTACTCAGCTTCTTCTGGATGTAAAAAAGCCGGAGTGGCAATCCTGATCTCTCGCCACTGCCCCTTACAGGTCATTACGCACTACTCGGACCCAGGGGGGAGATTTGTGATCATAGAGGGCTCCCTACAGGGTAAGACGGTTATGCTTTGCAACCTGTATGCCCCCAACAAATGCCAGATTCCTTTCCTCCCCTTCTCAGAAAAAGCGGACAGACATTCGGTAATGGGACACCCTCCCTCGCCAGAACTGTCACGACTTTCGCGAGAATTTCGCGAACTAATTTGTTTGCATAAATTATATGACTTATGGCGCATTGGGCACCCTACCGAGGCCTCTTTCTCTTTCTTCTCTCACCCTCACACCACACACACCAGAATAGATTACTTCTTCGGAAATATCCCCACAGTGCGACTACTTCGCGATGCAGACATTGGACCTATTTCGTGGTCTGACCATGGTCCACTGTTGATGACCCTACTCTCTCCCACTGCCCCTACCCGTGCATGCCACTGGAGACTCAATGACTCTCTCCTAAAACATCAAATATCCAGAGACTCCATCAAAACCGCCCTCACTAATTACTACCGGGAAAACGAGGGCTCTGTCACTTCTCAAACTACTCTTTGGGAAGCTCATAAAGCGGTCGTCCGAGGCCACTGCATAGCCCTGAAAAAAGACCGCCAGGCTCGTATCTTAGAAAGCCGGGGTAAAATTGGGGAACTGGAAAAAGCCTTATTGACTCGCCCATCGGTTTCTTTTTTTTTTTTTTTTAATTCTTTATTTTGGGTTACATAAAGGAGGCGAAGCAGCAACAACACCACTCCTCCCCTCGATAAATGACATCATAACATGTACAATTACTGCGAGTCAAAAGAAAAGGCATATACAGCTTCAGATACATACAGATATATAAAAAAAAAAATAATAATAATAATAATTAACAGCCGTACTTTGCAAACCATACAGCATAAACATGTACAACCTATCACGGTTTGGCCTAGAGTTGGAGGGTCATCACCGCACCCCCTCCCCTGCACCCGGTTTTGTAATATACTATAGGAAGCACTCAGCCCCAGAGAGGGGCCAGCCCCGTCTTGGAGAAGACTAAGGGCAGAGGCCAAGAATAAAAGAACCGAGAAAATAGAAAGGAGACCAGAGAGAGGCACCAGGAAGAAAGTAAAGGAAGAAGGCGAGCCCTCCTGGTGGGCAGAGGATAGGGGGAAGTGGGGAGATGGATGGGAGAGGGGGGATCAGGTAATGGCAGGGAGGGGGGAGGAGAGGAGGAAGGGGTTTGGTGCGGGACGATGGGGAGAGGGCCCCAGCCTCGAGAAGCAAGACTCTCCTACCACTTCAACCCCGACCCGTCCCAGCAAGCAAATTGGCATACTCAAGAGAATTCCTGAATTCCATCCACGGAAGCCATGTTGCCGTAAATTTGGCGTTGGTCTCATGGAGGGAAGATGTCAGATCTTCCATATACAAAAGGTCATTCACCTTAGCAATCCAAAGCGAGATAGGTGGGGCAACGTCTTTTTTCCAGTAAAGGGGAACACAGGCCCGAGCCGCCATCACCAGGAATCGCAGCAGAGAAGTCCTGTATTGTTTCAGCGGGATTGAGCAATGATGCAGGAGGAATAAGGCCGGAGTCAGGTCCACGGAAACTGCCGTCACTGTCTTAATAACCCTCCTTACCTCCTCCCAGAAGGGGGACAGGACAGAGCACGACCAGAGAACATGAAAATGGGTACCTTCCGAGGTCCCACACCGCCAGCACATTGGGTCCACCCCTGGCCAGATGGAGTGTAGCTTCGTGGGCACCCTGTACCACCTGGTGGCAATTTTATATCCTGTTTCCTGAAAGCTGGAACACATGGAGGACTTATGGATTAAAAGCAGAATTCTGTCACGCTGAGGGTCCGATAGGGACAAGTGTAAATCTTCCTCCCACTTGAGAAGAAAGTTAGGTGGTCCTTGGTCGGGAGGTGTAAGTAACAGGGAGTACGTCAGGGATAAGGTGTGTCTCAGTGTGCCCGTTTCCATACAAAGTGCCTCGAAGTCTGTTAGTGAAGTGGCATAAGTCGATGCGCTAGGTAACGTGTGCAAGAAATGTCGCAATTGAGTGATCCTCCAGGCCCCCAATGGGGCGGGCTCTGAAATCTCACCCAACGCCTCAGCGGAGAGCCACTCCGAACCTGTGCGAAAGGCAGTGACTCTGAATCTGTTCGCGCCTACCCACGACCGGAAGATCCTGTCTTCCAGGCCCGAAGGGAACTCAGGGTTACCCAACACTGGGAAGCAAGCCGACCCGTGCGGGAGCATGTGTGTGCGGCTAGCAGGGGCAGCACACGCAAGAATGGTGGGACCAATTGTCGGGTGAGTGCGGAGACCAGAGGCGGCAGACGGGTGCAGCCACGGGAGGCAGCCAAGCGGGACGCGGGTGAAAGACTGTTCCAAAGCCACCCATGGTTTCCTGTCCCCGTGCCTGCACCAGTCCACCACCCTAGTAAGAAGCGCGGCCCGGTGGTAGGATCGGAGGTCCGGCAGGCCCATCCCCCCTTTAGCTTTAGGTTGACATAAAAGCGTCCTCTTCAGGCGCGCTGGCCTTCCATTCCAGATAAAACGTATCTGCAAGGAGTCCACTGCCCTAAAGAAGGAGACAGGAATAGCTGTGGGAATACATTGGAAGGGATAAAGAAGTTTGGGAAGTACAGTCATGTTAAATATTGCACATCTCCCAAACCAAGAGAAGTAGCCCCTGGACCACGCCTCACATTGTGCTTGTATCTTGGCCAATAACGGGGGGAAGTTCAAAGAGTAGAGCTTACGTAAATCAGCCGGGAGTTGGATCCCCAAATATGTCAAAGCTTCCCGGGCCCATCGGAAACGGAAGGCAGACCGGAGCGCACTCACCACCCCAAGCGGAAGGCCAACATTCAGCGCCTCCGACTTAGAAAAGTTTTATTTTAAAATTCGACACCTGAGAGAAGGCCTCCAATTCCCTCATCAAGTTTGGAAGAGAAACCGTGGGGGTTGGTGATGAAAAAAAGGAGGTCATCCGCGTAAGCGGCTATCTTGTGGTAGGTGTTGCGCACCGGTATGCCCCCCACGTCCGGAGCCGCACGAATCCTGCAGAGCAGGGGTTCCAGGGTTAGAATAAAAATTAGGGGCGACAGGGGGCAGCCCTGCCTGGTGCCATTCAAGATAGAGAATTCCTCGGAGAGGAGGCCATTCACCCGGACCCGAGCCAGAGGCGCATGATAGAGGGCGCGTACCCAGTTGAGAAAGTTATGGCCCAACCCCAGATACCGCAGGGACTCCATCATGAAAGACCAGTTCACTCTATCAAATGCTTTTTCCGCATCTGTGGATAAAAGCATGAACGGTGTATCAGTGGACTTGGCTTTCTGGATCAAGTTAATCGCTCTGATGGTGTTGTCCCTGGCCTCTCTGCCCGCCATAAACCCCACCTGGTCCGAGTGAATGACCCCCTCCAGCACCAAGGATAATCTGGTGGCCAGGATTTTAGTAAAGAGCTTAAGGTCGGCATTTAGCAAGGAAATGGGACGGTAATTACTACATAGCGAACTGTCTTTCCCTTCTTTCGGGATGACAGAGATGGTGGCTCGCGTGGTATCCAGGGGCAACTCACCCAGGTCGGAGACTGTGTTAAAGGCTTTCACAAAGGGAGAGGCCAGGTATTGTCGGAAAAGTTTGTAATAGGCTAGGGAAAACCCGTCAGGGCCGGGTGCTTTCCCGGATTGTGAGTCCTGGATGGCCGATAAAAATTCCCCAGAGGAGATGGGCCTCTCCAGCTCCCCCGCCACCTCGTCGTCTAACCGAGGCATGCCCGATTCCGCAATATAGGTCTGGATGCGGGTTGTGAAGCTGTCACTACCTGTGAGGGGGTTAGAGGAGTCTATAGAGTAGAGTTGTGCATAGAAGCCCCTGAATTCCTCTGCAATGGCTGCCGGTAAGTGTAATGATGTCTGTGTCGAGGATTTAATCATGGGGATGTAGGAGCGCGCCTGTTGTGTGCGCAGGGCTCTTGTCAGAGCCCTACCTGGTTTATTGCCATGTTCATAATAATACCGTTTGCATCTGGAGAGGGTGGCCTTCGCGTTGTGCCACAAGTGAGTCCTCAATTCCTCCCGCTTCTGCAGTAATGCCCCTGTCGTGTCCACATTTACAGTCCCCTTGTGTGCTGCCTCTAGATCCCTCAACTGTCCGAGCAATTTCTCGGTTTTAGCCGTCCTCGCCTTCTTTAATCGTGCTCCATGTTTTATCAAAATTCCGCGAATGACACACTTATGGGCCTCCCACACCGAAAGTGGGGAGACGTCCGGCGTATCATTAGCGGGGAAATAAGATTCCAAAGTTGACTTTATCTCCTGTTGCACCACAGTGTCGTGCAAGAGGGAAGTGTTAAGCCGCCACTGCCATTGTGGAGCGGGCAACGAAGGAAGGTCGAGGCGTATTTCTACCAGGGCATGGTCCGAAAAAGTGATGCTGTCTATCTGCACGTGAGAGACTATAGGCAAATCTCTGTGATGAAGAAAAAAATAGTCAAGCCTGGAATAGGTGTTGTGTGCGGGTGAGTAGAACGTGAAATCCTTGTCAGATGGATGACACATTCGCCACGTGTCAACCAGCCTATGGTCGTGTAGGAGGGAACGTATGCGCCGCAGGGCTGAGGTGCTCACGTGTGAGTGTCCCGATGAGGTGTCCAACTGAGGCTCCAGGGCCACATTCAAGTCCCCTCCCAGAACTAGTGTCCCTTCCATAAAGTCCTCCAGTGTGTCCAGCATCTGGGAAAGGGTCGTCCCCTGATTAGTGTTTGGCAAATAGAGTGAAGCAAACGTGAATGTGCTGGCTGCAATGCGACCCTTGATCAGCACCATCCTACCTGCATCATCGCTCAAAGTCCCAAGATGTTCCCAGGGAAGGTGCCGCGAAACCAGGATGGAGGAGCCACACGCCTTTGGATTGGGTGAATAGCTATGGTAAGTAAAAGGAAAAGTTTGGTTAGAGAGAGTAATCTGGTTAGATGCAACAAGATGCGTCTCCTGTAAGAACACCACCTGTAGTCTCTTTTTTCTCAGGAGATTCATGAGTATGGAGCGCTTGCCCGGGTCATGTAGTCCCTTAACATTAAGGGAGCCCACACGGAGTGAGCCCACTGAGGACATCTCGCCCACCGTCCACCACCCGGGAAGGGAGAAGGGGATAGGAAAAGGGAGGGGAGGGGCAAGGGAGGGGGTTAAGATGGGGTGGGGGGTAGGAAGAGATGTGGAGGGAGTGGGGGATGTAGGGAGGAGTTAGTGGGTAGGGAGTAGAGAGTCTGGGGTAGGGTCAAGAAAGAAAGCAGAAGAGTCAGAAGAAGGGGCGCTGCCCTGAAGAACCGACTGGGAACAACCCAGAGGGGTAGAGAAAATAGAGGACCGGAAAGCCATGGGGGAGATCCGTGACCAGCCACCGTCTGAATGGACGGTATCACCGAGAGGCGTCGGGCCACCCCATCCTCCCGCAAGGGAAGGATACAGGCGGACCGAGAGTCACCCCCCGGGGCACAATACTTAGAACGGTGCAAATTTTAAGAAACATAACTGAACATGAGGTGTCAAAAATACAGTGGACCATGAGGTCTCATAAGGCAACATTAATGGGGGCGTGACCTGTCTCAAAGGGGAGTGGGGACCATATACCCCGGTATCCTTCCGAGGGGTACAAAATCTGGATGTGTGCATCTAAATGTACAGCAGCCACCAACGTCAGGGGGGGAGAGACGTGTAATCATCATAAGGTTGCCCTTAAGAAACTCTGAGCAATAGAGGGATAAAACTGTGCAGGTACTATCCCCTCCCTCCTCCCCGTACTGCAGCTCGGAAAGCCCCACCAACAATAACCCAGTGTCCCCCTAAACCTGCGAATGACAACAAGGCCTACATAACAGGGACCCTTGTCCCACCCGCCTTGGGAGAGCGTGCCACGTTACGCCTCCATTGGGAGTCCAGCCGAGAGATCCCGTCCTATTGGTGAGGGTTCCCTAGACCGGGCAGCAGGGGGGCCGATGACGGTGTCCCCCGTCTCCTCTACGGGGTCTCGGGTATGTTGCAGGCAAGCGCTCCACTGACATCCAGTCGGGAATCGGGATCGGTGCGGAGTCGAGGAAGGAGAAGAGGCCAGGCAAATCCTCAGGTGACCGCAGAACGTGCGTGCGTCCTTCTCTTTTCACCACTACGTGGAACGGATGTCCCCATCTGTATGACGCACCACACTCTTTAATGCGTAGCAGTAGCGGTTGCAAGAGCCGTCTCATGTGTAAAGTCCGTGCAGAAACATCAGGGAATAGTTTCACCACAGTGTCTTCAAATGTAATATCTGAGCCCATGTCCCTGGCGGCACCCAGGATCAGCTCTCTATCCGTATAATAATGCAGCCTGCATAGAACGTCCCTGGGGGTATCTGCATTCAGCTGTAATCGGTTCACTCTGTGCACTCGGTCAATAGTAAAGGTAGCTTCACCCGGACGGCTAGTCACCATATTAAATAACAGTGTGACCCTAGAATGAAGAGCGTCCTGGGCACCCCGCTCCTGCAGGCCCTTGATCCTCACATTATTCCTCCTCCCGCGGTTTTCCTGATCGTCCAGTGACATGGCCAGGGATTGCATATGGCGCCTGTGTTGTGCCGCCTCCGACTCCAGTGAGGAGACCCTCATGGTCAGGGTCTCTATAGCTTCCTCCGCGGCGGTAGTGCGGGAAGATACGCCCGCGACCTCCTCTCTCACCCCCTCCAGAGCCTGCTGCTGTGCAATCTCTATACGGTGCACCATGGAGTCCAAGTCCTGTCTGGTGGGGAGTCCCTGGATCAAGGTCCGAAGCAGCTGCAGCTCTGACCGGACTACCTCACTCGGTGAGTCCCGTTGTGGGGAAAGCTGGGCGTCAGGCCGCCCCGTGAACAAATCACCGTCCACCGTAAACAGGTCTGGAGGGGATGCCGCACTTACTTCTGGTCCCAAAGGCCACCGCGGTTCAGCGCGGGTCTCGCGTCCCAGTCCAGATCCCCGAGGGTCCTGCGGCCCAGTGTGTGAGGGAGGATCAGGCGCCATGTTGGAATGCTGCATGCCCTGTGTAGCGGGCCGGAAGAAACGGTCGATACCGACAGCTGAGGCCGCCGAGCGTGTCACCGGGCGGTTAGGGGTGTCAGCGGGTGTCCCCTGCGATTTCTGCATCCTCTTTAAGGCAACTGAGGCACCAAATGGTTGCTTTGTCACGGCCGCTGGGACGGAGCTCCTAGGAAGCACGTCTTCACAGCTCCATAGCTAAGCCACTCCCCCTGCCCATCGGTTTCTATCCTGCATCGATTGGTTGCAGCTCGTGCCCAGCTCAAAGACTTACTGATGTATAAAGTTGAACGTCTGCTCCTATACTCACGGCAACATTTCTATGAAAAGGGCAATAAGGCACACACTTTGTTGGCCCGTATGCTCTCAGAAAGGTCGGCTGCACAATCACCGCAGGCCCTAAGAGACGAACAGGGTTCCATTCAATATCACCACTCCAAAATTTCCTCTCTTCTAACTAAATACTTTTCTGCCCTTTATTCTCTCCCCTCAGCCCTCCCATCAGACCCTGAGGCTTGCTCGCGCAAAATAGGCGAATTCCTCTCCTCTTGTCATTGCCCACTCTACCCGCTGACGCGCTGGCTGAACTTAACGCTCCTATCACTGCCGAAGAGGTGGAGGAGGTCCTCAAAAACCTTCCCTCTGGCAAATCACCTGGGCCAGATGGCTTCACCTATTTATATTTCAAAACTTTCTCTGCTGAACTTGTCCCACGATTGGTCCCACTCTTTAACGCATTCCTGGAAGGTACCACCATACCCCCCACTATGCTCCACTCTCTTATTACATTGATCCCCAAACCTGGCAAGGACCCTCTGGACTGTACCAGCTATAGACCGATAGCCCTCTTGAACTTGGACCTAAAATTATTCACCAAGATATTGGCCAACCGCCTGGGCTGTTGGCTACCTTCCCTGGTGAATGCCGGTCAGGTAGGCTTTGTATACAATAGGTAAGGTGCGGACAATACGCGGAGGGTTGTAGACCTGATTGACGCGGTCAACCTACAGATGGAGCAGGCTATGGTTCTAAGTCTGGATGCTGAAAAGGCGTTCGATCGCCTAGGCTGGCCCTTCTTATTTGAAACAATGAAACACTTTGGTTTCCAGGGTTCCTTTCTGACAGCCATCCATGGTCTATACTCCGGGCCGACCGCCTCTATCAAGTCTATTCATGGCCAAACAGACACATTTACTCTTTCTAATGGCACACGTCAGGGGTGCCCCCTATCCCTATTGTTATTTGTTCTTTGCATTGAACCCCTGGCAGCGGCCATTAGAAATAATTTGGATATTCGGGGGGTGTCTATTAGAGGGAAGGAGTTCAAAATCATGCTGTTTGCAGATGATGTACTGCTGACTTTGACAAACTTACCTACCACCCTACCAATACTGCATGCTCTTTTGAACTCCTTCGGAACCCTGTGCGGATACAAAATCAACACGTCTAAGACCGAAGCGCTGCCCCTAAACCTCCCGAATGCCACCCTCCAACAACTCACTGCTAACTTCAAGTATAAGTGGTCCTCCACCTCCATACGTTATCTGGGCATTCGCTTAACCCCTACTTACAATTCTTTATATTCTGCAAACTATGTTCCTTTATTCAGAGACGTTAGAGCCCTGCTAGATAAATGGAAAGATCACTATATCTCCCTCCTGGGCCGAGTGGCTGCTATATAAATGTCTATCCTGCCGAAGCTACTTTACCATTTCGAAACCCTCCCAGTGAATGTCCCTCGATCAGCTCTCAAATCACTCCAGACGGCCCTATTTCGGTTCATCTGGAATGGGAAGAGACATAGAATTCCTAGAACGGTCATGATGTCTGGCAAAACCCAGGGCGGACTGGCTGCCCCAAATATTCTATACTACTACTGGGCCACCCACCTAAGGCATATAGCTTCCTGGTCTCAATATCATGCTTATAATAAGTGGACAGAGATAGAAAAACGATGGTTGGCTCCGACACACCCTAACTCTTTGCTGTGGCACCGGTCGCCACCTCTACCTCCCGCTGGGCCTCTACTGGGACCCATTCTATTCACCCGACATATCTGGTCCACTTGCACGACTAGGTTCCATCTCACTTCCCTGGCCCCACCTCTGATATCGTTCTTACTACACCCTCAGTTTCCCCCGGGCTTGGAGTCCGTGATGGTCCAATTGTGGGGTGGCAGGAAATTGTTCCAGTTTGCAGATGTGTTGAACCCCATAACTCGAACGTTGCTGACGTTCGAGGATTTGGCTCATAAGCACGATTTACCTCCCATGGAACGGTACACATATCTGCAACTGCGCCACTTTATGGAAACCACACAGGGGGCCCTCACGGTCTCAAAACCCACAGCATATGAACAACTGATCCGTAGAGGACATTCTACTAAAGGCCTAATATCGGACATACAGTATATAGAGTTCTAAACTCCCCTACAGGCGACTCTTCTCCTCGCCATAAATATATGGACAAGTGGGAGACCATCCTCTCGACATCTATCTCCCCCGAATGCTGGCAAATTATTTGGAACAGGGCGGCCAAGTCCTCCATCTGCACGACCTACAAAGAGACTCCGTATAAGATTCTCATGATGTGGTACCACACTCCTGAGTTACTTCGGTTAAACGCTACCATCTCTCCGCTATGTTGGAGGTGCAGTGGAGCGACGGGCTCCTTGTACCACATTTTTTGGCTTTGCCCCTCTATCCGGCCATACTGGCAGGCAGTCTGTGACTTGGCGTCCACAGTTCTGCAAAAACCAGTACCTGAGGACCCCATGATTTGTTTGCTCAATCTCACCCCGAAGACTCTGGGCAAAAACTCCACCCGACTGTTGGTGCAGATGTTGACGGCAGCTAAGACTCTTATAGCTCGACACTGGAGAGAAACGACCCCTCCCTCCCGCCTAGACCTGGTGACACGGATTAAAGAATTAAGATCGCTAGAATATCTCAGTGCCTCGATAAACAACAAAATAGAGAGATTTGAGAAGGTTTGGGATCCTTGGGATGCATATTCTTCTTCCTAGGCCAGTGTGGTTTAGGTGCCTGGGAATTTAACCCCCCCCCATTCCCCTCTGTTGTCCTGTTAAGTGTGCGTCTCAGTTTCGTGGTTTTGTCTGGTTTGTTATAGAACTCTTATGTAGCTGATATAGTCCCCGTTTGGGGCTTTTACATTTTAAGGAGGAAATTGCCTCTTCTCTTATAGCCTCATTTCTGGCTGCTACTCCATCGCGGAGCTAGGATATTTCCCACACGTCTAACCGTTTGACTTTACTTCAGAGTGTCTTGTAATGGAAATTTTTCTTACTCCTCTTATGAGATATGTAGCAAACCTGATGGTCTTGTCACTGCTCTGTTAAAAATTTATTTGGAAAAAATTTTATAAAAATGACATTTAAAAAAAAAAAAAAAAAAAGAAAAGATGTACCCAGTTTCAAAGTCCTGTTTGTCACGTGAGAACTTATGTTTCTTTCCCGGCATCACCTCCTTCTCATATTTATCTATAATTTCTTTCAGTCTAACCTGGAAGGGCTGGACCAAAGTGGACTGATCGTAGCTAGACACCTTGGTCTCCCTCTGTCGGATACTCTCCTTAATTTGTGGTAGTAGTTCTTGATCATGTTCAATTAACATTTTCAAGATGATATCAGAACACAAAAGCAGTCCTTTCTCCCATCTCACCTTAAATTCTGAGTTGACCTCCCAGGAGGGAAAGATTTTAACCCTTAGATCTCTCGGAACAGCTGCCAATTTAATATATTCCTCCAAGCTCTTCAAATTCCACCATGTCCGCATGTATTTTTTATGTAAATCAATAAGCTCATCAGTGAGACCTTTAAAATCAGATCCAACAGATACACTGCCTTGCCTACTGAAAAAATCCCCCAGTTGGCTACTCCACATAGCCTCCCTAGCATCTACGTCCAACGCCATGTCCAAAAAATCACAATAACCAAAAGATGAATAGAATGTAAACAATGAAGAAATCTATAGCGTGCTATTCTACCCATATATAAGATGGGCAAAGACACAAAGCTCATGGCAAGCAAAAAATGGAGATGCACCGCTCTAAATATTCAACTCTAAATAAATGTGTATAGACAATCGGGTGCACAAAGCCCACATACATAACAAAACACTGGACCAGGCAAAAAGGACGTATGTAATAAGGGCAAAGGCACGCCAAGTTCAAAATCAGTATAGAAATCTTTATTTAACAAACAATGAAGAATAAGCAAAAGAAACACTTAGAACAGTTAAAAACACTTAAAAGACAAAACAGGGAACCATGATTGTAATCATGCTCGCAGGGCCAGTAGGGAAAAATGTGACCTATCCCCGATACAGGTCAGTGCCAAGGTAATTAGCAGTACACAGGGATAATGTAACATGGGTGGACGGCGATGGAACAAACAGATGTACAAAAACCTGGATGGAAAAAAGAAATCACGACTGGAAAACAAATGGACACGGACAAAGAGGGAACATTGGTAACCATTTAATATTTTCTGTTATTGATCACTTTTGTTAAACCTTTTCATCTGATTTTGGTGGTCATTTTGGCATTATTTACAGTTTATTGTGAATAACTATTGAAATTCCCCCGGAATCGAACATATTTCTTTAATTTATTGTTACCAGAGTCGTGCGGCTTTGCAAAGATATTTTTCAGGCTTGGTTACTGGGCGCATGCGCATTACGGATAGCAGAAGCCCGGGCGGCCATCTTCGATTTCTGGCGCCTGCGCTTTGATAAGAGGAACTTTGACTATTTTTTTACTGAGCCAACGCATGCGGCATATGTTGGCCAATACCACGGCGGCCATCTTCTGTTACCCATATCATGGCGCATGCGCTTGATGTTTATCCTAGTGACGTCCCTTGTGAACACTTGTGCGCACGCGCAGTGTGGGCAGCTATACGCCGTGTCAGACATACTCTTTGTAATTCATATAATGGCACATGCGTATTATGTTTACTATAGTGACGCTGTCCATGTAATCACGCTCGCGTATGCGCAGTGTTGACAGTCACACGCCGGGTCGGCCATATTTGTGCAGCATATGTTATCTAACACTCCTCCGGTCAGCAACAGGTCTGTTAGCTTGTTTCCTGTATATTGAGCTTGTATATGTTAATGTACATGTATAAAAGGAGCACTTGTACCTACTGGATTTATCCTGAGGAAGTCCTGTGAGCAGGACGGAACGCGTGGGACATCATTGGGCCGTAGTTATTGGCTACTTGTCTCTCCCTCTTTGTCCGTGTCCATTTGTTTTCCAGTCGTGATTTCTTTTTTCCATCCAGGTTTTTGTACATCTGTTTGTTCCAGCGCCGTCCACCCATGTTACATTATCCCTGTGTACTGCTAATTACCTTGGCACTGACCTGTATCGGGGATATGTCACATATATGCTAGGGGTTTGACTACTATCATCCTGTGTACTCTTGATTTGGGACATTGCACTGGCACTTTACTTGTGAATTAGTATTTTTGCTATAAATTTCAGACTGGGATCATTTGGTCAATAGGGACTGGTATGACATCATTGGATAGGGACTTAGACATTTACCTGGAATTAATTTTTTTCCCTACTGGCCCTGCGAGCATGATTACAATCATGAAATATGCACAAGCCAAAAAGCCAGAAATGGCTGCCCATCGCACCCAAGGCTGACACGAAAGCTTATTCAGCTACATTTAAAACCAACATCAGAAGTTAGTATATAATTTGGCCAAACCATATTGCCTCATGTACCACGTGCAGGTCTTCTGATACACATGAGTCCCTAACCAAAAAACATCACTGTGCCGGTCAGCGACCACACGGGATTGTGTTCGCTGACCAGCACAGTGATGTTTTTTGGTTAGGGACTCATGTGTATCAGAAGACCTGCACGTGGTACATGAGGCAATATGGTTTGGCCAAATTATATACTAACTTCTGATGTTGGTTTTAAATGTAGCTGAATAAGCTTTCGTGTCAGCCATGGGGGCGATGGGCAGCCATTTCTGGCTTTTTGGCTTGTGCATATGATTACAATCATGGTTCCCTGTTTTGTCTTTTAAGTGTTTTTAACTGTTCTAAGTGTTTCTTTTGCTTATTTTTCATTGTTTGTTAAATAAAGATTTCTATACTGATTTTAAACTTGGTGTGCCTTTGCCCTTATTACATACATCCTTTTTGCTTGGTCCACCAGGACAAGGGGATGATGCTACAGTCCATGGAGATGGTGGCCAACAGGACAAGGGGATGATGCTACAGTCCATGGAGATGGTGGCCACCAGGACAAGGGGATGATGCTACAGTCCATGGAGATGGTGGCCAACAAGAGTGTTGGGTTACTATGTAATGTGGACCCCAGTGTGACCAGCAAAGAGCTGTGCCCCCAAATGAGGACCCATCTCTGCTTGGCACATGGTACAAACGTCTACTGGGCGGGATATCTTTGTATAGTACCATGGTGAATGGTTGACCAGGGTCAATAATAAACTGCGGCTCCTCCTCCCGACTAAAACGGCAACAAAGGAAAACAAGAACACATTGACACTGACAATCCTGTTGGCAAACAAAAAATGTAGCTCAAAGCTAATCTGGGCAAAGAAGAGTGCCCACCAGGCCTGACGAGGGTTCAGGCAGATAAGTAAGGGCTCTGGGGTCCATGTAAGTGGGGGGTGGGGAACCTTCAGCCCTCCAGGTTTTGCAAAGGCAGCCGAAGAAAGGGGCTGGCTCTCCAGGCATGATGGGACTTTTAGTTTGGCAATAGCTGGAGGTTCCCCATCCCTGCCTTAAAGGGGTTATCCAGCGCTACAAAAACATGGCCACTTTCTCCCTACTGTTGTCTCCAGTTTGGGTGGGGTTTTAAAACTCAGTTCCATTGAAGTTAATGGAGCTTGATTGCAAACCGCAACAGTAGTGACAACCGCAACAGTGGAGACAACAGTAGGTGGAAAAGTGGCCATGTTTTTGTAGCGCTGGATAACCCCTTTAAAGAGTAAAAGAGGAGGAGCAACCAACCAGGGGTGGGAGGGCTCCAATACTTCCCATACTACCAGTAAGTAAGGACTTGCAATATTCCCATAACAGTGCCAACAATAGTGCCCAATAATGAAATCAGTATCCCCATCACAGTGCCAGCCATAGTGCCCCCATCAGAGTGCCAACCATAATGCCCCTATAACAGTGCCAGCCATAGCTCCCCTATACCAGTGCCAGCCATATTGCCCCATCACAGTGCCAGCCATAATGCCTCCATTACAGTGCCAGCCATAGTGCCCCCATCACAGTGCCAGCCATAGTGCCCCCATCAGAGTGCCAACCATAATGCCCCTATAACAGTGCCAGCCATAGCGCCCCCATCACAGTGCCAGCCATAGTGCCCCTATACCAGTGCCAGCCATAGCGCCCCTATACCAGTGCCAGCCATATTGCCCCATCACAGTGCCAGCCATAATGCCCCCATTACAGTGCCAGCCATACTGCCCCCATCACAGTGCCAGCCATAGTGCCCCCATCACAGTGCCAGCCATAGTGCCCCCATCACAGTGCCAGCCATAGTGCCCCCATCACAGTGCCAGCCATAGTGCCCCATCACAGTGCCAGCCATAGTGCCCCTATAACAGTGCCAGCCATAGTGCCCCTATACCAGTGCCAGCCATATTGCCCCACAGTGCCAGCCATAATGCCCCCATTACAGTGCCAGCCATAGCACCCCTATAACAGTGCCAGCCATAGCGCCCCTATAACAGTGCCAGCCATAGTGCCCCCATACCAGTGCCAGCCATAGTGCCCCCACAGTGCCAGCCATAGCGCCCCTATAACAGTGCCAGCCATAGCGCCCCTATAACAGTGCCAGCCATAGCGCCCCCATCACAGTGCCAGCCATAGTGCCTCCATCACAGTGCCAGCCATAGTGCCCCATCAGTGCCAGCCATAGTGCCCCTATAACAGTGCCAGCCATAGTGTCCCCATACCAGTGCCAGCCATAGTGCCCCCATCACAGTGCCAGCCATAGCGCCCCTATACCAGTGCCAGCCATAGCGCCCCTATAACAGTGCCAGCCATAGTGCCCCCATACCAGTGCCAGCCATAGTGCCCCCATCACAGTGCCAGCCATAGTGCCCCTATACCAGTGCCAGCCATAGCGCCCCCATCACAGTGCCAGCCATAGTGCCCCCATCAGTGCCAGCCATAGTGCCCCCATCACAGTGCCAGCCATAGTGCCCCCATCACAGTGCCAGCCATAGTGCCCCTATAACAGTGCCAGGCATAGTGCCCCTATAACAGTGCCAGCCATAGTGCCCCCATCACAGTGCCAGCCATTGTGCCCCATCAGTGCCAGCCATAGTGCCCCTATAACAGTGCCAGCCATAGTGCCCCCATACCAGTGCCAGCCATAGTGCCCCCATCACAGTGCCAGCCATAGTGCCCCCATCACAGTGCCAGCCATAGCACCCCTATAACAGTGCCAGCCATAGTGCCCCCATCACAGTGCCAGCCATAATGCCCCCATCACAGTGCCAGCCATAGTGCCCCCATCACAGTGCCAGCCATAGTGCCCCATCAGTGCCAGCCATAGTGCCCCCATCACAGTGCCAGCCATAGTGCCCCCATCACAGTGCCAGCCATACTGCCCCCATCACAGTGCCAGCCATAGTGCCCCATCAGTGCCAGCCATAGTGCCCCCATCACAGTGCCAGCCATAGTGCCCCCATCACAGTGCCAGCCATAGTGCCCCTATAACAGTGCCAGCCATAGTGCCCCCATCACAGTGCCAGCCATAGTGCCCCCATCACAGTGCCAGCCATAGTGCCCCCATCACAGTGCCAGCCATAATGCCCCCATTACAGTGCCAGCCATAGCACCCCTATAACAGTGCCAGCCATAGTGCCCCCATCACAGTGCCAGCCATAGTGCCCCATACCAGTGCCAGCCATAGTGCCCCTATAACAGTGCCAGCCATAGTGCCCCATCACAGTGCCAGCCATAGTGCCCCCATCACAGTGCCAGCCATAGTGCCCCTATAACAGTGCCAGCCATAATGACAGCCAGTATTTCCATACCCTATAGGGGATTATACAGTTTTTGGTATCTGAGGCGCCTGCAAACAGAAACACTTTTCCTACATAAACTGAAAGAAAGAAAATCGCGTTTCAAGTAGAGAATCGTCCATAATCTTTGTCCGGATTGCCCTGTCCTAGCTGGACAGAGATGGTTTGGGCCTCAGGCGTCCAGATGAGGGTGACCATGGCAGAGGTAGGTGCAGTAGGGGCAAGAAGTTTGGGTTGAATGAGGTGGAGACCATGATGGGTGCAAGAGGTGGCCTCCCATTCATCGCCCTCCTGGGTGGCGTTCGCAATGTGTTTCTCCGTACAGATCCAGCTTGGTGGAGATCAAAGAGTTCAAGGATCAGCAGCAGCAGATTTTTTCGGTTCACAATAGAACGAATGAAGGAAGAAGAATCCAGCCCGACAGGAGACAAAGGCCTCCTAACAACCCCCCTTCCCAAAGGCTCCTGGATGCACTCGGCCATCGCCGGGGTCTCAGGGAGATAGAGCAGCCAAACTCGGCCACCAGGCCCTCAACGGACACTCATAGGGACGGTGCGGCCTAAGCCTCCTCCTGGCTGGTGACAGCTGGTCGGCACTCTACAGGGATACAGCAGGATGGACAGGATGAGCTCCAGAATGCCAGGGGAGGCTGCGAGGACATAACAGAGATCTCCTCCATGTGCAGGACCCCAACTTGTAGCTTAAAGCGTCACCGTCATTTACTTTTTTTTTCAGAAATCAATAGTCCAGGCGATTTTAAGAGACGTTGTAATTGGGTTTATTAGCCGAAAAATGCATTTTTATCATGAAAAAGCAGTTTGAAGCTCTCCCTGCTGTCTTCATTGTTCTCTATGGAGAGGGGAGGGGTGGAGGGAGATGAGGCACCAGGACAGGACAACAAAGAGTTCATTTACAGCTACGTCACGGGCAGGGGCGTAGCTAATGTCTCCTGGGCCCTGGTGTAAGAGGCCAACTTGCCCCCCCCTCCTTTCACGACCAAGTGATGCTATTGGTGTGTGTGTATATATATATATATACACACACACACCAAGACAGATATTACCAATAACACCAGTATATAGGAAGAGAAAGTATTATCACCGTACATATTACCGCCATACTGTTACTAACCAAATCCTGTATACTGAGACCAATATTACCAGTAATACCAGTATATAGGAAGGAAACATTACCGCCACACCACAACCACAACCATCACCACCATATTGTTACTGACCAAATCCAGTATACTAAATCACCTCATTCAGTCATATAGAGGCAGACCCAGCTCTACACAGGCTCTATACACCATATACATTACAGTGCAGTTATATCAGGTGACTCACAGGGGGACGTCTTCTCTGATCAGAGTTCTTTCCTTATCTTCTTCTCCATCCGTCCTGGGCCGTTATGAGAACTTCTCCGAGCCACGAATCCACAGAATCTGCCAGACAGACATATTAGTCTCCTCACACTGACACCATCCTCATCTCTCTGTACACAATGCACATCTGTACTGTCCCCTTTACACCCTCATTTAGTGGGTAGCCCTGACTCTATGTGACCCCCTAATAATATATGGCCCCCTCTGTGTATTCCCACTCCCCCTATGTTGCCCTCCCCAAATAGATGGCCCCTCTCCCCCCATGTTGCCCTCCTTATAGATGGCCCCCTCTCCCCCCACCCTCCCTTTATAGATGGTCCCCCTCCCCCCCATATAGATGGTCCCCCTCTCCCCCCTCCCTTATAGATGGCCTCCTCTCCCCCCTCCTTATAGATGGCCTCCTCTCCCCCCTCCTTATAGATGGCCTCCTCTCCCCCCTCCTTATAGATGGCCTCCTCTCCCCCCTCCTTATAGATGGCCTCCTCTCCCCCCTCCTTATAGATGGCCTCCTCTCCCCCCTCCTTATAGATGGCCTCCTCTCCCCCCACCCTCCCTTATAGATGGCCTCCTCTCCCCCCCCATATAGATGGCCTCCTCTCCCCCCCCCATATAGATGGCCTCCTCTCCCCCCACCCTCTCTTATAGATGGCCTCCTCTCCCCCCACCCTCTCTTATAGATGCCCCCCTCTCCCCCCTCCCTATAGATGGCCCCCTCTCCCCCCTCCTTATAGATGGCCTCCTCTTTCCCCCAACCTCATAGATGCCCCCCTCTTTCCCCCCCACCCTCATAGATGCCCCCTTATTTCCCCCCCACCCTCATAGATGCCCCCTTATTTCCCCCCACCCTCATAGATGCCCCCCTCTTTCCCCCCACCCTCATAGATGCCCCCCTCTTTCCCCCCACCCTCACAGATGCCCCCCTCTTTCCCCCCCCACCCTCATAGATGCCCCCCTCTTCCCTCCCCCACCCTCATAGATGCCCCCCTCTTCCCTCCCCCACCCTCATAGATGCCCCCCTCTTTCCCCCCCACCCTCATAGATGCCCCCCTCTTTCCCCCCACCCTCACAGATGCCCCCCTCTTCCCCCCCCCAACCTCATAGATGCCCCCCGCTCCCCCCCCCCCCCCCTCATAGATGCCCCCCTCTTTCCCCCCACCCTCACAGATGCCCCCCTGCCTGCAGGCTGATAAAAACAAACCAAAATGTAACTTAACTCACCTGACATCGCGCTCCCACGTTGATTCTCACTCCTCCTGGTCTGTCTTTGGCTGCTGCGCGGCTGCCGGTGGTGTCGCGTCTTATCCCCGGCTGCGCGCACATCCCAGAGCTCCCTGGGCGCCGGAACCGGAAGTCAGGGCCCAAGGCGCGCAGGGAGCTCTGGGATGCGCGCGCTGCCGGGGATAAGACGCGACACCACCGGCAGCCGCGCAGCAACCGGGGGAAGACGGAGCCGGACTCTTGTGACCGCAAGCAAAACAATGCTTGCGGTCACAAGAGTGATTGATCGGGAGGGCCCCGCGGGCCCCCCTTCGCGGCGGGCCCGGTCGCGGTGGCGGCCAACCGCGGTAGCTACGCCACTGGTCACGGGTCATCTCCTCTGAGGTCAGCACTGACCTCTCTGACCTCTGAATACCACTTTCATACAGCTCCCACTGTGTAATCCTTTGTTCTCTGCTGGTGACTAATCTCCCTCCTCCCCCCTCCCCCCTCCCCTCTCCATAGGTTACACAGGGCGACTGATGTAAAAGAGCCGAGATTTCCTGATAATGAGCAGTGGATGAGAGGGGGGAAAGTCTTTTTGAATGCAGATAATGCCATATTTGCCTAATAAACCCAATTACAAAGTTTCTTAAAATCGCCTGGACTATTGATTTCTGCAAAAATGAAAAAAAAAATAAAATAAAAAAATACGGCAGTGACACTTTAACCCCTTAGGCGATACATACGCCTTTTACGGGGGATGTGGCGGCAGAGCAAGGGATCAGCTGATCCCCCCCCCCCCCCGAAACTACCCTGAGCAGAGGATGAAATCATGACAGCAGCATCTAACAGGTTCTCGTAGATCCCGGACGGCGCCGTGGGTATACTCACGTGATCCCGATGTCCTGCGGCACCGTCCGGTCCCCCCATGTCACCATGTAATCCCATGTAATGAAGGCCCCCAAACTTACCATGGAGAAGCCATCCTGCTGACAGGTATGGCTGTGGCGATGATACATAATACACTGCACTATTACTGTATTGTATCAGTGATCACAGATCACTATTTAGTATTACACTAGTGTAAAAGTGAAAAAAGTGCACCAAAACACAATCCCCTCCCCCATAATAAAAATACATTCCCCATATACAATAAACCGTTACATAAAACACAAATCCTATACATGTTTGGTATCACCACGTCCGTAACGACCCAATCTATAAAACTATATCAATTACTATGACGCACGACACACTGTAAAAAAAAAAGAAAGAAAAACAGCCCCAGACATGCTGTATTTTATCAACCTGCTTTAGAAAATACGTCATAAAAGAGATGAAGAAGTCCTATACATGTAATGGCCCTATTCCACGGGTCGTTTAGAGGAGCTCTCAGCGATCGTGTGCTTCTCGTTCCCCGCTCGCTGCCGCCGCTATTCAACGCGGCAGCAGCGAGCGGGTGAGTGTGGGAGGGGCGGCGGGGGGGCTGCCCGGGGGATCGCTGATCGCCCGGGCAGCCCATAGGATACAGTAGCGTCTGCTGCCGATGCTCCTATTCAATGGAGCGCCGGCAGCAGATCGCTGCTACTGTATATCAGTCGCTTGTTTTTCAACATGTTGAAAAACAAGCGACTGCAACAATCAGCCGACATGAACGATGTCGGCTGATCGTTGCACTCTATTCCGCGGGACGATTATCGTTCGTAGCGGCCGATAGCGGCTGAATACGGACAATAATCGTTCTGTGGAATAGGGCCTTAACACTCGGTATCAACAGAAACTAAGCCAAAACCTGTAGCGACCCAGAGAATCCCCCTATTATGTTATTAGTGGCCGCTGATCCGGATTTTTCCGGCGGTCCCTAATGGTCTCTATCTTGCTGCCATCAGCGATGGAACAGAATAGTGCGGCGGGGTAAGGAGGTACCACAGGTCACTGAGGGGTTGGGGCAGACTGTGGGGTCACTCCCAGCCGGTCCCCGCACTGGCCATTGCCGTTATTAGCAGTATACCGGCGGCCACCGATAACGGGCATTGCCAGCGCAGCTGAACGCTTTCATCTCCTCTCACCGTGACCCCCCCCCCCCCCCCGCGTGATGGATTACTAAAAAAAGATGAAAATCCCATTCTCTCCACCACCAGAGGTAGCAGAGAGCATGGGGCAATGATTGGGGACCCCCCGGTGTGGTCCTGGTACAAGTGAACATCAATTATCACTACGGGAATTCTTCAGAACAGGCTGCCGCCAGCCCGAATTACATGAATGCCCAATGGGGTAGCAGCAAATTAATATTTCACAGACGGACAACTTTACACCCTAGGGCGATAAAACTTAACTTTTATTGGTATAAAATATGCTAAAAGCCGTCAGATCAACAACAAAGAAAATGTAAGTGAAAACCACAGGTGCTTGCCTATCCCTGCTCGAGGTAACTTACGATATAGGGAGATATGAAAAGGATTGTCCAAAGTAATATACTAAAATGGCCAGGGGAGGGAAAGGGCTCTCCCACAGCTAATCCAGATGGCCAATTCTCACCCTGCCTTTTGGGGTTGCCCACCTCCTTAATAGGGTGGCCCCAACCACGGTGACAATCCCTACCTAACCTTCTAAGTGCAGGGAAACAATAACAAAGGAAAAAACAAGTGAAAAAACAAAACGTGTTGTGGATAAAAAACTTCACCAACACCCTATATACAAAAATGTATATACATTATTTATTTCTTTATTTTCAAAATATACATTTAACAATTCATTATACATATTTACTGGGTTACAATAAATTACTCAAGTTTATACATAATACACCTACACAGACATGAATCACAAATTTTTAGTCCATCATGTCATTACGTAATCCCCTCAGGAAATACGGACTGTTATCTGCAACCCATAAACCCATACAATCTAAATGAAACTTGAATAGCCCTTATAAAACCCCAGACAACCCCACCCACCCATGCCGTGGAGGAAGAAAAAGGGGAAGCGGAGGAAAGAAAAAATAAAGATAGCATTAAGTTACACTCCAGCAATTGATTCAAGAGAAAGTTCCGGAATCATTACATAGACTGTTACCACAAATATATGCATAGATCGAGAAACTTGATTCCGAAGACTAACCTCCAACCCACCCCCACCCCCCTCTTCCACCCACCCACCCCATTATGCCCTAGAGGAGCAAGAGCAGAGAGAAAAAAAAAAAAAAAAAGACATTCAGGCCTCACCTCTACTTCCACTTCCCCCATATCCGTTGGAATTTAACCATGCCTTCTTTTTTTGCCTGAAACCAAACCAACTCATAACCCCTAACCTCTTCAAGTGATCTTAACCATTCAGCCTTAGTTGGTGCCTCTTGCGAAAACCATTTATTCAAAATCCTAAGTCGGGCGTAAAAGAGGACCCGCAGCATTAACTGCTTGTCTTCCTCCATCCCCGCCGAGAGCCCAAGGATTGCTATCAGCGGATTACGTGGGATGCTGTAATTAAGTTTACTATTTAATTCATCAAAAATTTCTTCCCAATACTCCCGAATAGGGGCACAGGACCAGAAAAGATGTAACAAGTCAGCTCTATCCATTCCACATCTGGGGCACGCTGTTGTGTCCCTGATTCTCATTTTATATAGCAACTCCGGGGAATAGTAACATAAATGAACAATGCGAAACTGTGTTATTCTATGCATTTCATTAAGTGAGACTTTACCAATATTTTTCAGAATATTCTCCCACTGATCAGTCTCGATCTGCCCCATTTGCCTCTCCCATCTAGATCGACTTGCATCAGCCCTACTCTGCTCTCCCAAACCACTCAGCAATTTATATATAAAGGATATACGCTTTTTCTTAATATCTAATTCCAAAAGTGATTGAAAAATCCCTGAATGTACTATAAAAAATCTTCCTTCCTCCCGTGAGCAAACTCTAGCATGCAACAACTGATTATAAAAAAACTTGTGCTTGGGTAATAAACCATACGTCTCACAAAAATAGTGAAAGGAGTGCAATTTCCCATCTTCAAATACCTGAGCTATTTTATTAATACCCCTCTGCTTCCAGAACCAACTATTAACAATTTTATTAAATTCACACATGTGCAAATTATTCCAAAGTGGAGCAAGAGCGACAAAAATGTATATACAGTTCCAACGCGTTTCTCCTGTCCAATCATACAGGTTCATCAGGGAAACAGGTGTATTAGTTGTATGAGCCAAGATATAATTGATAGAGTAAAGTACTAGACAAGACACAGTCTGGTAAGACAACCAAAAAAATCGCTTGCCAACCAAAGTTCATATACACAAATATAAGCCCTAACACTCGGGGACACACGGATGTCCTTGTGGGATCTCGCCATCCGCCATCAGGTCAGCCACGACAATTGGTCTATTTACCGAAGATAGTAAATGGTGATAGGGCACAACCAGTGATGACATAGTACTCCATATGTATATGTTACTGGTTATACTTCGTAATGCAGCCTTGAAGATAGTTTCTATGGCGCAGATGGTACGTGACACAGTGTAGTGACGGGAGGCCCGCTATAGTCCTAGAACTGTATATACATTTTTGTATATAGGGTGTTGGTGAAGTTTTTTATCCACAACACGTTTTGTTTTTTCACTTGTTTTTTCCTTTGTTATTGTTTCCCTGCACTTAGAAGGTTAGGTAGGGATTGTCACCGTGGTTGGGGCCACCCTATTAAGGAGGTGGGCAACCCCAAAAGGCAGGGTGAGAATTGGCCATCTGGATTAGCTGTGGGAGAGCCCTTTCCCTCCCCTGGCCATTTTAGTATATTACTTTGGACAATCCTTTTCATATCTCCCTATATCGTAAGTTACCTCAAGAGCAGGGATAGGCAAGCACCTGTGGTTTTCACTTACATTTTCTGGTACAAGTGAGCAGCGGGATATACTATATACCATTATCCGTCACCACCCTGCATTGCCCATCACCGCCCCACATTACCCATCACCACCCCGCATTATCCGTAACCGCCCCGCATTACCAGTCACCGCCCCACATTACACGTCACCGCCCTGCATTATCGTCACCACCCCACATTACCAGTCACCACCCCAGATTACCCGTCACCGCCCTGCATTATCCATCACCATCCTGCATTACCCGTCACCGCCTGCATTATCGTCACCACCCCAGATTGCCCGTAACCACCCTATTGCCCGTAACCGCCCTGCCTTACCCGTAACTTCCCCAGATTACCCGTCACCGCCCCAGATTGCCCATAACCGCCCCTCATTACCAGTCACCACCCCAGATTGCCCGTAACCACCCCGCATTATCCGTCACCACCCCAGATTGCCCGTTACCGCCCTGCCTTACTCGTAACTGCCCCAGATTCCCCGTCACTGCCCCGCCTTAGGCCCCATTCACACGTCAGTGTCAGTTTTTAATGTCAGGAAATCCTGATCAGGAGGCCTCAAATGTCATCAGGAAAGTATCAGGATTTCCTGATTAGAAAAAAAAAAAAAAAGTGTTCTCAATATGGTCTAGTATGCCAACATACATCACACATACCCACACAGCCCCTCGTGTTCCCTGCCACCGCCCCCCCCCCCCTCGTGTACCCTGCCACCCAGGGGCGTAGCTAGGGGTTCAGCCTAGGGGGGGGCGAGTGAGGCTGAGTGGGCCCCCAACCAACGTTACCCATAGGGAACCCCAGCAGGTGACAAGGATTTTTTTGAATAATAAAGGGAATATTCTTCTACATTTCTTATAGTGAATAAGGATACAGAGCCGTGTAAGAGGCTTCTACATCTGGAATATACAACCACAAAAAAAGTAAAAGGGCTTAACATTAGAAAAATATATCTGCCTTCTTCCACAGACAGCACCACTCTTGTCCTCAGTTTGATTCTCCTGGTGGCTGCAACCTGTGGGTGACAACCATCAGCCCTGAAGTTCCAGCAATACATCTGTCTACAGCGGCAGGTATCGGAGGATTGTACTACTGTACTACAACTCCCAGCATACCCTGAGGGCTGCAGACTGTCAACCTGGAGCCCCCCTTCCTCGACCAAGTGCATGCTACTGGTATATATATATATGGTATTACCAATAATACCAGTATACAAGGGGGAAATATCGCCACAACCACTACCATCACCACCATATTGTTACTGACTAAATCCTCTATACTAAATCCAATAAAACACAGTACCAGATTACAAGTAACAAATAACACCACTACTTACTGACTAATACCAGCACATACCGACTAATACCAGCACATACCGACTAATACCAGCACATACCGACTAATACCAGCACATACTGACTAATACCACCACATACCGACTAATACCAGCACATACCGACTAATACCACCACATACCGACTAATACCAGCACATACCGACTAATACCACCACATACCGACTAATACCACCACATACCGACTAATACCAGCACATACCGACTAATACCAGCACATACCGACTAATACCAGCACATACCGACTAATACCAGCACATACCGACTAATACCAGCACATACCGACTAATACCAGCACATACCGACTAATACCAGCACATACCGACTAATACCAGCACATACTGACTAACACCACTGCTGCAACTGAATAATCCACTGTACACAGAGCAATATCACCTCTTCAAGTCATTTAGCAGTAGCCCCAGCTCTACACAGGTTCTATACACCATATACATTACAGTGCAGATATATTTAGTGACTCACAGGTGACGTCTTCTCTGATCGGAGTTCTTCCCTTTTCATCTTCTTCTCCATCTGTCCTGGGCCGTTATGAGAACTTCTCCGAGCCACGAATCCACAGAATCTGCCAGACAGACATATTAGGCTCCACACTCTGGCACCATCCTCATCTCTCTACACACTGCACATCTGTATTGGCCCCTTTACACCCTTGTTTAGTGGGTAGGCTGACTCTTATAGATGGCTCCCCCCTGTATTGCCCCCTTATAGATGCCCCCCCTGTATTACCCCCTTATAGATGGCTACCCCTGTATCCCCCCCCCTTATAGATGGCTCCCCTTCCCTGTATCCCCCCCTTATAGATGGCTTCCCTCCCCTGTATCCCCCCTTATAGATGGCCCCCCCCCTGTATCCCCCCTTATAGATGGCTTCCCTCCCCTGTATCCCTCCCTTATAGATGGCTCCCCCCCTGTATCCCCCCCCCTTATAGATGGCTCCTCCCCTGTATCCCCCCCCCTATAGATGGCTCCCCTCCCCTGTATCCCCCCCCCTATAGATGGCTCCCCTCCCCTGTATCCCCCCTTATAGATGGCTCCCCCCCCCTGTATCCCCCCTTATAGATGGCTCCCCTCCCCTGTATTCCCCCTTATAGATGGCTCCCCCCCTGTATCCCCCCCCTTATAGATGGCTTCCCTCCCCTGTATTCCCCCTTGTAGATGGCTCCCCCCCTGTATCCCCCCTTATAGTTTGCCCCCTGCACAGCAGATTAAAAAAAACAAACACACAACTCACCTAACAAGCGCTCCCCCGTCGCTGCTGTCCTCTCTTCTGCCCCCAGCTGATGCGTCCCTCCCTGGGGGATTCCCGGGCAGCGCACACATCCGGAAGCTGAGTGTGCGCCCAGGCCGGGACTTCCGGTACAGGAAGTCCCAGCGACGCGCACTAAGGTTCCTGATACGTGCGCTCCCTGGGAATCCCCCAGGGAGCGACGCATCAGACAGGGGCAAGATTGCCTCTTGCGGCCGCAAGCAAGACCGTGCTTGCGGTCGCAAGAGAGGCATAAAGGAGGGGGTGGGCTCGGCGGTTCGGGGGGCGTGTGCGGATGCGGAGCGCAGCCTCTTGTGGCTGGAGGCATAACGCTGCCTCCGGCCACAAGAATGATTGACACAGCCAGGAGCCAATGGCTCCTGATGCTGTGTCAATCACATCCTGGCCCAGTCGGAACTGTATGCTCATTAGGAGTGCGAGCGCATACAGTTCCGGCCACTACTGACGTGTTAATGCTGTCTGCAAAAGCAATAGCTTTTGCAGACAGCATTAACTGTCTAAGACCTCAGTGGGCCCCTGTCTGAGTGGGCCCGGGGGCGACCGCCCCCCTTGCCCCCCACCAAATTTCGCTACTGCTGCCACCGCCTCCCCCTCGTGTACCCTGCCACCGCCCCCCCCTCGTGTACCCTGCCACCGCCCCCCCCTCGTGTACCCTGCCACCGCCCCCCCCTCGTGTACCCTGCCACCGCCCCCCCCCCTCGTGTACCCTGCCACCCGCCCCCCCTCGTGTACCCTGCCCCCGCCCCCCCCCTCGTGTTCCCTGCCACCGCCCCCCCCCCTCGTGTACCCTGCCACCGCCCCCCCTCGTGTACCCTGCCACCGCCCCTCCCCCTCGTGTTCCCTGCTACCCGCCCCCCCTCGTGTTCCCTGCCACCGCCTCCCCCTCGTGTACCCTGCCACCGCCCCCCCTCGTGTACCCTGCTACCGCCCCCCCTCGTGTTCCCTGCCACCGCCTCCCCCTCGTGTTCCCTGCCACCGCCTCCCCCTCGTGTTCCCTGCCACCGCCTCCCCCTCGTGTTCCCTGACACCGCCCCCCCCTCGTGTTCCCTGCCACCGCCTCCCCCTCGTGTTCCCTGCCACCGCCTCCCCCTCATGCCATGTGTCATCCTCTAATCTGTTGCAGAACTACAACTCCCATTTGTGATGTAGTCCTGCATATTACTACACAAACCACGATGGGAGATGTAGTTCTACTGTGCCACTGCCTCCTTTCTCCTATACTGTGTCATCCTCTAATCTGTTGCAGAACTGCAACTTACATTATTACCTGCCAATAGGGCATGATGTGGGTTGTAGTTCTGCAACAGGGAGAGCAACATGTTGCAAAACTACAACTCCCATCATGGACTGTCAGTGGGATATGATGGGAGTAGTAGTTTTAGGGGGGATAATCTCACCTTTTCTGGATCCTGCTTTGGTCCTCTTTCCTGCGGTGATGGTCCCCAAGGTGACGCTTCTGGCAGGTAATGGGGGGATGCCGCTGAAGTACGGGGGGGGGGGAGTTATTGGTGCCGCTGCGGTCTGGGGGGGGCGTTGGTGGGTAGAGCGCCGCTGAGGTCCGGGGGGGATGGGGGCAGGGGTGCTGCTGAGCTCTGGGGGGTGCATCAGGATAGCGTCCAGCTTTCCAGCGTCCCCATAGAGTTCTATGGGGGCGTCCGTGCCGGAATTCCGGACGAAAATAGGACAGGATCTAAAAAATCCTGACCTATTTTCCGGAACAAACACCCTTCCGGAAAAATGTAAGTCTATGGGTCCGGAAATCCGGGCAGATTTTCCGGACGTGTGAAGGGGGCCTTACCGTAACCGCCCCGTATTACCCATAATCTCATAAAAAAATTTTTTTTTGCAACTTTGCAATTCTAATAACCGATACTAGCTGCGGTTTTGCTCCAGCAAAATGAGGCTCCTTCCCTTCTGAGCCCGGCTGTGCGCCCGTACAGTGGTTTATGCCCACATATGGGGTACCAATGTACTCAGGAGAACCTCAGTTACACAGTTTGGGGTGCGTTTTCTCTCATGTTGCTTGTGAAAATGAGAAACTTTAATCTAAACAGATATATTATTGGAAAATTTTTACTTTCCATTTTTTATGGCCTAAGGCCCAGGGCCTTCTTGACAGCATTATGGGCCCCTGGGCAGAGGTGCGAATTGGGCCCCCCCCGCCCCCCAAAAGCCGCCATCAAATCCCCCACACCTTTGCATATAGTGCCACACATAGTAGCCAATGCCCACATATAGTGCCCCCCATAGTAGCCAATCAACCCATATTGTGCCCCCCATAGTAGACAATCCTCCATATAGTGCCCCCCATAGTAGCCAGTGCCCCCCATAGTAGCCAGTGCCCCCCCATAGTAGACAATCCTCCATATAGTGCCCCCCATAGTAGCCAGTGCCCCCCCATAGTAGCCAGTGCCCCCCCATAGTAGCCAGTGCCCCCCAAAACAACAAACCAGTTACTCACCCGTCCGCCGGCCCCAGCAGCTGATGTCTCCCGGCAGCGCGCACTCCCGTCATCCTCCGGGCACAGGCAGCGGGGTACAGAGAGACTGCCTGTGCCGGAAGTGTCCGGCTGCACAACACATCCAGGACACAGGCAGCGTCTCTGTACCCCACTGCCTGTGCCGGAGGATGACGGGAGTGCGCGCTGCCGGGTGACATCAGCTGCTGGGGCCGGCGGATGGGTGAGTTCCTGGACCGCCCAGCCCGCCCCTTCTATCGCTGCTTAGCTGCTCATTGCACTTTCCTGGGCTTCTGATCGGCTCAGCTGAGAAGCGATAGAAGGGGCGGGCGGAGGGGGTCGCTCAGGGCCGCATATGCATAGTGAGCAGCAATAGAGGGGGCGGGCGGGACGGCTTCCTTGCGGTGCTCACTGCTTGGGAGCCGTCTTCGCTTTATAGGACGCACTTAGTTTTATAAGTGCATCTTATAAAGCAAAAAATACAGGTCACAGAGGCCAGGGGCCCCCTAGGACGCAAGGGCCCCCGGGCAGTCGCCTACCATGCCCAATGGGTAAGACGGCCCTGCTAAGGCCGGGTTCACACTGAGCAAAACTAGCGGAATTCTGCCGCGGAATGCAGTTAGCCTCCTTATCATAATGGGAGTCTATGGGAGGTGCACGCTCCTGCTCCATCCGCGCTGAAGAATGAACATGTTCATTCGTCAGCGCGGAGAGACGCTGTGAGAACAGCAGCACGCGCCTCCCATAGACTCCCATTATGAGAAGGAGGCTAACGGCATTCCGCTAGTTTTGCTCAGTGTGAACCCGGCCTAATGGTGAAGCCTTTTCTCCACCCCTATAGGGTCAAAATGCTCATTATACCCAGAGATTAATTCTTTAAGGTGTCTAGTTTCCAAAATGGGGTCATTATGGGGGTTTCCAGTATACAAGCCTCCTAAATCCACAAAAAAAGAACTGGTCCCTAAAAAAATCAGTTTTGGAAATCTCATGAAAGTTTGATAATTTGCTGATAAATTTCTAAGCCCCGTAACACCCTAAAGAAGTGAAATATGTTACGAAATGAAGCCAGAATAATAAAGAGGACATATCGGTAATGTGACCTAGTAAATAAGTTATGTCATGTGACTTTCTTTTTTTAGAAGCAGAGAATTTCAAAGTTTGCAAAGTGCAAATTTTTAAATTTCTTCATGATATTTTGATGTTTTTCACAAAAAACTAAGTAGTGACCAAATTTTGCCACTAACGCAAAGTACCATATGTTCAGAATGGCTAGCACACGTTACAGCATCAGCGAGGTATAAGCGCCTAAAGTGAGCCTGGCCATTAAGGGCCAAATAGGCCCGGTCCCTAAGGGGTTAAGATGTGAATGGGACGGCCCAACCTGCAGAGTGTGCGAGATGTTTTATAGTAGGTTCTAAGATGCCGGAATAAATATGTCCACACACAAGAAGAAGTGAATAACCACACAAATATATATATATTATACACTACATCAGACATGTCAATCTTGGAAATCAATTGATATCCTAGAGCTGGCCCGCTGATAGGTCATCGCAACAGATTATAATATGGGCGGTTTTCTGGATCACCCATACTATAATCTGTTGCGATGTGTGCTGGGAACCTGTCTCCCCTGGATATGGCCCCTATACGCCATCCTGCTGAGGAGATACAACCGCTCATCTGTCCGGACAGCCGTTTGGCTACTGTATTTGGCTACTGCATGAGGACTATTCTGGGGGGATGGCTACTGCATGGGGACTATTCTGGAAGGATGGCTACTGCATGAGGACTATTCTGGGGGGATGGCTACTGCATGGGGACTATTCTGGAAGGATGGCTACTATATGGGTCTCTATTGTGGGGGCTGGCTACTATATGGGGCACCATTGTGAAGATTTTTCATATCATTTATCGTAGTGCAAAGGAACGCTGCACGCCGCTCTGACAGTGCCAGGAACGCTGCACGCCTCTCTGACAGTGCCAGGAACGTTGCACGCCTCTCTGACAGTGCCAGGAACGTTGCACGCCTCTCTGACAGTGCCAGGAACGCTGCAGGCCGCTCTGACAGTGCCAGGAACGCTGCAGGCCGCTCTGACAGTGCCAGGAACGCTGCACGCTGCTCTGACAGTGCCAGGAACGCTGCACGCCGCTCTGACAGTGCCAGGAACGCTGCACGCCGCTCTGACAGTGCCAGGAACGCTGCACGCCGCTCTGACAGTGCCAGGAACGCTGCATGCCGCTCTGACAGTGCCAGGAACGCTGCATGCCGCTCTGACAGTGCCAGGAACGCTGCACGCCGCTCTGACAGTACCAGATAAGCTGCTTGTGTGCCACTGTCTATTTGAGTTTGACACCCCGGCACTAGATCAGCGTTCACTTACCAAGCCTATTACACAGCTTGATAATTGTGTGTGGGGAGATGCACAGACATCCTTAGCGATGTTTGTGCAGCCCTTGCTTTATAGGGTGTGAGCTTTACAGCTCTGGGATGGTAGCATAGTCCTTGTTATGGCACACAGACAGGCGCAGTCTTTCTTGCAGATGCGGGGTTTTCCCGTATTATGGGTTTATTACAGCATAAGATGCATACAGCAGTAACACATGCAGAACATAAAGAAACACCTGCTCGTCTGAGCACTTACTATACAGGTAAGTTCCCTCACTATACAGGTAAGTTCCCTCACTATACAGGTAAGTTCCCTCACTATACAGGTAAGTTCCCTCACTATACAGGTAAGTTCCCTCACTATACCTGGTAGTAAACCAAACACAACCGTGTGTGGCAGATACTGGCTTGCTCCAGTCTTCCTTCTCTCAGGGCCAAACAGTTAGTCCAGGGAAGTAGCCACCTAGTCAGCTGACATATATATACCCAACAAGTCCCGGCCTGGAACATGGGGAGCAGGCACCCACCCAACACTTTGCCTGCTCCCAATAAGAACCGGCCCGGAACTGACTGAAACAATCTAACACTACACGTATCAGCTGCCTAACACCGCTGACACCATCTAATGGCTCCACACCTTGGTAACATGCGCCTGCGTCTCTCCAGGTATATGCCAAGAACCTGGCCGGGATATATATACCATTGCAGACTTTTCCAGCCGCTGCCTTACATATCCCCCCCCTCTGCTCAGGCCTGTGGGGCAGAGCACCTTGTGCTCCGAAACTGTAGACACGTGATAATGCGTCCGCATTCACTTGTTGGGACCCCGGACGATGTTCCACACAGAACTTGAAATCCTGCAGTGCCAGGAACCACCGGGTCACCCTCACATTTTTTCCTTTATTTTGGGCCATCCATTTCAAAGGGGAATGATCTGTGATTACCCTAAATTGTCTCCCCACTAGGTAGTAGCGTAGGGACTCTATGGCCCACTTTAGGGCCAGACATTCTCTCTCCACTATTGAGTAGTTTTTCTCGGCTGCGGACATCTTCCGGCTAAGGTATACGACTGGGTGTTCTTCCCCATTGACTAGCTGAGACGGCTCCTAAGCCCACCTCTGAAGCATCTGCCTATGAATTCTCTCCTAAAGTTAGGAGCGATTAGTATTGGTCTCTTGCAGAAAACCTCCTTCAGCTTTTGAAATGCTTGTTCAGCCTCCTGGTTCCACTTTACTATGGTGGACCATGTCCCTTTGGTGAGGTCTGTAAGAGGGGCAGCTATTGAGGCAAAGCCTGGTACAAACCTCCTATAATACCCTGCTATCCCCAAGAAGGCTCTGACCTGCTTCTTAGATGTAGGTTGGGGCCAATTTCTGATGGCTTCAATCTCATCTACTTGGGGTTTGATGACTCCTCGCCCGATGTTGTATCCTAGATAGCGGGCCTCCTCTAGGCCTATTGCGCACTTTTTTGGGTTGGCTGTAAGGCCTGCTGCCCTTATCGCATCTAGAACTGCCAGTACTTTGGCTAAATGGGACCCCCATTCGGAATTATATATGACTACATCATTCAGATAAGCGGCTGAGTATTCTTTGTGGGGCCGCAGGATGAGGTCCATCAACCTTTGAAATGTAGCGGGAGCCCCATGTAAGCCAAAAGGAAGGACAACATACTGGAAATGCCCCTCCGGGGTTGAAAAGGCTGTTTTTTCCTTTGCTTCATCTGTGAGGGGAACTTGCCAATAGCCTTTGGTCTAATGTGGTTATATACCTCGCAGGTCCCAACCTTTCAATCAGTTCGTCAACCCTTGGCATGGGGTAGGCATCGAATTTCGAAATTTCATTTAACTTGCGAAAGTCGTTGCAAAACCGTAAGCTACCGTCTGGCTTGGGGATGATCACTATGGGACTGGACCACCCACTTTGTGACCTCTCTATTACCCCTAGGGTCAACATATCCCCCACCTCTTTAGAGATAGCTTGTCTCTGGGCTTCAGGTACCCTGTATGGTCGTAACCGTACCTTCTGACCTGGCTCTGTAACAATGTTCGGCCTGGCCTTTCAGAAAAGACCCCTCGGTTCCTTTGTAGGAACTCCCTTACCTCTTGCTTTTGAACCTCTGACAGGGACTCTGCAATCTGTACAGGGGGTAATTCCTTAGTTGGGGCCTACCTGGGCTCCCTTAAAGCTGCCAGGCTTTCACGGTCTTTCCAGGACTTGATGAGGTTTATGTGGTATATCTGATAGGGTTTCCTTTTCCCGGGCTGGAACACCTCATAGTTTACCTCATTAACCTTTTCACTGATCTCATAGGGGCCTCGCCACTTGGCTAGGAATTTGCTTTCAACGGTTGGGACTAGTACGAGCACCCTGTCACCTGGCTGAAAGACTCCGACCCTGGTCGCCCTGTTATACACCCTGTCACCTGGCTGAAAGACTCTGACCCTGGCCGCCCCGTTATACACCCTGTCACCTGGCTGAAAGACTCTGACCCTGGCCGCCCCATTATACACCCTGTCACCTGGCTGACTCTGACCCTGGCCGCCCCATTATACACCCTGTCACCTGGCTGAAAGACTCTGACCCTGGCCGCCCTGTTATACACCCTGTCACCTGGCTGAAAGACTCCGACCCTGGTCGCCCTGTTATACACCCTGTCACCTGGCTGAAAGACTCTGACCCTGGCCGCCCCGTTATACACCCTGTCACCTGGCTGAAAGACTCTGACCCTGGCCGCCCCGTTATACACCCTGTCACCTGGCTGAAAGACTCTGACCCTGGCCGCCCCGTTATACACCCTGTCACCTGGCTGAAAGACTCTGACCCTGGCCGCCCTGTTATACACCCTGTCACCTGGCTGAAAGACTCTGACCCTGGCCGCCCCGTTATACACCCTGTCACCTGGCTGAAAGACTCTGACCCTGGCCGCCCCGTTATACACCCTGTCACCTGGCTGACTCTGACCCTGGCTGCCCTGTTATACACCCTGTCACCTGGCTGACTCTGACCCTGGCCGCCCTGTTATACACCCTGTCACCTGGCTGAAAGACTCTGACCCTGGCCGCCCTGTTATACACCCTGTCACCTGGCTGAAAGACTCTGACCCTGGCCGCCCCGTTATACACCCTGTCACCTGGCTGAAAGACTCTGACCCTGGCCGCCCCGTTATACACCCTGTCACCTGGCTGAAAGACTCTGACCCTGGCCGCCCCGTTATACACCCTGTCACCTGGCTGAAAGACTCTGACCCTGGCCGCCTCGTTATATACCCTGTCACCTGGCTGAAAGACTCTGACCCTGGCCGCCCCGTTATACACCCTGTCACCTGGCTGACTCTGACCCTGGCCGCCCCGTTATACACCCTGTCACCTGGCTGAAAGACTCTGACCCTGGCCGCCCCGTTATACACCCTGTCACCTGGCTGAAAGACTCTGACCCTGGCCGCCCCGTTATACACCCTGTCACCTGGCTGAAAGACTCTGACCCTGGCCGCCCCGTTATACACCCTGTCACCTGGCTGAAAGACTCTGACCCTGGCCGCCCCGTTATACACCCTGTCACCTGGCTGACTCTGACCCTGGCCGCCCCGTTATACACCCTGTCACCTGGCTGAAAGACTCTGACCCTGGCCGCCCCGTTATACACCCTGTCACCTGGCTGAAAGACTCTGACCCTGGCCGCCCCGTTATACACCCTGTCACCTGGCTGACTCTGACCCTGGCCGCCCCGTTATACACCCTGTCACCTGGCTGAAAGACTCTGACCCTGGCCGCCCCGTTATACACCCTGTCACCTGGCTGAAAGACTCTGACCCTGGCCGCCCCGTTATACACCCTGTCACCTGGCTGAAAGACTCTGACCCTGGCCGCCCCGTTATACACCCTGTCACCTGGCTGAAAGACTCTGACCCTGGCCGCCCTGTTATACACCCTGTCACCTGGCTGAAGGACTCTGACCCTGGCCGCCCCGTTATACACCCTGTCACCTGGCTGAAAGACTCTGACCCTGGCCGCCCTGTTATACACCCTGTCACCTGGCTGAAAGACTCTGACCCTGGTCGCCCTGTTATACACCCTGTCACCTGGCTGAAAGACTCTGACCCTGGCCGCACCGTTATACACCCTGTCACCTGGCTGAAAGACTCTGACCCTGGCCGCCCCGTTATACACCCTGTCACCTGGCTGAAAGACTCTGACCCTGGCCGCCCTGTTATACACAGGGCCGGCCTTTGGGGTGTGCGACCTGTGCAGTTGCACAGGGCGCATAACTCCCGGCCAGCAGGGGGGCGCTCAGGCAGAAGAGACAGCAGCACATCTAGCTATATAAATATGTGCTGTCTCTGTCTGCAGGAGTGCTGGCACACTATAGGAGGAGGAAGGCGCAGGGCGATCAGCCATAGAGGCGGCCGGGCAGAGAAAGGCAGCTCTGCATACTTATCTTTGGTGTAGAAAGGAACGCTGTATGTCTGCAGGAGCGCCGTTAGAAACCACTGTAGGAGCAGGGTGCCGGGCGGCCAGCAGGGGGAGCGATCGGGGCCGACAGACATACACAGCACGACACTGTCACATAATGCATGTTGTGTATGTCTGTGTTCCTCTCTCTACACCAGATAAGTATGCAGAGCTGCCTTTCTCTGCCCGGCCGCCTCTATGGCTGATCGCCCTGCGCCTTCCTCCTCCTATAGTGTGCCAGCACTCCTGCAGACAGAGACAGCACACATTTCTATAGCTAGATGTGAAGCTGTCTCTGTCTGCCCAAGCGCCTCTTTGGCAGATCGTCGGCGTGTCCAGCGTCCTGACGGCCGAGTGACGTCACTGGAGCGACGTCCTCTGAGCTGAGGAGAGGAGACGCACGGCGAGGAACCAGGTGAGTTAAAGTGTCTGTTTTTCTTGTATGTGTTTGTCAGTGCCTACATCGGGGGGAGGGGGTGGCAACTACCTACCTACAGCCTCCTACCCACAACTACCTACCTACAGCTACCTACCTACAACCTCCTACCAACTACCTACCTATAGCTACCCACAACTATCTACAGCTACCTACAACTACCTACCTATAACTACCACAGCTACCTATAACTACCTACCTACAGCTACCTATAACTACCTATGGCTGCCTATAACTACCTACAGCTACCTATAACTACCTTCCTACAGCTATTTACTTACACCTACCTATAACTACCTACAGCTATCTACTTACACCTACCTACAGCTATCTACTTACACCTACCTATAACTACCTACAGCTATCTACTTACAGCTACCTATAACTACCTACCTATAGCTACGCACAACTACCTACAGCTACCTATAACTACCTACCTACAGCTACGCACAACTACCTACCTACAGCTACCACAGTTACCTATAACTACCTACCTACAGCTACGCACAACTACCTACCTGCAACTACCTACCTACAGCTACCACACCTACCTATAACTACCTACCTACAGCTACCTGCTTATATGGTGGCACTGAGCTGCCTGACTAAATATAAGCAGTATGCCCTATACATGCCCCTAAATAGTAGTGTTGAGTATTGTCTTATGTTAATGTATTATTACTTTTTAGTTGTATGTGGTATTACAGCTTGTCTCTGTTCACATCAATGGAACTGGGTTGTAATACCACACACAACCTGAGGACTGGGGAGGAGCAGTTTATGAAAGATAGTAGCCATGTTTTTTTTAATCCTGGATAACTCCTTTAATAGGGTTGTCTAAAATTGGAAAAGAACAACTACTTTGTTGCAGAAACAGCACAACCGCAGGGACAGTAGAAGCTCTGCCCTGTATGTCTATATATATATATATATATGTGTGTGTTTGGGGGGGGGGGGCGCCAGAAGACAGTTTCGCACAGGGCGCCATCTACCCCAAGGCCGGCTCTGGTTATACACCCTGTCACCTGGCTGAAGGACTCTGACCCTGGTCGCCCTGTTATACACCCTGTCACCTGGCTGAAAGACTCTGACCCTGGCCGCCCTGTTATACACCCTGTCACCTGGCTGAAGGACTCTGACCCTGGCCGCCCTGTTATACACCCTGTCACCTGGCTGAAAGACTCTGACCCTGGCCGCCCTGTTATACACCGTCACCTGGCTGAAGGACTCTGACCCTGGCCACCCTGTTATACACCCTGTCACCTGGCTGAAAGACTCTGACCCTGGCCTGGGTTTCCTGAGCCTGCTGCATGTTTTCCCTTACTATAGGCATGACTGCCGCAATCCTATCCTGCATCTCTGCTATGTGTTCAATCACACTTTTGATTGGGGTATTTTCCTGTTCCCAGGTCTCCCTGGTTATGTCTAGGACCCCCCGGAGATGTTTCCCATATAGAAGCTCAAACAGGGAGAAACCCGTGGATGCCTGGGGAACTTCTCAGATTGCTAACATCAGGTAGGGCAACAGGCGGTCCCAGTCTTTACCATCCTTATCCACAACCTTAACATCCCTTTTAACGTTTTGTTAAAACGTTCCACCAGGCCATCGGTCTGGGGATGATACACTGAAGTACGGAGGTGGGTAATTTTCAGATTACATAGTTCTTTGGTGACTTTGGACATGAAGGGAGTGCCTTGGTTGGTTAGGATCTCCTTTGGGATACCTGTACGGGTGAACATGGTAAAAAGTTCCTTTGCTATCCCTTTAGAGGAAGTGTTTCTAAGGGGAATAGCCTCTGGATAGCGAGTGGCATAATCCACCACCACCAGAATATGCTGATGTCCCCTGGCGGATTTAGGAAGGGGCCCGACCAGATCCATGCCGATCCGGTCGAAGGGCACTTCGATTATAGGTATAGATCCCCGGCCAGTAGAAGTTCCGCTCCACCCGCTCTTTAGTTTTTTCCACCCCTAAGTGTCCCCCCAGCACATGGGAATGGGCTAACTCTAAAACCATGCGGACATGGGTTTGTGGTACCACCAACTGCTCCACCACCTCAGTTGGTGTCTTTTTAGCCCTGTACAATAGGTCATAGTATACTGCAAAATGAGGGTAGACCAACCTCTCCCCTGTTTCATGGGGTTTACCATCAATTACCTTAATGTTTTTCCATGCATTTACCAGATTAGGGTCCCTCAATTGTTCGGTCCCAAAGTTTCTTCTGGAGACTGGGAGGGATGACATGTCTAATTCAGAGGGGGTCTCCTCCGCGTCTCCAGCCAGAACGCATTGTGGGAATGTATTGGGTTCTATTGTAGCGGCATCCCGCTACACACATCAGTTACGGGTGGTACATCATCATACATGGCACTCATTTTATTTCACCACATATCCCAAAACAAGGGAAAGTCACACCCAATAATTGCACTGTGAGGCAAACTGGCTACAATGGCCATGTCATGTTATACCCTCCCCCAGGGGGTCTCTACTGTAAGTTGGGCAGTCGGGTAGTCCTTGGTATCCCCATGAATGCAGACTACCCCTATATGACGTGGGTGGAGTTGGTCTGAGTGCACCAGCCTGGAGTGCACCAGACTCACCAGGCTCCCAGAGTCCAAGAGAGCCTGCACAGCATGACCATTGACAGTAATAGTACACTCTCGTCGGCTGGCAGCAACATGAGTGGAATACGACGGTCTGGCAAACCAGGAAGTACGCCTCCCTAGGTTGCATTCCATGGGTTCCTCCAATATTGGGCAACGGGCTGCAACATGTCCCAGTCCTTGGCATCGCCAGCAGGCAATGAGGTCCCTGGCCCTATTTACAGGGTCCCTTCTTTGGGCGGGTGACCTTTCCCCCCCTCTCTCCAGGCTGGACCCCCCTCCCCTCAGGACATTTTCTTTCCCCTTTTTGAGCAGGAACAGTCTTACCCTTTATAAGCGCCTGCTTGTTCCCAAGAGGATGAAGTACCTGAAGGAACTCCTCAGTGGCACTGTACCTCTCCACAACCCCAACCAGCTCGTCCACGCCTCAATGTCATCATCCTTGGTCATTTTGCGCATCGCGCTTTGCACCACTTGGCGGGGTGTGGACTGCCCGCCTGGCATTCCCTCTGGCCTCCCAGCCAAGGCCTTTAGCTGCTGCTACTGCAGAGACTGGTTCACCTGCTGCTGCTCCTTCATCGTGGCCTGATGGGATTCCATCAGCAAGCGATTGGTTTCAGCCTGGCATTGGATTGTCTCCTCATGCGCCTTTTGCTGGTTGGCCGCCATCAGCTGGAGGTTAGCATTAGCTTGGATCAGCTGTTTCACCAGGTCATCCATTTTAGCTGATGATAATGACTGCACAGTTGCAGCTTTCACCCAGGACACAGGTTAGTAACGCTGTGGTACTGTACCTTTAAGAGTACTGTCTCTTTAACATGCCCGCACCCTCCACCATATGTGAGCTTTACAGCTCTGGGATGGTAGCATAGTCCTTGTTATGGCACACAGACAGGCGCAGTCTTTCTTGCAGATGCGGGGTTTTCCCGTATTATGGATTTATTACAGCATAAGATGCATACAGCAGTAACACATGCAGAACATAAAGAAACACCTGCTCGTCTGAGCACTTACTATACAGGTAAGTTCCCTCACTATACAGGTAAGTTCCCTCACTATACAGGTAAGTTCCCTCACTATACAGGTAAGTTCCCTCACTATACCTGGTAGTAAACCAAACAGAACCATGTGTGGCAGATACTGGCTTGCTCCAGTCTTCCTTCTCCCAGGGACAAACAGTTAGTCCAGGGAAGTAGCCACCTAGTCAGCTGACTTATATATACCCAACAAGTCCCGGCCTGGAACATGGGGAGCAGGCAAAGTGTTGGGTGGGTGCCTGGTGAAACAGCTGATCCAAGCTAATGCTAACCTCCAGCTGATGGCGGCCAACCAGCAAAAGGCGCATGAGGAGACAATCCAATGCCAGGCTGAAACCAATCGCTTGCTGATGGAATCCCATCAGGCCACGATGAAGGAGCAGCAGCAGGTGAACCAGTCTCTGCAGTAGCAGCAGCTAAAGGCCTTGGCTGGGAGGCCAGAGGGAATAAGAGCCGGCCCGGAACTGACTGAAACAATCTAACACTACACGTATCAGCTGCCTAACACCGCTGACACCATCTAATGGCTCCATACCTTGGTAACATGCACCTGCGTCTCTCCAGGTATATGCCAAGAACCTGGCCGGGATATATATACCATTGCAGACTTTTCCAGCCGCTGCCTTACAAGGGGTACTCTCTATATAAAAAAATATGGATGTTATTCTTAAAGGGGTTAAAGTGACTCTGTACCCACAATCTGACCCCCCAAACCACTTGTACCTTTGGATAGCTGCTTTTAATCCAAGATCTGTCCTGGGGTCCGTTCGGCAGGTGACGCAGTTATTGTCCTAAAAAAATACTTTTAAGGCTGGGTTCACACTATGTATATTTGAGGCTGTATTTGGTCCTCATGTCAGGTCCTCATAGCAACCAAAACCAGGAGTGGATTGAAAACACAGAAAGGATCTGTTCACACAATGTTGAAATTGAGTGGATGGCCGCCATATAACAGTAAATAACGGCCATTATTTCAATATAACAGCCGTTGTTTTAAAATAACAGCAAATATTTGCCATTAAATGACGGCCATCCACTCAATTACAACATTATGTGAACAGAGCCTTTCTGTGTTTTCAATCCACTCCTGGTTTTGGTTGCTATACAGCCTCACAAATACAGCCTCAAATATACATAGTGTGAACCCAGCCTAAACTTGCAGCCCCGTGCCCAACGGCCAGGGCTTAGAATATCTGTACCCTTACTTTGCACCACCTCCCTTCATCATTAGGAATGCCACTGGAACATTTTCTCCATGCTGAACATTACACAGGTGTCTTAATGATCCAGCCCATGTGCCGTGCTGACACAGGTGGAGAATAGGAGGCAATCTGCCTGGAGCATTCCTAATGATGAGGAGGGTGGGGAGGAGGGACGAGGGGTGGTGCCAGCCTAATGCAGACACAATCTGGGCCAAGGGGCTGCCAGTTTAAAAGTTGTTTTATAGGACAATAACTGCATCACCTGCCGAACGGCCCGCAGGACAGATCTTGGATTAAAAGCAGCTATCTGAAGGTACAAGGGGGGGGGGTCAGATTGTGGGTACAGTTGCTTTAAGTAAAATACATGTTAAATCCTCCCCCCCCCCCTTCTGAGACGGCTCATGTAAACAGAGTCCCTGGCCGTCTGTCTGTGCACTCTGTAATGCCGGGAGGATTAATCTGAAGTCAAATTGCTTATGACCTCCCTGTCCGGCAATACAGAGTGCAATGACAGCCGGCCAAGGACACTGTTCACATGAGAAGTCTCGGAAGGGAGGGGGAGGAGACTGAGTGAACAGCTCACAAACAATTTTCTGGCAGAACTGGGGGAAGGAGACAGAAAAAGTAAGGAACAAATTGTTAGTCTCCAGGAAGGGGGATAACCTGTGTTATGCCTAGTGTAATAGGGGCACAGTCCTATACAGCCCCGGCTCTTGGAGGGCTGTGCCATTAACAGAGGCCACCTGCGGGGGTCTTTCCATACGGAGTGTAGGATATGCACATGAGGACTAGCACCTGCTGGATGAGGTTCCTGGCCGAGCAGAGTCTAAGAAGTCAGTGGTGGAGACATGGGCGTCAGAATGTGAGTGTCACCGGTGTAAAACGGTTCGGAGAATCCATCCAGGACGCTCTCTCCTACTAGTCCTAGGTGCTGGATCTCAGGACTGCAGACAGGTAAACCACATATTCCTTGACTCCACAATACAGAGACAGGGGGGGCGTGGCCTGCTGCCGAATGGAGTAGTCGCATAGGAGAGCTGCTCCTGCTCTAGCGACTCCTTACAGCGACTATACCGCTCACTGGTGTCTCGGACCCACTTAGGATTGAGTCGGAACCTCCCTGGACTATGTCTAGACCTTCCAAGAAGGGAAAGAAACGCTTTCCGACCGGGAAAATGACAGCTTTCTTCCCGTATGCAGGAGCGCAAGATGGCGCCGAGTCCCGGCCGAGAGAAGATGACGGAGACAGCAATTCTTCTTCTGCTCCTGATCTACCGGAGGGTAAGGAGACGCTTCGTGACAACAGATTTGCTCCTCTGGTTGATCTTCCTGAAGGGACTGTAGGGGGAGACCCTACAATAGTGCCTGCAGCGTCCTCGGAGGCTTTACAAGGCCCCGCTGTTACCGGGGCTGGGACCATCGCTCCATTGTCTCCCCGATCTGTACGTAGCCATAGTTCTGCTGACCGAGACCTCACACGAGCTGGGCCCGTTAGCACCTCTGACAATGCGCTAGATTCGAGCGATTTGCCGGAGATGGACTGTTTTGATTCCCTCCGTACTGAGGATGTCCCTACAACAGATTCATCTATGAAAAATATGCTGATGGCGTTTAGAGAATCTCTGGACAATAGAATTGATAAAGCTTTAAAGCCTTTGGCAGCGGATATTGTTGATTTGGGTAACAGAACTGACCACATAGAGAAGAAGATGGGGGAATTGGTAACTTCTCATAACGAGCTTTATGATGGCCACACAGATCTGGTGACTGAGGTTCACCGTCTTCAAAGCAAAATTGACGACCTGGAGGATCGCTCCAGGCGTAACAATATCAAGCTGCGGGGCATCCCTGAATCTGTCTCGCAATCGGAGCTCATACATTTTGTGCAGAAATTTATAAAAGAGGCACTCCCAGATAGCTCCCACCGTGACCTGACGATCGACAGAGCCCATAGGGTACCTCGACCCAGACACCTGTCGGATGATACTCCCAGAGATGCCCTGGCTAGGGTCCACTACTTCCATGTCAAGGAGGCAAGCCTCTAGGAACAAAAAGGATTTTTCAGACAAGTTTGCTTCCATCGCAGTATTCAATGATTTATCTGCCAACACCTTGCAATGGCGTAGGTCAATGGCCCCGATCACAATAACACTGAGATCTGCCAATATTATGTACAGATGGGGCTATCCTGCGAAGTTACTGGTGATTCGGGATGGCAGAACCAATGTGATTTCTAATCTCGACGAAGGAACAATAGTGCTTCGACAATGGAACCTGGAACCAGCTAATACTCCGACTCCCTCATCCTCCAGGGAGTCCCGACAAGAGGCGGATTGGCAACCTGTCCGAGTATCCAAGAGAGGCCGTCGTTGATGCCATAGGAGCAGGACCTTCCCTCTGTGCGGCCTCCCTGTGCCTTCTGCTTCGTTCGGCTGTCTCCCGGACTGTTGTGCCCCACCAACTGTTTTTGTTGACGTCACAGTCAACACTTTGTGTGTGTGACCCTTTCGTCCCTGTTGGGATGTGTATTTCTCTATTGCTGGTTATCTATTTTGTCTTACTTTCTTTTTTTTGTTCATATTTCTTAGTCATGGAACTCCACGCTGTCCGTCTCATACATTGCGGTCTCCATGGGAGGATCCCTTCTCGTTTACATTGTCTCTCATCTATGGGTAATATACAGCATTGTTTAGCTTCTCTTTCTCACTCCTCATGGTTGTGACATTTATCTCCTATAACGTTTGTGGTTTAAATTCCCCGCAGAGACGTTCTCACTTGTGGAGGGAGATTAAAGCCTTCCGGAGTGATGTTGTCTGTGTGCAGGAATCACATATTGTCTCTGCAGATGCTCATAGAATCCGACATCCCCAGTTTCCTATCATTCGCCATTCTCATTTTCGCGCAAAACGGAGAGGTATTTTTATAGCCTTTAAAGATACGATAGCGGTCACGATCCATAAGGAAATTGCGGACACTGAGGGACGCTATCTCCTTATCAATTGCTCTATTAATAACTCAGAATACACCATAGTCTCTATATATGCCCCTAACACTGGCCAGATTAGATTTGCCCGGAAAATACTCAGATTAATTGAGCAAAATAAAAGTGGACATTTAATACTCTGTGGAGATTTTAACGCTGTCCCTGACTCGGTCAGGGACTCCACTTATAAAGGAACATATATTAGGCCTTCTTTAGATGAACTATTTTGGCATTCGGATCTATATGACACTTGGAGGGCCCAACATGGCAATGAGACCGACTTCACGTATTATTCTCATGTTGCGGATTCTTACTCAAGAATTGACCTTGCTGTTTTAGACAGGGATTCCCTCCAGCGTCTCCATTCCTCCAAAATTGGAACACAAACCTGGTCGGATCATAGCCCGCTACTATTTTCATTTAAGGAACAAGTAGACGCCCCCCCTACATATTTGTGGAGATGCAACTCCCATATTATTTCCCGAGAAAAGTACCATTCCCAACTATCAGAATCGCTGAGGAACTATTTTGCGGAAAATGATAATGGCGAAATCTCAGACAGTACGTTGTGGAATGCCCACAAAGCAGTCATACGGGGGAAATTGATTCAAATAGGTTCCTGGGTCAAAAAAGAACACTCTAAACGACTTGACTTTCTTCTTTCTGAAATCAAGCGCTTGGAAATGTTACACAAATCCAATCATTCCCCCCAAACGTTGTTGGAACTTAGAAAGTCTCGCGAAGACCTTCGCTTACTGTTGTTAAAGGACTATGAAAGGTCCCTTCAGAAGGCCAAATCGGTGTTTTATGCAGAGGGAGATAAGGCGGGGAAATCCCTGGCAAGAAAGATTAAGGCCCAACACACTAAGGCCCGAATACCTTTCCTCATTGACTCTGCCTCTGGCAGTAAGCTCATAGATCCCAGAGATATAGCCGCCAACTTTCAAATGTATTATGAAAAGCTATACAATTTAAAATTAGACACTCATACCCATCAACCCTCTACCCAAGATATTGAGGACTTCCTTGCTAACATAAAACTTCCTTCTTTGAACCCCGAACAACTAGCTACTCTTAATTCCCCAATTACTAGAGAAGAGGTCCTACAGGCTATAAAGGATTCCCCAATTGGTAAGTCCCCAGGCCCCGACGGGCTTACTAACCATTACTATAGGACCTTTTCAGACATTCTCTCCCCTTATATGACCAGATTCTTTGTACATTCTCAAACGATAGGCTCACTCCCTCCTGAGAACCAGGCAGCTATTATTGTTGCTCTCCCCAAACCTGGAAAGACACCTGATAGGCCAGCGAATTTTCGCCCAATATCTTTATTAAACTGCGATGCCAAGATCTATGCGAAAATTCTGGCCTCTCGTTTGGCTGAGTTCTTACCCTTGTTGATACACAAGGACCAAACAGGCTTTCTAAAGTTCCGACAGACGTATGACAATACAAGAAGGGTGGTGAATGTGTTCCATTATATCAATTCAAGACGCATACCAGCGGTGGCGGTTTCCCTGGACGCCGAGAAGGCGTTCGACCGCATTTCTTGGTCGTTCGCCTTCTCGGTACTACGGAAATTTGGACTGCAGGGTCCTATTTTACATAGCATCCAGGCGTTATACTCTGCCCCCTCGGCGAGGGTCTTTATTAATGGCATGCTATCCCCTATTTTTCACATAACGAATGGCACTAGACAGGGGTGCCCCTTTTCCCCTCTTTTATTTGTCACAATACAGAGACAGGTTCTCAGCCAGACGCCATTGGTGCTCCTGCTCTGGAAGTAGGTCTCCGAAGCACCAGGGGGCTGCAGCCAATGAGCAGGTCTCCTATGGCGTACTTACCTCGAGGACTCTCGCATCCTCATGCCTATAGGGGTCACCAGGCAATGCACAGGTCTCCTATGGCGTACTTACCTAGAGGACTCTCGCATCCTCATGTCTATAGGGGTCACCAAGCAATGCACAGGTCTCCTATGGCGTACTTACCTAGAGGACTCTCGCATCCTCATGTCTATAGGGGTCACCAGGCAATGAGCAGGTCTCCTATGGCGTACTTACCTCGAGGACTCTCGCATCCTCATGTCTATAGGGGTCACCAGGCAATGAGCAGGTCTCCTATGGCGTACTTACCTCGAGGACTCTCGCATCCTCATGCCTATAGGGGTCACCAGGCAATGAGCAGGTCTCCTATGGCGTACTTACCTAGAGGACTCTCGCATCCTCATGTCTATAGGGGTCACCAGGCAATGAGCAGGTCTCCTATGGCGTACTTACCCCGAGGACTCTCGCATCCTCATGTCTATAGGGGTCACCAGGCAATGAGCAGGTCTCCTATGGCGTACTTACCTAGAGGACTCTCGCATCCTCATGTCTATAGGGGTCACCAAGCAATGCACAGGTCTCCTATGGCGTACTTACCTAGAGGACTCTCGCATCCTCATGTCTATAGGGGTCACCAGGCAATGAGCAGGTCTCCTATGGCGTACTTACCTAGAGGACTCTCGGATCCTCATGTCTATAGGGGTCACCAGGCAATGAGCAGGTCTCCTATGGCGTACTTACCCCGAGGACTCTCGCATCCTCATGTCTATAGGGGTCACCAGGCAATGAGCAGGTCTCCTATGGCGTACTTACCTAGAGGACTCTCGCATCCTCATGTCTATAGGGGTCACCAGGCAATGAGCAGGTCTCCTATGGCGTACTTACCCCGAGGACTCTCGCATCCTCATGTCTATAGGGGTCACCAGGCAATGAGCAGGTCTCCTATGGCGTACTTACCTAGAGGACTCTCGCATCCTCATGCCTATAGGGGTCACCAGGCAATGAGCAGGTCTCCTATGGCGTACTTACCCCGAGGACTCTCGCATCCTCATGTCTATAGGGGTCACCAGGCAATGAGCAGGTCTCCTATGGCGTACTTACCTAGAGGACTCTCGCATCCTCATGTCTATAGGGGTCACCAGGCAATGAGCAGGTCTCCTATGGCGTACTTACCCCGAGGACTCTCGCATCCTCATGTCTATAGGGGTCACCAGGCAATGAGCAGGTCTCCTATGGCGTACTTACCCCGAGGACTCTCGCATCCTCATGTCTATAGGGGTCACCAGGCAATGAGCAGGTCTCCTATGGCGTACTTACCTAGAGGACTCTCGCATCCTCATGTCTATAGGGGTTACCAGGCAATGAACAGGTCTCCTATGGCGTATTTATCTAGAGGATTCCCACATCCTCATGTCACCAGGGCAATGAGGTCATTCAGGGTTGATGGTTGGTCACGCCCAGCTAACTTATCTTTGACCTGGTTGGACATAACCTGCAAAAACAATAGCGGATAGGCCTTGCTTTTCCATGGTCAGCAAACTGACGTAGACAGAGGAGGTACGGCCGAGTACCTGATGTAGTAGCCGGGATGTGGCCTGCAGGCTCCGGGTCCCTGGATACTTGCGCTCGCAGGGAGGGTTTCTCTTGAAAGCAAATGAATGCCACCTTGGAGCGTTCCACAGGGAACCTTAGCAGCTCTTGCATGGTTGTCCTGAGCTGACCAGTGGGGTCCATGGCCTCAGTGTACTGGAAGACACAGAGTGTGGACCCACTGAGCTACTCAACTGGTTTAGCTTTTGGTCACAGCAGGGAGAAGAGTCTGAAGGGCCTCCAGGTCTTTACCCTCTGTCCCCCAGCACCAGGATGCAGGAGCTATATGGCACCAGGTCTCTGTGGTCCCGGTGTGAGCAGCAGCTGGTCCCCCAGACTAGACAAGACAAGAATGGTGGTCAGACAGGCCAAGTAACAGCGCGGAAGCAGTGACAAGACAAGAATGGTGGTCAGACAGGCCAAGTGACAGCGCGGAAGCAGTGACAAGACAAGAATGGTGGTCAGACCGGCCAAGTGACAGCGCGGAAGCAGTGACAAGACAAGAATGGTGGTCAGACCGGCCAAGCGTGAGCACGGAAGCAGGGACAAGACAAGAATGGTGGTCAGACCGGCCAAGTGACAGCGCGGAAGCAGTGACAAGACAAGAATGGTGGTCAGACCGGCCAAGCGTGAGCACGGAAGCAGGGAGAAGACAAGAATGGTGGTCAGACCGGCCAAGTGACAGCGCGGAAGCAGTGACAAGACAAGAATGGTGGTCAGACCGGCCAAGCGTGAGCACGGAAGCAGGGACAAGACAAGAATGGTGGTCAGACCGGCCAAGTGACAGCGCAAATCCAGGGACAAGACAAGAATGGTGGTCAGACAGGCCAAGTGAGAGCGCAGATCCAGGGACAAGACAGGAATGGTCTTCAGACAGGCCAAGCGACAGCGCGGAAGCAGGGACAAGACAAGAATGGTGGTCAGACAGGCCAAGCGACAGCGCAGATCCAGGGACAAGACAGGAATGGTCTTCAGACAGGCCAAGCGACAGCGCAGAACCAGGGACAACACAGGAATGGTCTTCAGACAGGTCAAGCGACAGCGCGGAAGCAGGGACAAGACAAGAATGGTGGTCAGACAGGCCAAGTGACAGCGCAGATCCAGGGACAAGACAGGAATGGTCTTCAGACAGGCCAAGCGACAGCGCGGAAGCAGGGACAAAACAAGAATGGTGGTCAGACAGGCCAAGTGACAGCGCGGAAGCAGGGACAAGACAGGAATGGTGGTCAGACATGCCAAGTGACAGCGCGGATCCAGGGACAAGACAGGAATGGTGGTCAGACATGCCAAGTGACAGCGCGGATCCAGGGACAAGACAGGAATGGTGGTCAGACATGCCAAGTGACAGCGCGGATCCAGGGACAAGACAGGAATGGTGGTCAGACATGCCAAGTGACAGCGCAGAACCAGGGACAACACAGGAATGGTGGTTAGACAGGCCAAAGGTTTATAGACAATACGAGTCGGCAAAAGGTTACACAGGAAAAGTAAACAGAGATGCAGGCAGCGGGCAGGACACGGAGGCAGCGGGCAGGACACGGAGGCAGCGGGCAGGACACGGAGGCCGCCGAATCGCAGAGAAATAACTGCACAAGTCATGCAACTAAACAGGTGCGGGCGGGACGGGACTGGAAGTAGGGAGAAGTGGAACATGCTGGCTTGTGCAGCCTAGTGGTCAGAGGTTGAACTGCAGTTGGGAAATAATCATGAACAGGACGCGTTGGGCGATCTCCAGACAGAAGACACTTTATATAGAAAACAGCAAATTACAGGCTACAGGATCATGTGAGCAACGTAACACTCATCACCCCGCAGTCTCGTCTCCTGCCCTTCTCTCCGCCCCGCAGTCTCGTCTCCTGCCCTTCTCTCCGCCCCGCAGTCTCGTCTCCTGCCCTTCTCTCCGCCCCGCAGTCTCGTCTCCTGCCCTTCTCTCCGCCCCGCAGTCTCGTCTCCTGCCCTTCTCTCCGCCCCGCAGTCTCGTCTCCTGCCCTTCTCTCCGCCCCGCAGTCTCGTCTCCTGCCCTTTTCTCCGCCCCGCAGTCTCGTCTCCTGCCCCTCTCTCCGCCCCGCAGTCTCGTCTCCTGCCCTTTTCTCCGCCCCGCAGTCTCGTCTCCTGCCCTTCTCTCCGCCCCGCAGTCTCGTCTCCTGCCCTTCTCTCCGCCCGCAGTCTCGTCTCCTGCCCTTCTCTCCGCCCCGCAGTCTCGTCCCCCCTAAAATGTTCATCGGTAACCGCTCAGAAAAGCCGCAGCAGTAAATCGGGGCCCCACTCCAGCGCAATCTGTGTCACTGCTAGAGCTGCAGCCCCCAGGGAGGCGGAGATCCCCCACACAGCCAGCTTCACCAGGGTGTTCTGAGGGCGGGCGGGCGGCACATCAGATGGTCGGGTCCCCTGCTGACGAAGCACAAAGTCTGGACGTTGCTGAGCGCTGGAGATCTGCAGGGAGCGGAAGGAGGCGGCCGAGATACTAGAAGAAAACACAAGAGGATGAGATGAATGGCCGACTGTGCGCCCAGAGGGGGGGGGGGAAGGCGAGAGGAGGGGTGGACGACTCTGCGCCCCCGGGGGGGGGGGGCGAAGGGGGGGGGTATGTTTGACGACTCTGCGCTCTTAGAGAGGGGGGGGGGGGAAGAGAGGAGTGGTGGACGAGGGGGGAGGGGTGGACGACTCTGCGCCCCCTGGGGGGGTATATTTGATGACTCTGCGCTCTTAGAGAGGGGGGGGGGGCGACTCTGCGCCCCCTGGGGGGTATATTTGATGACTCTACGCTCTTAGAGAGGGGGAGGGGGCAGACGACTCTGCGCCCCCTGGGGGGGTATATTTGATGACTCTGCGCTCTTAGAGAGGGGGGGGGGCGACTCTGCGCCCCCTGGGGGGTATATTTGATGACTCTGCGCTCTTAGAGAGGGGGAGGGGGCAGACGACTCTGCGCCCCCTGGGGGGGTATATTTGATGACTCTGCGCTCTTAGAGAGGGGGAGGGGGCAGACGACTCTGCGCCCCCTGGGGGGGTATGTTTGATGACTCTGCGCTCTTAGAGAGGGGGAGGGGGCAGACGACTCTGCGCCCCCTGGGGGGGTATATTTGATGACTCTGCGCTCTTAGAGAGGGGGAGGTGGCAGACGACTCTGCGCCCCCTGGGGGGGTATATTTGATGACTCTGCGCTCTTAGAGAGGGGGGGCCACTCTGCGTGCCCAGAGAGGGGGAAGGCGGCCTCAACATCCCCCCCAGCAACCGAGGCCCCTGCAGGTCTAAAAGAGAGCAGAGTAGGACCCCCACCCACCTGTGCAGCGGCGGCAGCTCACAGGGGGGGCGTCTCTGGAAGAAGCTGCGGCTGCGGGAGATCAGGGTCTCGTAGGGGAAATCTGGGGGGATCCGGGAGAGCAGCTGATGGATGGTGGGCATGTCACAGACCCCCCGCAGGACCTCCTCCTCACGCATCAGGACCATCTGAGGGAGCAAAACAGGGGAGTCATGTGATCACAGAGAAAACCCCCATATACTGCTATACACCAATATACAGGACCCCCCATATATACAAATATACAGGACCCCCGTATACTGCTATATACAGGACCCCCCCATATACTGCTATATACCAATATACAGGACCCCCCATATACACAAATATACAGGACCCCCCATATACACAAATATACAGGACCCCCCATATACTGCGATATACTGTAATATACAGGACCCTAATACACTGCTATATACTGTAATATACAGGACCCCCCCATATACTGCGATATACTGTAATATACAGGACCCTAATACAATGCTATATACTGTAATATACAGGACCCCCCCATATACTGCTATATACTGTAATATACAGGACCCCCCAAATACTGCTATATACTGTAATATACAGGACCCCCCATATACTGCTATATACTGTAATATACAGGACCCCCCATATACTGCTATATACTGTAATATACATGACCCCTCCATATACTGCTATATACTGTAATATACAGGACGACCTATATACTGCTATATACTGTAATATACAGGACCCCCCATATACTGCTATATACTGTAATATACAGGACCCCCATATACTGCTATATACTGTAATATACAGGACCCCCCATATAATGCTATATACAGGACCCCCCCCCATATAATGCTATATACTGTAATATATAGCCACCCCTGGCACAGTATAATACCCTCCTATGGCGCCCCCATTACCTGAGCGGCACAATATACAGGAGTCAGGGGATGAGATGCCAGGAAGAAGTCGTATAACCGCAGGACCTGGTGGAGGTCGCTGAGGACGTGTCCGTACCATGTGATCAGCCAGCTGAGAGCAAAGATACAGCCAACCTCTGACCTGCAGGAAAGATGGGGATAGCCTTATATCAGGTGTGGGAGGAGCTAATATATTTATATATATATATATATATATATATATATATATATATATATATATATAGTATAGGTTGGATCCGCTGTAACGCAGTGCGGGATGCACAGTCCTCACGGGGTTCGACCCTCACCCCATTGTATTCCAGAAAAAAGAGCAAAGGACAGCATCTCCTCATAAGGTGCTTATAGTTTTATTGTGCCAGTTTGCAAAAAGAAAGTGCAACGTTTCAGCTCTATGAGCCTTTGTCAAATATATATAACTGGTAGGCAAACACTATATCCAATATCATCCTCATCACCATAATGTACAGCTACCACCCACCCTTATAACCACCACCCATAGCCCACCCACCCTTATAACCACCACCCCTAGCCCAACCACCCTTATAACCACCACCCATAGCCCACCCACCCTTATAACCACCACCCCTAGCCCAACCACCCTTATAACCACCACCCCTAGCCCAACCACCCTTATAACCACCACCCCTAGCCCACCCACCCTTATAACCACCACCCCTAGCCCAACCACCCTTATAACCACCACCCATAGCCCACCCACCCTTATAACCACCACCCCTAGCCCAACCACCCTTATAACCACCACCCCTAGCCCAACCACCCTTATAACCACCACCCCTAGCCCAACCACCCTTATAACCACCACCCCTAGCCCAACCACCCTTATAACCACCACCCATAGCCCACCCACCCTTATAACCACCACCCCTAGCCCAACCACCCTTATAACCACCACCCATAGCCCACCCACCCTTATAACCACCACCCCTAGCCCACCCACCCTTATAACCACCACCCCTAGCCCAACCACCCTTATAACCACCACCCCTAGCCCAACCACCCAACTAACCCTAAATAATAACCATCCCTAGCCCAACCACCCTAATAACCACCATCCCTAGCCCAACCACCACCATTATCCCAACCACTCCAATCCCCACCACCTAGCCCAACCACCCTAATCCCCACCACCACCATGCCAACCACCCTAATCCGACCCACCCCAACCCCATCTCTAGCCCAACCACCTTAATCACCACCACCCCAATAAATCCTAATCCCACCCACCCTTAAAACCACCACCACTATGCCAACCACCCCAATCCCCACCACCCCTAGCCCAACCACCCTAATCCCCACCACCACCATGCCAACCACCCTAATCCGACCCACCCCAATAAACCCCATCCCTAGCCCAACCACCTTAATCACCACCACCCCAATAAACCCTTATCCCACCCACCCTCAAAACCACCACCACTATGCCAACAACCCTAATCACCACCACTATCCCAACCACCCTAATCCCCACCACCCCCTCTAGCCCAACCACCCTAATCACTACCACCACCCCTACCTAGCCCAACCACCCTAATGCCACCCACCCTAATAACCACCACAACTATCCCACCATCACTGTCCCAACTATGCCAATCACCACCATCAGCACCACAATCATTTTCTCCCATGTGTCATTGGGGGACACAAGCCCAGTGTGTATAGACTGCTACCACTAAGGGGGCAACACTATGCACTGAATGAACTAGGGTCACCCAGGTCTCCCAGGCCTGGCTCAGTCCACATGTACGGTGGTCCCTACTCCCTTCTCCTCGAGTGGGGGGGGGAGGGGGAGATATCTCCTCTTCCAGGACGCATGGGTCACCCAGGTCTCCCAGGCCTGGCTCAGTCCACATGCAGGGCAGTTAATCCAGGGAACGAACAAAGATTATCAACCCATGGTGGCATCCAGCATAAGCCAATGGAGCCAGAGCTTGTTTTTTTTTTTTTTTTTTAACGATATTTTATTAGTGGCTTATGTAATATTTGAACATACATATTGAAAATTCATTACATATTCAAAAAGAAAGTCGCTCACAGGCAACAAAGGATTGTATGTTTACAATATCATACAGATACTATGAGCCTTTGTAATAACCTTATAAGACATATTATCATATACAATACAACGTAGTCTTACCAAAAACATAGGTAGAAAAACAGTAATTTATAATATCACCTTAAAACATGGTATAGATGTCAGATATTCAAATATGCTACCAATAGAATGGAGAGAATTGTCTGTAACAGAGAAAGGGAAAAGCGTAAGATATTCGGAGTGCTCCCAGAGTTCCCTTTGGGCGGCCATGCAATACCAATCAGTGTCCTTACATTGATTAATGACAGAGTCTCTCTCTTCTATAGTAAAATCATGAATTAGAAATTGTGTCCATTTGGACATAAATGTTTTTGTTGATTTTTCTTTGGTGCGCAATACATCCAAAAGTTCCCAATGAAAGATCAGAGCGGAGATTACCTGAGAAATGTCTGGTAGAGTATCCAGTATCCAGGGTCTTAATAAACATTTCAGGGAAACTAATAGAGTTACATGAATTCCTTTAGAAGTAAGTAATTTAGGAGAGGGAGTAGTAGAGTCTATATCAATAAAATGAAAAAGATAACTAAGAGGGAGAAGTGGTATGGCATGGCCCCAGGTGGACAGAAGATGGAGCCGCACAGACTCGCGTGCCAGCCCAGGCACAATGACACAAGTCCGCTTTAGGAAGGGAACATTTCGGGCAACTGTTTATGTGTCCCGCACTCTGGAAGTAAGAAATTCAATTATAGAATCGTATTGAGGTAAATGAAATGAAGACAATTTAAATCGTGTTCTGACGATATCCCATGATAAGAAAGTGTTGGAATTAGTATCCAGCAGATCCCCAACAGAAGAAACATGTGCAGTCAGGTGGGTAAAGTGGTGAATGCCACAGAGGAAATCTTTTCCATAGGCAAAAGGGTAAACCATATCATTTTCGTATCGCCTTCCATGTGGCAATGGTGTCTTTAACCCCTTAGCGACCCATGACGTATCTGATACGTCATGGTGCCGCAGGGGGTGTTCAGAGCGGGGTCCCGCCGGGACCCCGCTCTGAACGGCACCGATCCGGGCTGCAATCTGCAGCCGGGCAGTGCCTCTGTTAGCCGGCGCGGGTCCCGTTGCCGCGCCGGCTAATTAAGCCCTTCAATGCAGCTGTCAAACCTGACAGCTGCATTGAAGTGCTTTCCTCCGTGCATCCCTGGTGTCTAGTGGCACGGATCTCCCGTTCTTCTGCCCGTGCCGGGCCTCAGCGTCGGAATGACGCTGATCCCGGCTCGGCAGTAGATTGCTATGGCCTGCAGCAGGCCATAGTAATCTATGACCGATCTCATGGATCTTTGCTGTGTATATACAAGCCCCCCAGGGGGATCAGTGCTGTGTATATACAAGCCCCCCAGGGGGATCAGTGCTGTGCATATACAAGTCCCCCAGGGGGATCAGTGCTGTCTATATACAAGCCCCCCAGGGGGATCAGTGCTGTGTATATACAAGCCCCCCAGGGGGATCAGTGCTGTGCATATACAAGTCCCCCAGGGGGATCAGTGCTATGTATATACAAGTCCCCCAGGGGGATCAGTGCTGTCTATATACAAGTCCCCCAGGGGGATCAGTGCTGTGTATATACAAGTCCCCCAGGGGGATCAGTGCTGTGCATATACAAGTCCCCCAGGGGGATCAGTGCTGTGTATATACAAGTCCCCCAGGGGGGCTTCTAGTTACAGTAAAAAAAAAAAAGTAAAAAAGTGTTTTTATTAATAAAAAATCCCCTCCCCTAATAAAAGTCCAACTCACCCCCCTTTTCCCATTTTATAAATATAAATTAATAAATAAATAAATAAACATATTTAGTATCGCCGCACACGTAATCGCCCGAACTATTAATTAATCACATTCCTGATCTCGCACGGTAAACGGCGTCAGCGCAAAAAAATCCCAAAGTGCAAAATTGCGCATTTTTGGTCGCATCAAATCCAGAAAAAATGTAATAAAAAGCGATCAAAAAGTCGTATATGCGCAATCAAGGTACCGATAGAAAGAACACATCATGGCGCAAAAACTGACACCTGACCCAGCCCCATAGACCAAAGGATAAAAGCGCTATAAGCCGGGGAATGGAGAGATTGTAAGGAACGTATATTTGTTAACAATGGTTTGAATTTTTTACAGGCCATCAGATAATATATAAGTTATACATGTTACATATCGTTGTAATCGTAACAACTTGAGGAACATGCATAACAAGTCAGTTTTACCATAGGTCGAACGGCGTAAATGCAAAACTCCCCGAAATCAAAACAAATTCGTTTTTTTTTCAATTTGACAGCGCAAATGATTTTTTTCCGGTTTCACAACATATTTTATGGAAAAAATAATGCCTGTCATTGCAAAGTACAATTGGTTTCGCAAAAAATAAGCACTCATATAAGTCTCTAGGTGAAAAAATGCAAGCGCTATGGACTTTTAAACATAAAATAGAAAAAGCAAAAGCGCAAAAACGAAAATAGGCTTTGACCTTAAGGGGTTAAAGATAACACTTCTCTTAATTTCTGGGGGGAGTTCTGGTAATTTAGCATGTAGCAGGGTGGGTAACGGCCAAGGTGCTGTAAAGCTTTCTCAATTAAAATATTGGAGAAATAGGACGTGTCCATAATCCAATCTTTAGCCGAGCCAGAGCTTCTTACTTTTCTTTAGACACTTGGTTGTCCTATAAGACAGTAGTAGTAGAAATAATAGTAGTAGTATCAGCAGTAGTAGTAATAATAGTAGTATCAGCAGTAGTAGTAATAGTAGTAGTATCAGCAGTAGTAGTAATAGTAGTAGTATCAGCAGTAGTAATAATAGTAGTAGTATCAGCAGTAATAGTAGTAGTATCAGCAGCAGTAGTAATAATAGTAGTATCAGCAGTAGTAGTAGAAATAATAGTAGTATCAGCAGTAGTAGTAATAATAGTAGTATCAGCAGTAGTAGTAGTAGTAATAATAGTAGTATCAGCAGTAGTAGTAATAATAGTAGTATCAGCAGTAGTAGTAATAATAGTAGTATCAGCAGTAGTAGTAATAATAGTAGTATCAGCAGTAGTAGTAATAATAGTAGTATCAGCAGTCGTAGTAATAATAGTAGTATCAGCAGTCGTAGTAATAATAGTAGTATCAGCAGTAGTAGTAGAAATAATAGTAGTAGTATCAGCAGTAGTAGTAATAATAGTAGTAGTATCAGCAGTAGTAGTAATAATAGTAGTATCAGCAGTAGTAGTAATAATAGTAGTATCAGCAGTAGTAGTAATAATAGTAGTATCAGCAGTAGTAGTAATAATAGTAGTATCAGCAGTAGTAGTAATAATAGTAGTATCAGCAGTAGTAGTAATAATAGTAGTAGTATCAGCAGTAGTAGTAATAATAGTAGTAGTATCAGCAGTAGTAGTAATAATAGTAGTATCAGCAGTAGTAGTAATAATAGTAGTATCAGCAGTAGTAGTAATAATAGTAGTATCAGCAGTAGTAGTAATAATAGTAGTATCAGCAGTAGTAATAATAGTAGTAGTATCAGCAGTAGTAGTAATAGTAGTAGTATCAGCAGTAGTAATAATAGTAGTAATAATAGTAGTAGTATCAGCAGTAGTAGTAATAATAGTAGTAGTATCAGCAGTAGTAGTAATAATAGTAGTATCAGCAGTAGTAATAATAGTAGTAGTATCAGCAGTAGTAGTAATAGTAGTAGTATCAGCAGTAGTAGTAATAATAGTAGTATCAGCAGTAGTAATAATAGTAGTAATAATAGTAGTAGTATCAGCAGTAGTAGTAATAATAGTAGTAGTATCAGCAGTAGTAGTAATAATAGTAGTATCAGCAGTAGTAGTAATAATAGTAGTAGTATCAGCAGTAGTAGTAATAATAGTAGTAGTATCAGCAGTAGTAGTAATAATAGTAGTAGTAGTATCAGCAGTAGTAGTAATAATAGTAGTATCAGCAGTAGTAGTAATAATAGTAGTATCAGCAGTAGTAGTAATAATAGTAGTATCAGCAGTAGTAGTAATAATAGTAGTATCAGCAGTAGTAATAATAGTAGTATCAGCAGTAGTAGTAATAATAGTAGTAGTATCAGCAGTAGTAGTAATAATAGTAGTATCAGCAGTAGTAGTAATAATAGTAGTATCAGCAGTAGTAGTAATAATAGTAGTATCAGCAGTAGTAATAATAGTAGTAGTAGTATCAGCAGCAGCAGTAATAGCAGTAGTAGTAGTAGTAGTAGTAGTAGCAGCAGTAATAGCAGTAGTAGTAATAGTAGTAGTAGCAGTCGCAGCAGCAGTAGTAATAGTAGTAGTATCAGCAGTAGTAGTAATAATAGTAGTATCAGCAGTAGTAGTAATAATAGTAGTATCAGCAGTAGTAGTAATAATAGTAGTATCAGCAGTAGTAATAATAGTAGTATCAGCAGTAATAGCAGTAGTATCAGCAGTAGTAGTAATAATAGTAGTATCAGCAGTAGTAGTAATAGTAGTATCAGCAGTAGTAGTAATAATAGTAGTATCAGCAGTAGTAGTAATAATAGTAGTATCAGCAGTAGTAGTAATAATAGTAGTATCAGCAGTAGTAGTAATAATAGTAGTATCAGCAGTAGTAGTAATAATAGTAGTAGTATCAGCAGTAGTAGTAATAATAGTAGTATCAGCAGTAGTAGTAATAATAGTAGTATCAGCAGTAGTAGTAATAATAGTAGTAGTATCAGCAGTAGTAGTAATAATAGTAGTATCAGCAGTAGTAGTAATAATAGTAGTATCAGCAGTAGTAGTAATAATAGTAGTATCAGCAGTAGTAGTAATAATAGTAGTATCAGCAGTAGTAGTAATAATAGTAGTAGTATCAGCAGTAGTAGTAATAATAGTAGTATCAGCAGTAGTAGTAATAATAGTAGTATCAGCAGTAGTAGTAATAATAGTAGTAGTAGTATCAGCAGCAGCAGTAATAGTAGTAGTAGTAGTAGTAGCAGCAGTAATAGCAGTAGTAGTAATAGTAGTAGTAGTAGTAGTAGTAGCAGCAGTAATAGCAGTAGTAGTAATAGTAGTAGTAGCAGTCGCAGCAGCAGTAGTAATAGTAGTAGTAGCAGTCGCAGCAGTAGTAGTAATAGCAGCAGTAGTAATAGCAGGGAGCAGTAGTAATAGTAATAGCAGCAGTAGCAGTGCAGCAGAGCAGTAGTAATAGTAATAGCAGCAGTAGTAATAGTAATAGCAGCAGTAGTAGTACTACATAACTACTCTTCCTCTCCATAGCAACAAAATACAAGAAATCTAATAAACAGCCTGTAGTGGGCGTTATTTCATACTGCATTAATGGGAACCTGTCACTCGGGACGCAGACACAGAGCCCGCCCGACCCCCCTGGTGCAGCCCCCGGGTACTTACTCCTTCCGGCGAGTCCCGCCCCTGGATCCGGTCCCGGGATGAAGATCCCAGCGCCCGAAGCACTGCCGTATGCAAATTAGCCGAGATGAGTCCGATGCCCATAGAGAAGGACTGGAGCCGTCATTCTCTATGGGCATCAGACCCATCTCTGCAGCGTGTGCGCACGGCTTCGGGCGCTGATATCTTCGTCCCAGGACCGGCTCCAGGAGCAGGACTCGCCGGAAAGGGTAAGTATTCGGGGGCTGCACCGTGCCTGCGTCCCTGGTGACAGGTTCCCTTTAATGCTATCCGGTAAACGTACAGCTGGTGAACAGAGAAATGGGAAACCAAAATGGTCACAACTGAGCGCCAAGAGGATTGGATTCTAGGCACTACTCCACCACATGAACGTCCCGATCGCTGCCTGAAGCAATTATCAGAAGATACGGTTCAGGGAAGAAAAAGAGCGCTGCACCTCACACCTATGGCTGATACTAGTGCCTCTCGGCTGCATAAAAAACATCAGAATTTTGTGTATGAATTGATCAAGCCACACTGCCCATGTACCGCGTGCAGGTATCTGATACACATGGGTCCCTACACTAAGTCCACACTGTGCCAGTCAGCGACCACCACCCCCGCAGGCGTGCACAGTCAGGGAAGGGAGGCCATGGAACGGCCCTGCAACCCCCATGCCACAGGACCAGACCCAAAAATGCCCCCCCAAAAAACTCCCAGCCAGCACCACCGGCGGAGGAAGCTGCCCCCCAAACAGCACAAGTCTGGATAAGGTATTGTGCTCACCATTGCTACTGCAGATAGAATGGGACAAACAGGAGGGATATTTTTGGGTCTGGTCCCGTCCCATGGCCCCCGTTCCCTGACTGTGCACGCCTGCGGGGTTGGTGGTCGCTGACTGGCACAGTGTGGACTTAGTGTAGGGACCCATGTGTATCAGATACCTGCACGCGGTACATGGGGCAGTGTGGCTTGATCAATACATACACAAAATTCTGATGTTTTTTATGCAGCAGAGAGGCACTAGTGTCAGCCAAAGGTGTGAGGTGCAGCGCTCTTTTTCTTCCCTGAACCGAATTATCAGAAGATGCCACCCCTATCGGCCATAAAGAGGAGGAGTTGAATCTACAGGTAATAACCAGGTCATCACAGGACCCCAGCAATGCCGGGGCAAGAGCGACCGCAGCGTCACCCAGATCCAAGTCCAGCCACCAACTCACACTAACAGGGAGGCCAGGAAGCAGGGATCCATCTAAGGAGCCGCCAAACCACCTGGATGCCTGGGCGCCTGAAGAAATGCAAGACTCATCCTAGGAGACTTGCTTTACCAAGGATCGCAGAACTGTGTCAAACTAGATAGAGAAACTTTTGGGGGGGACCACTGGGGACGCCTGAAATAGAAATCACTTTAAAAATGTTAATCCTGCCCAATAGTGACAGGGGAAGCTGCTCCCTCTTCTGGAGGCGCAAAGAACGGCCCTAGATTAAGTGACACAAAGCTGTGACTTCTGCCCCATGGGGGAGGGAAGCGTCTGCACCTGCCCCATGGGGGAGGGAAGCGTCTGCACCTGCCCCATGGGGGAGGGAAGCGTCTGCACCTGCCCCATGGGGGAGGGAAGCGTCTGCACCTGCCCCATGGGGGAGGGAAGCGTCTGCACCTGCCCCATCGGGGAGGGAAGCGTCTGCACCTGCCCCATCGGGGAGGGAAGCGTCGGCATCTGCCCCATCTGGGAGGGAAGCGTCTGCACCTGCCCCATGGGGGAGGGAAGCGTCTGCATCTGCCCCATGGGGGAGGGAAGCGTCTGCATCTGCCCCATGGGGGAGGGAAGCGTGTGCACCTGCCCCATCTGGGAGGGAAGCGTCTGCATCTGCCCCATCGGGGAGGGAAGCGTCTGCATCTGCCCCATGGGGGAGGGAAGCGTCTGCATCTGCCCCATGGGGGAGGGAAGCGTCTGCATCTGCCCCATGGGGGAGGGAAGCGTCTGCATCTGCCCCATGGGGGAGGGAAGCGTCTGCATCTGCCCCATGGGGGAGGGAAGCGTCTGCATCTGCCCCATCTGGGAGGGAAGCGTCTGCATCTGCCCCATCTGGGAGGGAAGCGTCTGCATCTGCCCCATCGGGGAGGGAAGCGTCTGCATCTGCCCCATCGGGGAGGGAAGCGTCTGCATCTGCCCCATCGGCCAGCGTATCACCCCAGCGTATAAGGAAACCTTTCCCATAATCAACCCCCAGTGGATACCCCACAGAGAAGGAGGCATGGATGGCCGCAGCCTGAGGCTCAATGGCAAAAAGGGGGCACCCCTGCCTTGTACCCCCGCCTCGTAGGAGATCTCCAAATTAGTGCACACTTCTGCAGAAGGGGCAGTATAAAGAAGCCC
>JAQFWZ010000067.1:1891700-1934648 GCA_027789725.1 Dendropsophus ebraccatus | reverse complement strand
CCCTCCCCCCCCCTCCCTCACCTCCAGCCCCCTCCCTCCCCCCCCTCCCTCAACCTCCAGCCCCACTCCCTCACCTCCAGCCCCCTCCCTCCTCACCTCCGCCCCATCACCTCCAGCCCCCTCCCGCCCCCCTCCCCCTCCTCCCCCTCCCATCCCCTCCCTTCACCTCCCAGCCCCTCCTCCCTCACCTCCAGGCCCCCTCCCTCCCTCCCCCCCTTCCCTTCACCTCCAGCCCCCTCCCTCCCCCCCTCCCTCACCTCCAGCCCCCTCCCTCACCTCCAGTGCCCCCCCTCCCTCACCTCTCATCCCTCCCTCCCTCACCTCCAGCCCCTCCCCTCACCTCCAGCCCCCTCCCTCCCCCCCTCCCTCACCCTCCAGCCCCCCTCCTCCCCCCCTCCCTCACCTCCAGCCCCCTCCCTCACCTCCAGCCCCCTCCCTCCCCCCCTCCCTCACCTCCAGCCCCCTCCCTCCCTCCCTCCCTCACCTCCAGCCCCCTCACCTCCCCCCCTCCCTCACCTCCAGCCCCCTCCCTCCCTCCCTCCCTCACCTCCAGCCCCCTCCCTCCCTCACCTCAGCCCCTCCCTCACCTCCAGCCCCCCCCTCCCCACCTCCGCCCCCCCCTCCCCCTCACCTCCAGCCCCCTCCCTCACCTCCAGCCCCCCCCTCACAATCACCTCCAGCCCCCTCCCTCCCTCCCTCCCTCACCTCCAGCCCCCTCCCTCCTCCCTCCCTCACCTCCAGCCCCCTCCCTCCCTCCCTCCCTCACCTCCAGCCCCCTCCCTCCCTCACCTCCAGCCCCCTCCCTCCTCCCTCCCTCACCTCCAGCCCCCCTCCCTCCCTCACCTCCAGCCGCCTCCCTCCCTCCCTCACCTCCAGCCCCCTCCCTCCCTCCCTCACCTCCAGCCCCCTCCCTCCCTCACCTCCAGCCCCCTCCCTCCCTCACCTCCAGCCCCCTCCCTCAGCTCAGCCCCCTCCCTCCCTCTCTCCATCACCTCCAGCCCCCCTCCCTCCCTCCCTCACCTCCAGCCCCTCCCTCCCTCCCTCACCTCCAGCCCCCTCCCTCACCTCCCAGCCCCCCTCCCTCCCTCCCTCACCTCCAGCCCCCTCCCTCCCTCACCTCCAGCCCCCTCCCTCACCTCCAGCCCCCTCCCCTCCCTCCCCTCCAGCCCCCTCCCTCACCTCCAGCCCCCTCCCTCCCTCCCTCACCTCCAGCCCCCTCCCTCCCTCACCTCCAGCCCCCTCCCTCCCTCCCTCACCTCCAGCCCCCCCCCTCCCTCCCTCCTCCCTCACCTCCAGCCCCCTCCCTCACCTCCAGCCCCCTCCCTCACCTCCAGCCCCTCCCCCCCCTCCCTCACCTCCAGCCCCCTCCCTCCCTCCCTCACCTCCAGCCCCCTCCCTCCCCTCCCTCCCTCACCTCCAGCCCCCTCCCTCACCTCCAGCCCCCTCCCTCACCTCCAGCCCCCTCCCCCCCCTCCCTCACCTCCAGCCCCCTCCCTCCCTCCCTCACCTCCAGCCCCCTCCCTCACCTCCAGCCCCCTCCCTCCCTCCCTCACCTCCAGCCCCCTCCCTCCCCCCTCCCTCATCTCCAGCCCCCTCCCTCCCCCCTCCCTCACCTCCAGCCCCCCCGGATTCTCTCCCCCCGGGCCTCATGTCCCTCCGCCGTCTCGGTTTCCCGGCAGCGATTCCCGTCATCTCTCAGCCGCTGGAGTCAGTATCACACCGCCGACAACATCCGCCAGAACTTCTGAACCAATCAGCGCCTTAACCGTCAACGAAACCCCGCCCCCCCACCTCTACGTCAAATCGCACATGGCTAACATGATAGAAGAACTACATGTCCCATCAAGCAATGCAGCAGGTTGTGGGCGTGTCTTATGTATAAGGCGGGGCTGTAAGTAGGATAGAAAGCGGGAAGTTATTAGTGGGCGTGGAGACCTCGTGTAGGTGGGCGGGGCTAGAAGTTGTGAAACGTCCTGGGATGGCAGCAAAGTTTGGTGTGTGGAGGCGGGGCTTATACAGAAGTTCCTAATTATCATTGGTCAGGGGGCGGGACCTGCTGAGCCTTCCGACATCCTATTGGATGACTTAATCTCTGGGCGGGGACACCTGTGACCGGACCCGACGGCCTCGGACGGAAGAGTGACCCGCGGGTGAGAGAGAACCGAGCGGAGATGGCCGAGACCGAAGGAGGAGCGGTGACCCGGAGGAAGAGACCGGTGCAGCGGCTGCTGAGTGCGAACCACAGCCCTCCGGAGCCCGAGAAACCCCGGAGAGAGGCGGAGCTCCGGTACCGACACCTCACAGCCCCCCCCGACCGAGAGCCCCGACACCTCACAGCCCCGCCCCCCCGACCGAGAGCCCCGACACCTCACAGCCCCGCCCCCCCCCGACACCTCACCCCCCCCCCCACACCTCACAGCCCCGCCCCCCGACCGAGAGCCCCGACACCTCACAGCCCCGCCCCCCCGACACCCTCACAGCCCCGACACCTCACAGCCCCGCCCCCCCGACCGAGAGCCCCGACACCTCACAGCCCCGGCCCCCCCCGACACCTCACCCCCCCCCCGCCACCTCACAGCCCCGCCCCCCCCGACCGAGAGCCCCGCCACCTCACAGCCCCGCCCCCCCCCGACCGAGAGCCCCGACACCTCACAGCCCCGCCCCCCCCGACACCTCACAGCCCCGGCCCCCCCCGACACCTCACAGCCCCCCCCCCGACACCTCACAGCCCCGCCACCCCCGACACCTCACAGCCCCGCCCCCCCGACCGAGAGCCCCGACACCTCACAGCCCCGCCCCCCCGACACCTCACAGCCCCGCCCCCCCGACACCTCACCGCCCCGCCCCCCCGACACCTCACAGCCCCGCCCCCCCGACACCTCACAGCCCCGCCCCCCCCCGACACCTCACAGCCCCGACACCTCACAGCCCCGCCCCCTCTACACCTCACAGCCCCGCCCCCCCCCCCCCCCCCCCCCGACCGAGAGCCCGGACACCTCACAGCCCCGCCCCCCCGACCGAGAGCCCCGACACCTCACGCCCCGCCCCCCCCGACACCTCACAGCCCCCCCTCCTCCTCCTCTATCACACGCACAGTATAACTCCCATCCTCCTCCTCAATCACACGCACAGTATAACTCCCATCCTCCTCCTCCTCCTCCTCCTCTATCACACGCACAGTATAACTCCCATCCTCCTCCTCAGGTGTCACAGGATACAGGAGTCTCTTCTCAGCTCAGCGAGCGGCTTCAGCAATTACCGGGGGGTCCTGAACTGGTGCGTAATAATGCTGGTGAGTGCGGGGGGTCTGTGTGTCATCACTGGGGGGGAGGGGAGCGGGGGTCTGTGTGTCATCACTGGGGGGGAGGGGAGCGGGGGTCTGTGTGTCATCACTGGTGGGGAGGGGAGCGGGGGTCTGTGTGTCATCACTGGGGGGGGAGGAGCGGGGGGTCTGTGTGTCATCACTGGGGGGAGAGGAGCGGGGGTCTGTGTGTCATCACTGGGGGGGGGAGATGAGCGGGGGTCTCTGTGTTGGGGGTCTGTATACGAGCAGTTGCGGGCAGTGTTTGAGAGGTTCCTCTCCTCTGCACCAGCAGGCTCTGTATGAGCGGCTCCTGATAAGCTAAGGGAGGGAGGGGGATCGTTGCGGGGTCACAGTCCTCTCTTATCACCAGCGGATGAGGGAAAAGGTCGCAGTATATCACCGCCATACACCGCCCTTGCCTGGAAGGGGAGGGGGGAGGGGGAGATTAGGGAGCGGTAGTATTGGGTGGGGGGGATAGTTATGAGGCAGCACACAGCGCTCCCTCTGCTGCCGCCTGTGTAGTGCGGCGCTCCTCCTGGATGCTGACATTCCCTTATCACTCTGCTTTATAGTCATGTGACTTGTGGCAGGGGTGCAGGCCTTTGTAGGTCATGTGACTTGAGACTGGGTGGGTGATCAGGTGACTCACACATCTGTTCTCTTGTTTTTCAGGTTTTGGGGAACGCGCGTCTCTTCTTGGAGAACATCATCAAGTAAGTGATGGAGATCAGGAGACAATGGAAGCCCCCCCCCTCTTGTTTCATGCTCCGCCTTCCAGGTGGTCATAGTGATGAGCCCCCCACCCCCTATCTGTGTCTCGCTCACTTGCCTCCCCCCAACCCCCCCCCCCCCCCCTCTTCTGTGTCTCGCTCGCTCCCCCACCACCACCACCGCTCTCTGTGCCATGGCCCGGGGAGCTGGAACTTATGATGGGCCTGCTGGTGGGCTCTAGTGTTTGGAGGCTACTTGTCACGGTGGCCAGGGGCGGTAACACCCCCCACCCCCAGTCACACAGCAACCAGACATTGGTTAGGACAGGTGTGAGGTGTGGAGTGTAGGTGCAGGTGAGGCGGAAGAGATGACAGTACTACTTTAAGCAACTTGTAAACTTAACCTGAGGTTAAGGTTTCTTGGTGCAAATGGTTACAAACAAATAACAATACTCTAACAGGTAGATAGGTGATAGAAGAAACAGTAACAGGTGTCAGGAAGCGGATAGGAGGGCCCCTGCCTAATGCACTATGTACTCTGCCGGGGTGTGGTGGAGTTAGAGCTGGGCGATATGGCCAAAAAATAAATTCTCGATTTTTTTTTTTAAATTTTGGACGATTCTCGATTTAAATCTCAATTTTTTTTCCTTTTTGCTAAATAAACAGAATAGTTTTGTCCTTGCAGCATCAGATACTATTTTAATGACATTTGAGACAACTGTATTGCTTCTCACTGTAACAGTGCTCCCCTGTAGTAGACAAGCCCCCTGTGTGCCATTCTGGGCCCCCATATAGTATAGGAGATCTTCTTTGTGTGTTTAGTAGTGGAGGTATAGTGGATAAGGGGTGTAGTAGTAGTAGTACAGGTAAAGATGAGGGGTGTAGTAGTACAGGTACAGATGAGGGCTGTAGTAGTACAGGTATAGATGAGGGGTGTGGTAGTACAGGTATAGATGAGGGGTGTAGTAGTAGTAGTAGTACAGGTATAGATGAGGGGTGTGGTAGTAGTAGTACAGGTAAAGATGATGGGTGTAGTAGTACAGGTATAGATGAGGGGTGTGGTAGTACAGGTATAGATGAGGGGTGTAGTAGTAGTAGTAGTACAGGTACAGATGAGGAGTGTAGTAGTAGTAGTACAGGTATAGATGAGGGGTGTAGTAGTACAGGTATAGATGAGGGGTGTTGTAGTACAGGTATAGATGAGGGGTGTAGTAGTAGTAGTACAGGTACAGATGAGGGGTGTAGTAGTAGTACAGGTATAGATGAGGGGTGTAGTAGTACAGGTATAGATGAGGGGTGTAGTAGTAGTACAGGTACAGATGAGGGGTGTAGTAGTACAGGTATAGATGGGCAGCTAGGGGGGGATGGAGGGGGACTGGGGGTGACGGAGGGCGACTGGGGGTGATGGAGGGGGACTGGGGGTGACTGAAGGAGGAGTGGGGGTGATGGAGGGCGACTGGGGGTGACTGAAGGAGGAGTGGGGGTGATGGAGGGCGACTGGGGGTGACTGAAGGGGACTGGGGGTGATGGAGGGGGACTGGGGGTGATGGAGGGCGACTGGGGGAGATGGAGGGCGACTGGGGGAGATGGAGGGCGACTGGGGGAGATGGAGGGGGGCTGGGGCAGCTGGGAATGATTGGGAAAGGAGTACACATAGCCCTCCTCCCCTCACCCCGGCCACACATGCAGGTCCCGGTCTCTGCAGGAGGCTGCAGGGACTGTAGTGGTGATAGCGTCGCTGCCATTACTGGAGCTGTACAGCGGGATCAGGGGTGAAGATCCTGCTGTACAGCTCCAGTAATGGCAGCGACGCTATCACCACTACAGACCTGCAGCCTCCTGCAGAGACCGGGACCTGCATGTGTGGCCGGTAGGGGAACGGAACGCTATGTGTACAGCTGGGGAAGGTCGGTCGCGGCTCTGGGGGACTGCCGACCGACCTGCACCTCGCCCCACTTCCCGCCCGCCCGGCACCTCCACGCAGCGCCGCCCCCTCACTTCCCGCCGGCCGTAACCTGCACCTCATGCCCGGCCGGCACCTCCATGCAGTGCTGCCCGCCCTCCATCTCCCGCCCGGCACCTGCACCTCCCGTCCGCCCGCCCGACTGACTCTCCGCGCTTCTCTGCCCTTCTCTGCCCGCAATGATTTTTTGTGAAAATCGAATTTACGATTTTCACAAAAAATCAAATCGATTCTAACCTTCTGGGCGAATTAATCGAATTAATTCGATTAATCGCCCAGCCCTAGGTGGAGTGTTTGTAGAAATCCTCGTACTCATGTATGGATGAGTCCCAGTTATCTCACCTAACCTCCTTCTGCCCTACAGAGCTTGGTGTGACCCATCCTCTGGGGTAGTACAAGTCCCAGGTCTCTGTTCTGGGGGAAGCCGGCTTGTAGTGTCCTTCCTATAAATCTGAGCATCTGTCAGTAGAGAGCGGCTTGGTGGCGCTGTGCTGCTGGTCCAGTCTTGTCAGTATAGAGCGGCTTGCTGACACTGTTCTGCTGCAGGATTAGTCTTGTCAGTGGAGAGCGGCTTGCTGGTACTGTGCTCTTCTGCAGGATTAGTCTTGTCAGTAGAGAGCGGCTTGGTGGCGCTGTGCTGCTGGTCCAGTCTTGTCAGTAGAGAGCGGCTTGCTGACACTGTTCTGCTGCAGGATTAGTCTTGTCAGTGGAGAGCGGCTTGGTGGCACTGTGTTCTGCTGCAGGATTAGTCTTGTCAGTAGAGAGCGGCTTGGTGGCACTGTGTTCTGCTGCAGGATTAGTCTTGTCAGTAGAGAGCGGCTTGGTGGCACTGTGTTCTGCTGCAGGATTAGTCTTGTCAGTAGAGAGCGGCTTGGTGGCACTGTGTTCTGCTGCAGGATTAGTCTTGTCAGTAGAGAGTGGCTTGGTGGCACTGTGCTCTGCTGCAGGATTAGTCTTGTCAGTAGAGAGTGGCTTGGTGGCACTGTGCTCTGCTGCAGGATTAGTCTTGTCAGTGGAGAGCGGCTTGCTGGTACTGTGCTCTGCTGCAGGATTAGTCTTGTCAGTGGAGAGCGGCTTGGTGGTACTGTGCTCTGCTGCAGGATTAGTCTTGTCAGTAGAGAGCGGCTTGGTGGTACTGTGCTCTGCAGAATTAGTATTGCCAGTGGAGAGCGGCTTGGTGGTACTGTGCTCTGCTGCAGGATTAGTCTTGTCAGTGGAGAGCGGCTTGGTGGTACTGTGCTCTGCTGCAGGATTAGTCTTGTCAGTAGAGAGTGGCTTGGTGGTACTGTGCTCTGCTGCAGGATTAGTCTTGTCAGTGGAGAGCGGCTTGGTGGTACTGTGCTCTGCTGCAGGATTAGTCTTGTCAGTAGAGAGCGGTTTGGTGGTACTGTGCTCTGCTGCAGGATTAGTCTTGTCAGTAGAGAGTGGCTTGGTGGTACTGTGCTCTGCTGCAGGATTAGTCTTGTCAGTAGAGAGTGGCTTGGTGGTACTGTGCTCTGCTGCAGGATTAGTCTTGTCAGTAGAGAGTGGCTTGGTGGTACTGTGCTCTGCTGCAGGATTAGTATTGCCAGTGGAGAGCGGCTTGGTGGTACTGTGCTCTGCTGCAGGATTAGTCTTGTCAGTAGAGAGTGGCTTGGTGGTACTGTGCTCTGCTGCAGGATTAGTCTTGAGCTTGTCCGTCCCTTTTCTAAGGTGGTCATCTGTCCTGTGTTATCCAGTCTGTCATTGGTGTAGACAGGAGGTGAGTTCTCCATTGACCCTGGTGACCCTAGAGGTCTTTTCTAGCAGTCCATGGTGGTTGGGTAACTAGTGTCAGGAAGAGCTATATAGGTGTCTTGCCCGGCCTGTAACCTGACACTGACTAAAGACTAAGTGTGGCTTCACACACAACTCATCCGCTGCACATCCTTAGCTGTCATTTTCACAGAGATTCCACTTGGGGGGGGAGCTCTGGAGCGCGGACCCGGTAATGTATGGGGTAGGGATAGGTAACTGGGGTATTGACAGGCGACCACTGGGAAGGGATAGGTAACTGGTATAGACAGACAACCACCGACCACTGGGGAGGGATAGGTAACGTATAGACAGGCCACCACTGGGGAAGGATAGGTAAATGGTATAGACAGGGGACAACTGGGGAAGGATAAGTAACTGGTATAGACAGGCGACCACTGGGGAAGGGATAGGTAACTGGTATAGACAGACGACCACCGACCACTGGGGAGGGATAGGTAACTGGTATAGACAGACGACCACCGGCCACTGGGGAGGGATAGGTAACTGGTATAGACTAGTGACAACTGGGGAGGGATAGGTAACTGGTATAGACAGGTGACCACTGGGGAGGGATAGGTAACTGGTATAGACAGGTGACCACTGGGGAGGGATAGGTAACTGGTATAGACAGACGACCACCGGCCACTGGGGAGGGATATGTAACTGGTATAGACTAGTGACAACTGGGGAGGGATAGGTAACTGGTATAGACAGGTGACCACTGGGGAGGGATAGGTAAGTGGTATAGACAGGCCACCACTGGGGAGGGATAGGTAACTGGTATAGACAGGCGACCACTGACCACTGGGGTTGGATAGGTAAGTGGTATAGACAGACGACCACTGACCACTGGGGAGGGATAGGTAACTGGTATAGACAGACGACCACTGACCACTGGGGAGGGATAGGTAACTAGTATAGACAGGCCACCACTGGGGAGGGATAGGTAAGTGGTATAGACTAGTGACAACTGGGGAGGGATAGGTAAGTGGTATAGGCAGGTGACCACTGCAAGGGTGGTGGGATAACGAGGTTGGCGCAGGATAGCGGGAGTGGTGCAGGATTGCGGGGTTGGCGCGGGACAGCGATGGTGGTGCGGGATAGCGGGGGTGGCGTGGCATAGCGAGGGTGGTGCAGGATACCCCGGCCTCTCTCTCCCCCTGCCTGCCCGCCCTCATCTACCCCTGGCCTCGCTCTCCCCCTGCCTGCCCTCATCTACCCCCGGCTTCGCTCTCCCCCTGCCTGCCCTCATCTACCCCTGGCCTCGCTCTCCCCCTGCCTGCCCTCATCTACCCTCGGCCTTGCTCTCCCCCCTGCCTGCCCTTATCTACCCCCGGCCTCGCTCTCCCCCTGCCTGCCCTCATCTACCCCCGGCCTCGCTCTCCCCCTGCCTGCCCTCCCCCTGCCTGCCCTTATCTACCCTCGGCCTCGCTCTCCCCCCTGCCTGCCCTCCCCCTGCCTGCCCTCCCCCTGCCTGCCCTTATCTACCCTCGGCCTCGCTCTCCCCCCTGCCTGCCCTCCCCCTGCCTGCCCTCATCTACCCCCGGCCTCGCTCTCCCCCTGCCTGCCCTCCCCCTGCCTGCCCTTATCTACCCTCGGCCTCGCTCTCCCCCCTGCCTGCCCTTATCTACCCTCGGCCTCGCTCTCCCCCTGCCTGCCCTCATTTACCCTCGGCCTCGCTCTCCCCCCTGCCTGCCCTTATCTACCCTCGGCCTCGCTCTCCCCCTGCCTGCCCTCATTTACCCTCGGCCTCGCTCTCCCCCCTGCCTGCCCTCATTTACCCTCGGCCTCGCTCTCCCCCCTGCCTGCCCTTATCTACCCTCGGCCTCGCTCTCCCCCCTGCCTGCCCTCATCTACCCTCGGCCTCGCTCTCCCCCCTGCCTGCCCTTATCTACCCTCGGCCTCTCTCTCCCCCTGCCTGCCCTCATCTACCCTCGGCCTCGCTCTCTCCCCTGCCTGCCCTCATCTACCCTCGGCCTCGCTCTCCCACCTGCCTGCCCTCATCTACCCTCGCTCTCCCCCCTGCCTGCCCTTATCTACCCTCGGCCTCGCTCTCCCACCTGCCTGCCCTCATTTACCCCCGGCCTCTCTCACATGAGTAGTCGGGTAGCACAGCCGACAGTGGGAGGGAGGGTTATGGAAACTGTATGGGTCTGGCCCTGACCTCTTGTCAGCTGGCAGCGGGGGGTTGATACTGACAGCTTCTGTCCTCTCCTCTCCCCCCCCCCCCGCAGGTACGGGATTTTGGTGGATCCCATCCAGGTGGTGTCGCTGTTCCTCAAGGACCCGTACAGCTGGCCCTCGCTCTGCCTGGTGCTGGGTGAGCTCATACATGCTGATGGTTTCCCTCCTGATTTTCTCTCCTCCTGCCTGACATCTGACTGACTGTTCTCTCTCCTGTAGCATCAAACATCTTCATATTGGGGTCCCTGCAGCTGGAGCGGCGTCTGGCGTCAGTAAGTTCAGCTTAGGCCAAGGCTGTCACAGTATGCTGGGAGTTGTAGTTATTGGAGATCTGCAGCTGACTGTTCTTGGTTCTGTCTTCCTCAGGGGGGTGTCCCGGAGCGTGTGGGGCTTTTCCTGTACACCATCATTCTCAGCAGCATCCTGTGCATCCCTGTACTGGTGGTCTTCACTGTGCCGTCCATTACTCCAGGTAATAAGGAGATTCTCCCCCCCCCCCCCCCGGGTGATAAAGGCCCCTGTGCTAGGTTCTGGATAAGAACTCCTCCTCCTCCTCCCGACAGGTATAGGTAACGTATAGACAGGCCACCACTGGGGAAGGATAGGTAAATGGTATAGACAGGGGACAACTGGGGAAGGATAAGTAACTGGTATAGACAGGCGACCACTGGGGAAGGGATAGGTAACTGGTATAGACAGACGACCACCGACCACTGGGGAGGGATAGGTAACTGGTATAGACTAGTGACAACTGGGGAGGGATAGGTAACTGGTATAGACAGACGACCACCGGCCACTGGGGAGGGATAGGTAACTGGTATAGACTAGTGACAACTGGGGAGGGATAGGTAACTGGTATAGACAGGTGACCACTGGGGAGGGATAGGTAACTGGTATAGACAGGTGACCACTGGGGAGGGATAGGTAACTGGTATAGACAGACGACCACCGGCCACTGGGGAGGGATATGTAACTGGTATAGACTAGTGACAACTGGGGAGGGATAGGTAACTGGTATAGACAGGTGACCACTGGGGAGGGATAGGTAAGTGGTATAGACAGGCCACCACTGGGGAGGGATAGGTAACTGGTATAGACAGGTGACCACTGGGGAGGGATAGGTAACTGGTATAGACAGGCGACCACTGACCACTGGGGTTGGATAGGTAAGTGGTATAGACAGACGACCACTGACCACTGGGGAGGGATAGGTAACTGGTATAGACAGACGACCACTGACCACTGGGGAGGGATAGGTAACTAGTATAGACAGGCCACCACTGGGGAGGGATAGGTAAGTGGTATAGACTAGTGACAACTGGGGAGGGATAGGTAAGTGGTATAGGCAGGTGACCACTGCAAGGGTGGTGGGATAACGAGGTTGGCGCAGGATAGCGGGAGTGGTGCAGGATTGCGGGGTTGGCGCGGGACAGCGATGGTGGTGCGGGATAGCGGATAGTGGGACGGCGGCCACCTCCTCCTCCTCCTCCCGACTGGTGGGACGGCGGCCACCTCCTCCTCCTCCCGACTGGTGGACGGCGGCCACCTCCTCCTCCCGACTGGTGGACGGCGGCCACCTCCTCCTCCTCCTCCTCCCGACTGGTGGACGGCGGCCACCTCCTCCTCCCGACTGGTGGACGGCGGCCACCTCCTCCTCCCGACTGGTGGACGGCGGCCACCTCCTCCTCCTCCTCCTCCCGACTGGTGGACGGCGGCCACCTCCTCCTCCCGACTGGTGGACGGCGGCCACCTCCTCCTCCTCCTCCCGACTGGTGGACGGCGGCCACCTCCTCCTCCCGACTGGTGGACGGCGGCCACCTCCTCCTCCTCCTCCCGACTGGTGGACGGCGACCACCTCCTCCTCCTCCTCCCGACTGGTGGACGGCGGCCACCTCCTCCTCCTCCCGACTGGTGGACGGCGGCCACCTCCTCCTCCCGACTGGTGGACGGCGGCCACCTCCTCCTCCTCCCGACTGGTGGACGGCGGCCACCTCCTCCTCCCGACTGGTGGACGGCGGCCACCTCCTCCTCCCGACTGGTGGACGGCGGCCACCTCCTCCTCCCGACTGGTGGACGGCGGCCACCTCCTCCTCCTCCTCCCGACTGGTGGACGGCGGCCACCTCCTCCTCCCGACTGGTGGACGGCGGCCACCTCCTCCTCCCGACTGGTGGACGGCGGCCACCTCCTCCTCCCGACTGGTGGACGGCGGCCACCTCCTCCTCCTCCTCCCGACTGGTGGACGGCGGCCACCTCCTCCTCCCGACTGGTGGACGGCGGCCATCTGCTCCTCCTCCTCCTCCCGACTGGTGGACGGCGGCCACCTCCTCCTGGAAGAGCGCCATGAGGCTTTCAGGTGGTGGGGCAGACATTTCTCTGAGAGGAGCCCTTTATAGCACCCCATGCGGGTAGTGTTCTTGCCCTGCTAGGTTCAGTGCTCCTTAGCTGTGTAAGTGTGTGCATGTACACTCGTATGATGCACACTTCATGGATCCTGTGTGATTGTGTGTGCACGCGCCCTGTTAAATATATATATATATATATATATATATATATATATATATACACACACACTCACCGGCCACTTTATTAGGTACACCATGCTAGTAACGGGTTGGACCCCCTTTTGCCTTCAGAACTGCCCCAATTCTTGGTGGCATAGATTCAACAAGGTGCTGGAAGCTTCCTCAGAGATTTTGGTCCATAGTGACATGATGACATCACACAGTTGCCGCAGATTTGTCGGCTGCACATCCATGATGCCAATCTCCCGTTCCACCACATCCCAAAGATGCTCTATTGGATTGAGATCTGGTGACTGTGGAGGCCATTGGAGTACAGTGACCTCATTGTCATGTTCAAGAAACCAGTCTGAGATGATTCTAGCTTTATGACATGGCGCATTATCCTGCTGAAAGTCGCCATCAGATGTTGGGTCCATTGTGGTCATAAAGGGATGGACATGGTCAGCAACAATACTCAGGTAGGCTGTGGCGTTGTAACCATGCTCAATTGGTACCAAGGGGCCCAAAGAGTGCCAAGAAAATATTCCCCACACCATGACACCACCACCACCAGCCTGAACCGCTGATACAAGGCAGGATGGATCCATGCTTTCATGTTGTTGACGCCAAATTCTGACCCTACCATCCGAATGTCGCAGCAGAAATCGAGACTCATCAGACCAGGCAACGTTTTTCCAATCTTCTACTGTCCAATTTCGATGATCTTGTGCAAATTGTAGCCTCAGTTTCCTGTTCTTAGCTGAGCGGAGTGGCCCCCGATGTGGTCTTCTGCTGCTGTAGCCCATCTGCCTCAGAGTTGGCCGTACTGTGCGTTCAGAGATGCTCTTCTGCCTACCTTGGCTGTAACGGTTGGCTATTTGAGTCACTGTTGCCTTTCTATCAGCTGGAACCAGTCTGCCCATTCTCCTCTGACCTCTGGCATCAACAAGGCATTTCCGCCCACAGAACTGCCGCTCACTGGATGGTTTTTCTTTTTCGGACCATTCTCTGTAAACCCTAGAGATGTTTGTGCGTGAAAATCCCAGTAGATCAGCAGTTTCTGAAATACTCAGACCATCCCTTCTGGCACCAACAACCATGCCACGTTCAAAGGCCTCAAATCACCTTTCTTCCCCATACTGATGCTCGGTTTGAACTGCAGGACATTGTCTTGACCATGTCTACATGCCTAAATGCACTGAGTTGCTGCCATGTGATTGGCTGATTAGAAATTAAGTGGTAACGTGCAGTTGGACAGGTGTACCTAATAAAGTGGCCGGTGAGTGTATATATATATATATCACGATGCTCCTGTGGTGTGAAAGAGGCCCAGTGCTCCTGGGGTGTGTATGATTGTGTGCACGCTCGGTTTGTCACAGAGCTCCTGGGGTGTGTATGACTGTGTGCACGCTCAGTAAGTCACATGTATAAGGGAACAGTGCACCTGGGTTGTATAGGATTGTGTGTACGCTCGGTTGGTCACGGTACCTGGGTTGTTTAGGATTGTGTGTACTCTCAGTTGCTCACAGGGCACCTGGGTGGTATAGGATTGTGTGTACGCTCGGTTGGTCACGGTACCTGGGTTGTAAAGGATTGTGTGTACGCTCAGTTGCTCACAGGGCACCTGGGTGGTATAGGATTGTGTGTACGCTCGGTTGGTCACAGGGCACCTGGGTTGTATAGGATTGTGTGTACGCTCGGTTGCTCACAGGGCACCTGGGTTGTATAGGATTGTGTGTACGCTCGGTTGCTCACAGTGCACCTGGGGTGTGTATGATTGTGTGCACGCTCGGTTGGTCACAGTGCACCTGGGGTGTGTATGATTGTGTGCATGCTCGGTTGGTCACAGTGCTTCTGGGGATGACCAAACGTGACGTGGGGATCAGAGTCATTTTCACTTTCTTCTCCATCCGGCCCAGGCTGCCTTGAAGACTTCCTTAGGTCACACCTCTTCTATGTAGAGTTTGCTGCCCCCATGTCTTTGGATCCTAATAGTGCGTTTACACAGGGATATTTATCTGACAGATTTTGGAAGCCAAAGCCAGGAACAGACTAAACAGGGAACAGGTCATAAAGAAAAGACTGAGATTCCTCCTCTTGTCAAATCCATTCCTGGCTTTGGCTTCCAAAATCTGTCAGATAAATCTCTCTGTGTAAACGCACCATTACTCTCTATTCTATCTTCTTCTATGGTCACAAGATGCCACATGTGTGATCCCTGATCTGAATTTTTATGCCACGATCACCCCTTAAAGGGATTGCCTGAAATATATCTAACAAAAAAAAAACAAAACACTGGCCCGGTAATATCTGCAGGGAGACAAACAAAGACGGCATGGAGGACCAGAGCGGGAGCACTGTACATATCAGAGGTGAAACGGGAAATTGTGGACATAGAAACTAATTACACTGTACCTCTAATGTACTGTACCACTGTCCTCTAATGTACTGTACCACTGTCCTCTCTAATGTACTGTACCACTGTCTTCTCTAATGTACTGTACCACTGTCCTCTAATGTACTGTACCACTGTCCTCTAATGTACTGTACCACTGTCCTCTAATGTACTGTACCACTGTCCTCTCTAATGTACTGTACCACTGTCCTCTAATGTACTGTACCACTGTCCTCTAATGTACTGCACCACTGTCCCCTCTAATGTACTGTACCACTGCACTCTCTAATTTACTGTACCACTGTCCTATCTAATGTACTGTACCACTGTCCCCTATAATGTACTGTACCACTGTCCTCTCTAATGTACTGTACCACTGCCCCCCTAATGTACTGTACCACTGTCCCCTCTAATGTACTGTACCACTGTCCCCTCTAATGTACTGTACCACTGTCCCCTCTAATGTACTGTACCACTGTCCTCTCTAATGTACTGTACCACTGTCCTCTCTAATGTACTGTACCACTGTCCTCTCTAATGTACTGTACCACTGTCCCCTCTAATGTACTGTACCACTGTCCCCTCTAATGTACTGTACCACTGTCCTCTCTAATGTACTGTACCACTGCCCCCTCTAATGTACTGTACCACTGTCCCCTCTAATGTACTGTACCACTGTCCCCTCTAATGTACTGAACCACTGTCCCCTCTAATGTACTGTACCACTGTCCCCCCTCTAATGTACTGAACCACTGTCCCCCCTCTAATGTACTGTATCACTGTCCTCTCTAATGTACTGTACCACTGTCCTCTCTAATGTACTGTACCACTGTCCTCTAATGTACTGTACCACTGTCCTCTAATGTACTGTACCACTGCTCCCCTCTAATGTACTGTACCACTGTCCTCTAATGTACTGTACCACTGTCCTCTCTAATGTACTGTACCACTGTCCTCTAATGTACTGTACCACTGTCCTCTCTAATGTACTGTACCACTGTCCTCTCTAATGTACTGTACCACTGTCCTCTCTAATGTACTGTACCACTGTCCTCTAATGTACTGTACCACTGTCCCCTCTAATGTACTGTACCACTGTCCCCCCTCTAATGTACCGTATCACTGTCCTCTCTAATGTACTGTACCACTGTCCTCTAATGTACTGTACCACTGTCCTCTAATGTACTGTACCACTGTCCTCTAATGTACTGTACCACTGTCCTCTAATGTACTGTACCACTGTCCTCTAATGTACTGTACCACTGCTCCCCTCTAATGTACTGTACCACTGTCCTCTAATGTACTGTACCACTGTCCTCTATGTACTGTACCACTGTCCTCTATGTACTGTACCACTGTCCCCTCTAATGTACTGTACCACTGTCCTCTATGTACTGTACCACTGTCCTCTAATGTACTGTACCACTGTCCTCTAATGTACTGTACCACTGTCCCCTCTAATGTACTGTACCACTGTCCCCTCTAATGTACCGTACCACTGTCCCCCCTCTAATGTACCGTATCACTGTCCTCTCTAATGTACTGTACCACTGTCCTCTAATGTACTGTACCACTGTCCTCTAATGTACTGTACCACTGTCCTCTAATGTACTGTACCACTGTCCTCTAATGTACTGTACCACTGCTCCCCTCTAATGTACTGTACCACTGTCCTCTAATGTACTGTACCACTGTCCTCTAATGTACTGTACCACTGCTCCCCTCTAATGTACTGTACCACTGTCCTCTAATGTACTGTACCACTGTCCTCTAATGTACTGTACCACTGTCCCCTCTAATGTACTGTACCACTGTCCTCTATGTACTGTACCACTGTCCTCTAATGTACTGTACCACTGTCCTCTAATGTACTGTACCACTGTCCTCTAATGTACTGTACCACTGCTCCCCTCTAATGTACTGTACCACTGCTCCCCTCTAATGTACTGTACCACTGTCCTCTAATGTACTGTACCACTGTCCCCTAATGTACTGTACCACTGTCCTCTAATGTACTGTACCACTGTCCTCTAATGTACTGTACCACTGCTCCCCTCTAATGTACTGTACCACTGCTCCCCTCTAATGTACTGTACCACTGTCCCCTCTAATGTACTGTACCACTGTCCCCCCTAATGTACTGTACCACTGTCCCCTCTAATGTACTGTACCACTGTCCTCTCTAATGTACTGTACCACTGTCCTCTAATGTACTGTACCACTGTCCTCTAATGTACTGTACCACTGTCCTCTCTAATGTACTGTACCACTGTCCTCTCTAATGTACTGTACCACTGTCCCCCCTCTAATGTACTGTACCACTGTCCTCTCTAATGTACTGTACCACTGTCCTCTCTAATGTACTGTACCACTGTCCTCTAATGTACTGTACCACTGTCCTCTCTAATGTACTGTACCACTGTCCTCTCTAATGTACTGTACCACTGTCCACTCTAATGTACTGTACCACTGTCCTCTCTAATGTACTGTACCACTGTGCTCTAATGTACTGTACCACTGTCCCCTCTAATGTACTGTACCACTGTCCTCCCTCTAATGTACTGTACCACTGTCCTCTCTAATGTACTGTACCACTGTCCTCTCTAATGTACTGTACCACTGTCCCTTTCTTCAGACCCCCTTTTTGTTGCATGGGGATGGTCTTGTGTATTGGGGGACTGTGGGATTTGTTAACACAATTCCTGTTTTTGTCTTCCCACAGTTGGTGCAGTATTCGCCCTCTCAGTTTACACCATCCTCTTTCTTAAGTTGTTCTCCTATAAGGATGTGAACCTCTGGTGCCGGGAGAGGAGGCGGACGCAGGTTCGGGCTCTGGGCCGCACTCAGTCTGGTGAGACGCTCTAGCCCTCATGTGTGACCCCGGGGGTCCGGCCTTTCCCATTTGGGCTGCATATTCTGACCTTTCCTTTCTCTCAGTTCCTTTGATACAGCGAAGCAGCGGTGATGCTGGGAAGCAGTCAGGGGTGATGTATCCCGGGAATTTGTCTCACAGAGGTGGGTGACACTGTCTGCTCCATCTGAACAGTGATGTAATGTGCCGACCTGACCGAATCTCACTTCACCCCTCAGATATCTACTACTTCATGTTTGCCCCCACTCTTTGCTACGAGTTAAACTTTCCGCGATCTTCAAGGATCCGAAAGAGATTCCTGCTAAGACGTCTTGTTGAAATGGTAAGTAGGAGGGATGGGTGGTACACAGGCAAAACCACTATGTCATCTCCTCACTACACCTGCCCCATCACACCCGTCACTCCCTCAATACACCTGCCCCATCACACCCCTCATCTCCTCACTACACCTGCCCCATCACACCCCTCATCTCCTCACTACACCTGCCCTATCACACCCGTCACTCCCTCACTACACCTGCCCTATCACAACCCTCATCTCCTCACTACACCTGCCCCATCACACCCGTCACTCCCTCACTACACCTGCCCCATCACACCCGTCATGTCCTCACTACACCTGCCCCATCACACCCATCACTCCCTCAATACACCTGCCCCATCACACCCCTCATCTCCTCACTACACCTGCCCCATCACACCCCTCATCTCCTCACTACACCTGCCCCATCACACCCGTCACTCCCTCACTACACCTGCCCCATCACACCCGTCACTCCCTCACTACACCTGCCCCATCACACCCGTCACTCCCTCACTACACCTGCCCCATCACACCCGTCACTCCCTCACTACACCTGCCCCATCACACCCGTCACTCCCTCACTACACCTGCCCCATCACACCCCTCATCTCCTCACTACACCTGCCCCATCACACCCCTCATCTCCTCACTACACCTGCCCCATCACACTCGTCACTCCCTCACTACACCTGCCCCATCACACCCCTCATCTCCTCACTACACCTGCCCCATCACACCCCTCATGTCCTCACTACACCTGCCCCATCACACCCCTCATGTCCTCACTACACCTGCCCCATCACACCCCTGATCTCCTCACTACACCTGCCCTGTCCTATTCATTCTTATGACTGTTCCTCACTTTTCTTATGCAGCTCTTCATCATGCAGCTCCTGGTTGGCCTGATCCAACAGGTGAGTTTATAAACCAGACCCCCAGTTCTGTGCCTGGGGGGACGCTGGATTGAGGTGAGAGGCACTACTGGTGGTTGGGGTATCACAGGGAAGGTTGAGGGGTCAGTTCTGGTTGTTGGGGTCTCACAGAGAAGATTAAAGGGGTAGTGCGGCGGTAAACAATTATTCACAGAATAACACACATTACAAAGTTATACAACTCTGTAATGTATGTTATGTCTGTGAATGACCCCCTTCCCCGTGTCCCACCACCCCCACCCGTGTACCCGGAAGTGTGGTACGCTATACATACCTGTCACGTGCCAACTCGTCTCCGATCTTTAGTCTGCGATGTCGTCTTCGGACGGCCCGGCCGAATCCCTCTGACCGTCCTGAGTGCCGGCCGCCCTCTGCCGCGTCATCTGCTGCTCAGCCGCGATTGGCTGAGCATAACTGTGCTCAGCCAGTCGCGGCTGAGCATCTGATGACGCTGAAGAGGGCGACCGGCACTCAGGACGGTTGGAGGGATTCGGCCAGGCCGTCCGAAGATGACATCACAGACTGAAGATCGGAGACGAGTCGGCACGTGACAGGTCGGCACGTGACAGGTATCTATAGCGTACCACACTTCCGGGTACACGGGTGGGGGTGGTGGGACACGGGGAAGGGGGTCATTCACAGACATAACATACATTACAAAGTTGTATAACTTTGTAATGTGTGTTATTCTGTGAATAAATGTTTACCGCCGCACTACCCCTTTAAGGGGTTAGTTCTGCTGGTTGGGGTTTTGTAGAGAAGGTGGTAGAGTACTGGTGGTTGGCTGGTTGGGGTCTTATAGAATAGGATTAGCGGTCACTATTTGTGGTTGTTTGGTTGGGGTTTCATAGGGAAGGCTGAGGGGTCAGTACTGGTGGTTGGCTGGTCAGAGCCTCGTAGAGAAGGTTGCGGGGTCAGTAATGGTGGTCTGCTGGTCGGGGTCTCGTAGAGAAGGTTGTGAGTTCTGTACTGGTGGTTGGCTGCTTGGGGTCTTGTAGAAAAGGTTGTGGGGTCAGTAGTGGTGGTTGGTCGGCTGTTGTCTCATAGAAGAGGTTGAGGTCTCAGTACTTGTGGTTGGCTGGTGGGGTCTCGTAGAGAAGGTTGCGGGTTCTGTACTGGTGGTTGGCTGGTCGGGGTCTCCGTAGAGAAGGTTAAGGGGTCAGTACTGGTGGTTGGCTTGTTGGGGGCTGTGTTATACAGATGATATAGAGGGCTACATAGTGGGTTATTTTCTTGTGTTGCCTTTCAGTGGATGGTCCCAGCAATCCAGAATTCCATGAAACCGTTTCGGGTGAGTTGAAGACATTTCTTGTCCCCTCACATGTAAAGGCGTCTTTGGCTCTTTCCTGTGGCGTCACCCCCTGATGTCTAATTTCTATGCCTCAGTAATATCGGTATCATTCCAATACTGCCCCTCCTCCTTCCTCATGTACTGTTTTGAGGTCTCCTCCTCGTGTATCGTGCCCCCTTTCACCCCATCGTGTACTTTGTCACCTCCCTGGGGAGGTCCGGGCTTGGTGCTGGCCTGGTCCCAATGGAGGGGGGGGGGGGGGTGATGCATGTCACCACCGAAGTTTCGGCGGGGAAGGAGGGTGGGGGTGGTGGATGTCCGGTGGCAGGGCGCTGAGGTCCTGTGGGAGGTGCGCGTGGCTTGCTGCTGAAGGGTGTCAGTAACATACCCCTATGGGTCCGGAAATCCGTCCAGATTTCCTGATAAGAAATCCAGCAGATTTTCCGGATGTGTGAAGGGGGCCTAAGGAATACTAAGAAGCTGTTGAGTGGTAGATGCAGGAGATGAGTCCAATGTGTTGATCTTGAGGAGTCTATTGTCTTGTCTATTTTTTTGTCCTGATGGTGTTTTCTTCTTCAGGACATGGACTACTCCAGGATCATTGAGCGTCTGCTGAAGTTGGCTGTGAGTGCACTCTCATCCTCACTCATCCGTTGTGTGTTGTATGTCCATCCTCTGGGTTTGCTGACTGTTCCATTCGTTGCAGGTCCCCAACCACCTCATCTGGCTCATCTTTTTCTACTGGTTCTTCCATTCTTCAATGAACTTTGTAGCTGAGTTGTTGCGTTTTGGGGACCGTGAGTTCTACAGAGACTGGTGGTGAGTGATAGTCCGCTGCACCCCCATAGTCTTCCAGGCAGTTCACTAGAGGTGACCCCAAGTGATAAGCGGTGTCTGTAGTAGATCATTTACTTAGGAAACAGAATCCATAACAAATGTATCGATCTGATTCTCCAGGAACTCCGAGACTGTGACCTACTTCTGGCAGAACTGGAATATCCCTGTACACAAGTGGTGCATCAGGTAGTGTGAGAGCCAGAAAAATATGGTGGAGAAACCACATGAGGGGTGGAGGGGTCGGTGGATGGAGGGGTTGGGGATCAGTGGATAGAATTGGAGGTTGTATGATGGCCACTTGGATGTTTCTGTCTTTTAGACACTTCTATAAACCAATGATGAAGTGTGGTGTCCCCAAGTGGGCGGCACAGACGGCTGTTTTCTTTGCCTCTGCCTTTTTCCATGAGGTTAGTGTGAAGATTCTATGTGGTGCTGTTATGGTGGGAGCACAGAATGTGTGTCCTCCGCTCTGACCTCTGATCTTGTCTCTTCTCAGTATTTAGTCAGTGTTCCCCTGAAGATGTTCCGTCTCTGGGCTTTCATGGGAATGATGTCACAGGTTTGTGTAACTCTTCCTATCTCCTTCTGTGTGGTCCTCTTCTGCTCTGAGCTAATGTTCTCTTCTTCAGATCCCTCTGGCTTGGTTCGTGGGACGCTTTCTCAGAGGAAACTATGGCAATGCAGCAGTGTGGATCTCGCTCATTATTGGTCAGCCCGTTGCGGTGCTCATGTATGTGCACGATTATTACATTTTAAACTACGGGATCTCGTCATGATTGTCGCAGTTCACGAATAGGCCATGGAGCTTTCTCCGCATCACGTGTCTTTTCCCATTTACTTGGATCATATCATTAGGCTTGTAAGGATCCAGGATGCAATGGGGCCTAATAAAGGAAAGATGCCCTTCTTCCCATGCTCCAGCGGCTTCCCACAATGCAATCACTCCTCCTCAGCATCTCTTGTTTCAGCAGCCCGTCTGCATATTCTTTCTTTTTGCTGCTCATCATCCGTCCAGACCTGAGACATTCTCTCTCCTTCGCTCCCCGACATCTGGTACATCCGTCCTCGTAAAACCGTCCTGGATCGTTCTCACGTGTTCTGTGACTTTGCACTCTACAAACATCAATGTTGCACACTCCAGCAATCATCACTACAGTAAATGGTACAATCCTCTCTACTGCTTTGTGAACGGTTGGTACCTGCTGCTCCATGTTCTCAGGCATCGGCAGGACAGTGATCTGCTTATCAATGTGCACTATGGCTGCTCTGACTCTCTGACCACATCTGTTAGTATTGTCTCCCCCCGTGCTGTCTAGGTGGGTGACAACCATCTGGGAGTGGCCATCATGCCCTTATCAGGTGCCCCTCAGCCATAGCGCAGACCTGGTGGTTGTCACCCTTCTATCTGGGTGAAGCAGTGACTTCTGCAGTGCGTTTTTTTTTTAACGGTATATCTGGTGTGTTGTGTGTGGATGAATGCTTCCTCCGACCGTATGTGCGGAGCTCTGACCTCTTACAATCAATGGAAACAAGTTTTGAAAACACTGAAATTAAAGATGTTTGTTTTGAGATGTTGGTGATTTTTTTTTTTATGTCTTAGGGTATTGGTATTCCAGATCTTTAAACCTTATTCCAAGTATTTGATCTCACGAGGTCGATCCATCAGATCCCTCCCCCCCAGGGGTCCTAATGGATGGTCACACTGTAGCACTCGCACATCTCTGCGATAGATAATGACAAAGCACACGCTGCTCTATGCAAGGGGGGGATAGCCCCGGCCTGTCCTGCATATTGGTTTACACCGTTTGCAAATGGTAACAGAGAGCCTCATTATTTTTATGGAAGTGTTTTTTGGCAGTTGGGGGGGGGCTGCTTTTAACTATTTTCATGTCTGTAGTGGGTCTGTATCTTGCCATTGCGGTGAGCTGTTACATTTTTTTGTTTGTGTGTTTGAAACTTTAATTTCTGGACTGGAAAATCTAGAAATTAATAAAAAATGGCCGGTCTGTCAACGGTTGGCAAAGCAATCATCATCCTAAGTAGAGGATTTTAAAGGAGAAGTCCGGGGTCGGCTTTTTTAAAATTATTTTTTGTTGTTATGTTCAGGCAGCTCTTTTTATGGGGGGAAAAAAAAGCTGACCCTGGACTTCTCAGTTACTCTTCTCCCTGGGTGCTGGGAAAAGCTGGATCCAGTACTCTGAAACTGAGAGAAGTTTCCCAGGACTGGATCCAGTTTTTCCTGGCCGCTGGGGAGGAGCGGCAGTGAGTTATAAGGCAGCTGGCTGATTTGCTCATCTCTAAACCTTAAAAGTTGCAGCATTTGGAACATTTTAGATAAAATTTATCTTATTCAGTTACTGCTTCCTGGGGGATTAATCCAGAAAATTCCAGGGTCTCATTGTGTGGAAGGGCAGCAGTTGTTCATCCGTCCTTCTGTTCTGTGTGTGGCGTCTTGCAGTCTGTCTTTCCCTGCAGTAAGGGTATATGCACACAGAGTAATTCTAGCGGAAAACTCTGTGCTGAATCTGCCACTCATCCCTGCTTGCTCCCGCTTCCCTCTCTGTCGACTCCATATACTCCATTCTTTGGTCAGGCAGATTCCGCTGTTCACCCAAAAGTATTGAGATGTGATTCTTTGGGTGGACAACGGCATCCGCCCAAGCATATAATGGAGCCTATGTAACGGGCTGAACTTCAAGTGGGAGAGCGAGCGGTGGATTCCACACGGAGATCTGGTAGATTTCCATCTTTAGTCGATAGTGGTGATTTGGCATCCATCTTATCCTGTCGTTATCCGGTAGATTCCCATCTTTATCTGGTGGTGATTTTGCATCCATCTTATCCTGACGTAATCCAGTAGATTCCCATCTTCAGCTGGTGGTAATTTAGCATCCATCTTATCCTGACGTAATCACTTAAGAGAATCTAGTCACTGTAATGTTGACACTAGGATGTGGCCTTGTATTGTGAAAGGGTCTGCTCTCCCTAACCTTCTCATAGCACCCACCAGATTATAGTGATAAGTGGCAAAGCTTAGTGCCCGTGTTCCATACAGAAGGGTCTGGTGCAGGTGTGGGTTGGAATTAAGCTGCACTTCACTTTCTGTATTATGGCGGCAAAACCCATCCTAGTTGCTTGTGTAAAGGACTGAACTGGATTATAAGGATCTATGAACAATCCACAATCTGAGTGGGTAATCACTTACACAGGACAATATTGGCCAGTTATCACTCATCGAATCAGCAAATATCAAATTATTGTAATCATTTGCCATCCATGTAAGGGTTGTGCAGCCGACTTGGGGTGGAGGGGTTGAGGCAGCACAGTCCTCGGTTCAATCAGGTCATCTCCACTGTGCTGGCCCTATTCACCCAGGGACAGTGGCTACAACAGCCTAGGTCAGGGGTCCCCAAACTGCGGCCCTCCGAGGCTATTTATCCGGCCCCCACCGGACTTCCACAACGCTGCCTATCCCTGCATCCACGCCGCCGCTGTCGTCATCCCTGGGAGGGCCGGAATCCCCTCTGGTCAGTTGCCGGAGGGATTCCCCAGCAGGTGCAGCGACATCATTATTAGTATATGGAGGAAAATGCAGGGGACATTATTACTATATGGGGGCACAGCAGGGGATCCTACATACAAGGGGTAACCCACATACCTGCTTGAGTGCTGCTTAAGGGGGTGAAGGTGAAGTAGGGGGAGTTGAAAGTGGGGTGAGGGGGCTGGTTGAGGGTGTGAAGGGGGAGTAAGGGGGCTGGTTGAGGTGGGGGGTGAGGGATTGAGTGGGGGCTGGAAAGAAAGAGGGATGCTTTTACTTTAAGGGGGGGGGGTTGTGGCATTTTGCACTGGGATTTGGTTATAGTTTGTTTTTTTTTATAGTCCGGCCCTCCGACAGTGAACTGGCCCCCTGTGTGAAAAGTTTGGGGACCCCTGGCCTAGGTCATGTAACACATCAGTGACATCACGTCCGTTCCTTCTCATTACAGTGGGTCAGTGCCAGATTATCAGATATTCTCCAACAAGGGCTGTACATGGCCTGGTGAGAGGTCATCTTCAATACAGAGAACCCCTATCACCATTGTATTGGATGGTACGGCAGGTTTATTGATGATCTGCTTTTAGTGTGGTCAGGGGAGGAAGAGGACGTGATATATAAACTAATAATATCTTTTGTTTACTCATAACTGGCAAAAAGAAAAGATTTCCTTCTTGGATATTTTACTAAGGGGCTGTATAAAAACAACCAAAGTGTACACTTCTTTGTACAGAAAACCTTCAGGGGGGGGGGGGAATACAATACTGTACGCTAGCAGCGACCACCCCGGTGGGAGGTATACAATACTGTACGCTAGCAGCGACCACCCCGGTGGGAGGTATACAATACTGTACGCTAGCAGCGACCACCCCGGTGGGAGGTATACAATACTGTACGCTAGCAGTGACCATCCCGGTGGGAGGTATACAATACTGTACACTAGCAGTGACCATGCAGCCCACACCATCCCAGTGTGGGGGGGGGGGGATACAATACTGTACGCTAGCAGTGACCATCCAGCCCACACCATCCCAGTGGGGGGGGGGGGGGGATACAATACTGTACGCTAGCAGTGACCATCCAGCCCACACCATCACGGTGGGGGAAATACAATACTGTACACTAGCAGTGACCATCCCAGTGGGGGGGGGGGGGGGATACAATACTGTACGCTAGCAGTGACCATCCAGCCCACACCATCACGGTGGGGGAAATACAATACTGTACGCTAGCAGTGACCATCCGGCCCACACCATCCCAGTGGGGGAATACAATACTGTACACTAGCAGTGACCATCCCAGTGGGGGAATACAATACTGTACGCTAGCAGTGACCATCCCGGTGGGGGAATACAATACTGTACGCTAGCAGTGACCATCCAGCCCACACCATCACGGTGGGGGAAATACAATACTGTACGCTAGCAGTGACCATCCGGCCCACACCATCCCAGTGGGGGAATACAATACTGTACACTAGCAGTGACCATCCCGGTGGGGGAATACAATACTGTACGCTAGCAGTGACCATCCCGGTGGGGGAATACAATACTGTACGCTAGCAGTGACCATCCCGGTGGGGGGAATACAATACTGTACGCTAGCAGTGACCATCCCGGTGGGGGGAATACAATACTGTACACTAGCAGTGACCATCCCGTTGGGGGAAAACAATACTGTACACTAGCAGTGACCATCCCGTTGGGGGAGATACAATACTGTACGTTAGCAGTGACCATCCCGTTGGGGGAAAACAATACTGTACGCTAGCAGTGACCTTCCCGGTGGGGGAATACAATACTGTACGCTAGCAGTGACCACCCCGTTAAGGGGGATACAATACTGTACGCTAGCAGTGACCATCCCGTTGGGGGAATACAATACTGTACGCTAGCAGTGACCATCCCGTTGGGGGGGATACAATACTGTACGCTAGCAGTGACCATCCCGGTGGGGGGAATACAATACTGTACGCTAGCAGTGACCATCCCGTTGGGGGGGATACAATACTGTACATTAGCAGTGACCATCCCGTTGGGGGAAAACAATACTGTACGCTAGCAGTGACCATCCCGGTGGGGGGGGATACAATACTGTACGCTAGCAGTGACCATCCCGGTGGGGAGGGGGGGGGGATACAATACTGTACGCTAGCAGTGACCATCCCGGTGGGGAGGGGGGGGGGGATACAATACTGTACGCTAGCAGTGACCATCCCGGTGGGGGAATACAATACTGTACGCTAGCAGTGACCATCCCGGTGGGGGGAATACAATACTGTACACTAGCAGTGACCATCCCGGTGGGGGGGAAACAATACTGTACGCTAGCAGTGACCATCCCGGTGGGGGGGGATACAATACTGTACGCTAGCAGTGACCATCCCGGTGGGGAGGGGGGGGGGGGATACAATACTGTACGCTAGCAGTGACCATGCAGCCCACACCATCCCGGTGGGGGAATACAATACTGTACATTAGCAGTGACCATCCCGGTGGGGGAATACAATACTGTACACTAGCAGTGACCACCCCGTTGGCGGAATACAATACTGTACGCTAGCAGTGACCATCCCGTTGGGGGAATACAATACTGTACGCTAGCAGTGACCATCCCGGTGGGGGGAATACAATACTGTACACTAGCAGTGACCATCCCGTTGGGGGAAAACAATACTGTACGCTAGCAGTGACCATCCCGGTGGGGGAATACAATACTGTACGCTAGCAGTGACCATCCCGGTGGGGGGAATACAATACTGTACGCTAGCAGTGACCATCCCGGTGGGGGGAATACAATACGGTACACTAGCAGTGACCATCCCGTTGGGGGAAAACAATACTGTACACTAGCAGTGACCATCCCGTTGGGGGAGATACAATACTGTACGTTAGCAGTGACCATCCCGTTGGGGGAAAACAATACTGTACGCTAGCAGTGACCTTCCCGGTGGGGGAATACAATACTGTACGCTAGCAGTGACCACCCCGTTAAGGGGGATACAATACTGTACGCTAGCAGTGACCATCCCGTTGGGGGAATACAATACTGTACGCTAGCAGTGACCATCCCGTTGGGGGGGATACAATACTGTACGCTAGCAGTGACCATCCCGGTGGGGGGAATACAATACTGTACGCTAGCAGTGACCATCCCGTTGGGGGGGATACAATACTGTACATTAGCAGTGACCATCCCGTTGGGGGAAAACAATACTGTACGCTAGCAGTGACCATCCCGGTGGGGGGGGATACAATACTGTACGCTAGCAGTGACCATCCCGGTGGGGAGGGGGGGGGGATACAATACTGTACGCTAGCAGTGACCATCCCGGTGGGGAGGGGGGGGGGGGATACAATACTGTACGCTAGCAGTGACCATCCCGGTGGGGGAATACAATACTGTACGTTAGCAGTGACCATCCCGTTGGGGGGGATACAATACTGTACGCTAGCAGTGACCATCCCGGTGGGGGGGATACAATACTGTACGCTAGCAGTGACCATCCCGTTGGGGGAATACAATACTGTACATTAGCAGTGACCATCCCGGTGGGGGAATACAATACTGTACACTAGCAGTGACCACCCCGTTAAGGGGGATACAATACTGTACGCTAGCAGTGACCATCCCGTTGGGGGAATACAATACTGTACGCTAGCAGTGACCATCCCGTTGGGGGAATACAATACTGTACGCTAGCAGTGACCATCCCGGTGGGGGGAATACAATACTGTACGCTAGCAGTGACCATCCCGTTGGGGGAATACAATACTGTACGTTAGCAGTGACCATCCCGTTGGGGGAATACAATACTGTACGTTAGCAGTGACCATCCCGTTGGGGGGGATACAATACTGTACGCTAGCAGTGACCATCCCGTTGGGGGAATACAATACTGTATGTTAGCAGTGACCATCCCGTTGGGGGGGATACAATACTGTACGCTAGCAGTGACCATCCCGTTGGGGGAATACAATACTGTACGCTAGCAGTGACCATCCCGTTGGGGGAATACAATACTGTACGTTAGCAGTGACCATCCCGTTGGGGGGGATACAATACTGTACGCTAGCAGTGACCATCCCGTTGGGGGGGATACAATACTGTACGCTAGCAGTGACCATCCCGTTGGGGGAATACAATACTGTATGTTAGCAGTGACCATCCCGTTGGGGGGGATACAATACTGTACGCTAGCAGTGACCATCCGGCCCACAACAATAAATCCATCCCGGTGGGGGAATACACAAGGGTGCTGAGGACATGTTAAGATGAAATGGATTGTGAAGTTCAACTACAAAACAGCGAAGTGACTGTGAAGAGGGCTATAATAAAAGGCTATTAACGAGGCTATTACAACAACATCGAACAACAGACCAGATCTCCTGAGGGGAAAGAGAAAACACAACGTGATAATCAAAAGGAACAAGATTCTGTGGTGGCTTCTTCAACTTAATATTCTCCTCAATACCAATTAATCACTAACATATTGAGGAAAAACCTACCGATCCCTCGACAGGACACCGCATTGTCCGAAATAATTGATAAGGAATACAGATACGTCTCATGATGGGGCTGCTCCCTGAAATACAGGTCTTCTAGGATACTAAGGATGCAGTTTGCCGAGATGTAACGTGCCCATATGCCATGAAAACTAAACACTACAGTGATTGCAATAATGGATTTCATACATGTTAGCAGCCAGTATGGAGTATACGTCACTGAGCGCACACAATGTTGGCTTTTAGATGTGGGTATATGTTTATATTGAGAATCAGAGAACATCTTGCAGAAGCACAAAAATAAGGTCTTCTCCAAGTCTTCAGGAGCAGCGACGACACACTTCTGTGATGGATGCGGTGGAGATTTGAGTAGCTTCCCATGCTATGGCATCAAAAATATAAAAAACCCATTCGGGTGGAAATTGGCAAGAGAAACTATTACACGTAGAAGCTTGGAGCGTTCTCAGACTAAGCACACGCCTCCTCCATGGACTAGATTACAAAGACGACTTCTGTCCTTATCCGTATTAGATCACACACTATTAAGGACACGTTTTACAAAACTTTGTCATTGTGTAATATGTGTAAGTATTCGGTAAATGCCATCTGAGCATGTGACCTCACAGGTGAAGCATGATGGGTATAGATCATGATTAAGCACTGAGAGTGTGAAACACGTTGGTACGGCCTCCCATGTGGAGGAAAAGGTTTTAATTGACATGAAATAAAGGACTGCTTTTAAATGTATTTTCTTGGAGTGCTGGAAGATTTTTTCCTTGATCTATTACTCTCTCCAACAATCACCTGATCTGGTTTGTTGGGTCTATGACTGCACAAGGGCCAGACAAGGCAATCCTGAGGGTCGGAGCCCAGAAAACACAGACCCATGACAGAAGCACCATCATCAGACATCATAGCGCGGCACAAGACACAGAGGCAAGATCATATTTATTACAAAAACATCTGCGGATCGGAGTCACTCAGCCGGAAACATTTCATAACTTAGAACTGGATGCATAGGCGGTCACTGCGCAATGTAGAAAACACTATATCCGGGGAGAAGAAGGGACAGGGATGGGCAATACTCATTGCTGCAAGACACAAGAGAACGGGGGTTAGTATACAGAGAGGGACAGCCAGCAGACCCACCAGGACATGAAGGAACAGCAAGGAGCAGGATGGGGAACTACCTACAGGGGGGGGCACTTACTTTTGCCTTGTTCTGCACAGGTAGGTACAGCTTGAACTCTGCAGGGAGCTCATCTTCAGAATACAGACGATCTGAGAAATAAACTCGTCGAATTCTGCAGTTTGCATGAATCTAAAACAATAAAAAGATGTCAACCTGACATCCTGAGAGTGAGCGGGTGTAGCGTGGGCAGGGTGATCAGTGGGCATACACAGTGGAGAGGCTCACTTACCTGTACTCGTAGGGTCTCTATATAGTTTGTCCCGTACGCCCGGCGGGTGAAGTCTGAGAGGTTGAACTGAATCTGGTTCCATCCATCATCTAATCTCATGGGCATAGTGCAGATAAAGGGCTTCACCCGCGTTGTGCTCTGGTAGTTACTGGCCCGAAACCTCCGCCGCACATTCTTATCATCCAGCACCTGCAGAACGCATGAGAACTGTAACACCCGAGCCACCCCGCCAAGAGAGATGGTCACCCGACAGAAAAGAGTCATCCCACAGAGGAAAAAGACGAGGCCCCCCCACACACCTACCTCACATCTCCCCGCTGGAGGAGGAAACAACCGCACACCTTGCGTCACCCCACTTGGCGGCAGGGGGGGGGGGGGCGGAGACCCCACACCTCGCATCACACTGCTGAAGGAGGAGACAAACCACTACACACACACACACACAACACACACACACCTACCCCACATAACACAGACATGAGGCAGGATATCCAGCCACTTACCTGCACTTCAAAAGTGAAGTATTTCTTGAGGTTCTTGATGATCATGACCAGGAAGGGCAGCTTGATGCCCAGGGTTTTCTTGGGGTCGGCTGGGCACGTTATGTATGTGGTGCTGCAATAGAGAGATCACAGCCTATAATACACAACATGTGAAGTGCAGCTGCCTGCCCCCACGCCACCCCGCTTCCCAACAGTGATCCCAGTAGACCCGCAGTCACCTACCCCCACCACTACTATCTGCCCTGCTCCCCACCAGTGACTCCACAGCCCCCTATTCCCACTCAATCCTGCTCCCCACCAGGCCCCAGCAGACCCCAGAACCACTCACCTGACATTGGTTCCCTCCACCTCCAGTACCAGGGACTGGATGTCATTGTCCGTTATCCTCTTGATGTGACCGTTTCGAACCTGCGAACATGAGATAGGAGGAGTCACACACTGTGGGGGAGGGGCTTATGTGGACACACCCCTCTGCTCTGAAACTACAATGTACACTCAGTAGAGTGCCTCATATACAGGCCACACAACCCCATCTGTCCCCGGAGATCTTTATGTGACCTGTGATCACATTGTCCCGATAGCTGCTCTACCAGACCATGTGCTGTATAGAAGCAATAAACAGAAGACAGCTATCAACCTACGCGAGACATCAATGAGACAGCCGAGAGTCAGGAACAGTTCTCGATGAACACTCACTGGGCCTCTATTACAGCCTGCCGGACGTTCATGGCTCTTTACAGCCAGTACAGACCCAAGAAGGTGATGACATGCAGGAATATCGGCCGGGATGGGGCATTGTCCTCCTGACACTCTTCTTCTGCCATAGAGGAAACAGCCACCATGGAGCCAGGAACGTGGATACTCACAATGCTCAGGCAGACTGACCCAAAATCCATCCACAGCTAGGAGAACTCTGGATCCGTGCGACCGGCAATGTTTCTCCACAGAGAGGCGCATCCACCGGCAGGGGGCCCCACAGAGGAGGCGCATCCACCGGCAGGGGGCCCCACAGAGGAGGCGCATCCACCGGCAGGGGGCCCCACAGAGGAGGCGCATCCACCGGCAGGGGGCCCCACAGAGGAGGCGCATCCACCGGCAGGGGGCCCCACAGAGGAGGCGCATCCACCGGCAGGGGGCCCCACAGAGGAGGCGCATCCACCGGCAGGGGGCCCCACAGAGGAGGCGCATCCACCGGCAGGGGGCCCCACAGAGGAGGCGCATCCACCGGCAGGGGGCCCCACAGAGGAGGCGCATCCACCGGCAGGGGGCCCCACAGAGGAGGCGCATCCACCGGCAGGGGGCCCCACAGAGGAGGCGCATCCACCGGCAGGGGGCCACACAGAGGAGGCGCATCCACCGGCAGGGGGCCACACAGAGGAGGCGCATCCACCGGCAGGGGGCCACACAGAGGCGCATCCACCGGCAGGGGGCCACACAGAGGCGCATCCACCGGCAGGGGGCCACACAGAGGCGCATCCACCGGCAGGGGGCCACACAGAGGCGCATCCACCGGCAGGGGGCCACACAGAGGCGCATCCACCGGCAGGGGGCCACACAGAGGCGCATCCACGTGACCAGCCACGTTCCTCCAGTGAGATTCCGGCCCCGTCTTGACCCAATTACTGCAGTTTGCCACATAATGTGGATTCACACCATGACTTATCCCTACTCTCTACAGTCACTGGTCCGATCTCTATATAGGGGATCGCCAATACAGAGGTACGGCAGATATATAGGAGGTATATACATATTACATACAGGGGTCCGGCAGGTATACAGGAGGTATATACACATTACATACAGGGGTCCGGCAGGTATACAGGAGGTATATACACATTACATACAGGGGTCGGGCAGGTATACAGGAGGTATATACACATTACATACAGGGGTACGGCAGGTATACAGGAGGTATATACACATTACATACAGGGGTCCGGCAGGTATACAGGAGGTATATACACATTACATACAGGGGTACGGCAGGTATACAGGAGGTATATACATTACATACAGGGGTACGGCAGATATACAGGAGGTATATACATTACATACAGGGGTACGGCAGGTATACAGGAGGTATATACATTACATACAGGGGTACGGCAGGTATACAGGAGGTATATACACATTACATACAGGGGTACGGCAGATATACAGGAGGTATATACATTACATACAGGGGTCCGTCAGGTATACAGGAGGTATATACATTACATACAGGGGTCCGGCAGGTATACAGGAGGTATATACATTACATACAGGGGTCCGGCAGGTATATAGGAGGTATATACATTACATACAGGGGTCCGGCAGGTATATAGGAGGTATATACATTACATACAGGGGTCCGGCAGGTATACAGGAGGTATATACACATTACATACAGGGGTCCGGCAGGTATACAGGAGGTATATACATTACATACAGGGGTCCGGCAGGTATATACATTACATACAGGGGTCCGGCAGGTATACAGGAGGTATATACATTACATACAGGTATACAGGAGGTATACAGGAGGTATATACATTACATACAGGTATACAGGAGGTATATACATTACATACAGGGGTCCGGCAGGTATACAGGAGGTATATACATTACATACAGGGGTCCGGCAGGTATACAGGAGGTATATACATTACATACAGGTATACAGGAGGTATACAGGAGGTATATACATTACATACAGGTATACAGGAGGTATATACATTACATACAGGGGTCCGGCAGGTATACAGGAGGTATATACACATTACATACAGGGGTCCGGCAGGTATACAGGAGGTATATACATGACATACAGGGGTCCGGCAGGTATACAGGAGGTATATACATTACATACAGGGGTCCGGCAGGTATATACATTACATACAGGGGTCCGGCAGGTATACAGGAGGTATATACACATTACATACAGGGGTCCGGCAGATATACAGGAGGTATATACATTACATACAGGGGTCCGGCAGGTATACAGGAGGTATATACATTACATACGGGGGTACGGCAGGTATACAGGAGGTATATACATTACATACGGGGGTCCGGCAGGTATACAGGAGGTATATACATTACATACAGGGGTACGGCAGGTATACAGGAGGTATATACATTACATACAGGGGTCCGGCAGGTATATACATTACATACAGGGGTCCGGCAGGTATACAGGAGGTATATACATTACATACAGGGGTCCGGCAGGTATATACATTACATACAGGGGTCCGGCAGGTATATAGCAGCACATACATTACATACACACACGGAGGGGCGGTAACGCTGCGGTTCTCACCTTCTTGTCCCATATCTGGAGCGGCTTGCTGCCGATGCTGTACAGGATGGATAGGAAGCCGGACTGGAAGGTGTTCTTGAACATGTTGCCGCTCGTTCTGCGCCTCTCTCCTCCGCCGCAGCCGCGTTGCTATAACGTCACTAGGCCGCGGTTGCCGGGGTGACACCTCCTCCCTCCCCTCCTGTCGTCATGACAGCAGGCCACGCCCCCACCACGCTTCTGTTTACAAGTACACAGTTCCGTCTCCAGGAGACCCGCCTGGGCTGCTACCGGAAAAGGCGTGGCAAAGGGATGTGCCGTCGCCATATTGGATGAGGGCAGGGTGAGTACAGGAATAGGCGTGGCCTAAAGACGGGGGGGGGGGGGGCACCATGTTGGATGAGGACAGGATGAGCGGCCGCCATGATGGGTATGGGCAAGTGGATTGTAGGAGATGCTGTCCAGGCGCAGTTTATATGCTGCAGATTTGTGAGGCCTGCTCCATAGCATACCACACCCCATAGCGTACCACACCTCATCGCCACACCCTATAGCGTACCACACCCTATAGCTTACCATGCCCCATAGCGTACCACACCCCATAGCGTACCACACCCTATAGCGTACCACACCCCATAGCGTACCACACCCCATAGCGTACCACGCCTCATAGCGTACCACACCTCATCGCCACACCCTATAGCGTACCACACCCCGTAGCGTACCACACCTCGTAGCTTACCACACCCCATAGCGTACCACGCCTCATCGCCACACCCCATAGCGTACCACACCCCATAGCGTACCACACCCCATAGCGTACCACACCCCATAACGTACCACACCCCATAGCGTACCACACCCCATAGCGTGCCACACCCCATAGCGTACCACGCCTCATCGCCACACCCCATAGCGTACCACACCCCATAGTGTACCACACCCCATAGCGTACCACGCCTCATCGCCACACCCTATAGCGTACCACACCTCATCGCCACACCCTATAGCGTACCACGCCTCATCGCCACACCCTATAGCGTACCACACCCCATAGCGTACCACACCCCATAGCGTACCACACCCCATAGCGTACCACGCCTCATCGCCACACCCCATAGCGTACCACACCCCATAGTGTACCACACCCCATAGCGTGCCACACCCCATAGCGTACCACGCCTCATCGCCACACCCCATAGTGTACCACGCCTCATCGCCACACCCCATAGCGTACCACACCCCATAGCGTACCACACCTCATCGCCACACCCTATAGCGTACCACGCCTCATCGCCACACCCTATAGCGTACCACACCCCATAGCGTACCACACCCCATAGCGTGCCACACCCCATAGCGTACCACGCCTCATCGCCACACCCCATAGCGTACCACGCCTCATCGCCACACCCCATAGCGTACCACGCCTCATCGCCACACCCTATAGCGTACCACACCCCATAGCGTACCACGCCTCATCGCCACACCCTATAGCGTACCACACCCCATAGCGTACCACACCCCATAGCGTACCACACCTCATCGCCACACCCTATAGCGTACCACGCCTCATCGCCACACCCTATAGCGTACCACACCCCATAGCGTACCACGCCTCATCGCCACACCCCATAGCGTACCACACCTCATCGCCACACCCCATAGCGTACCACACCCCATAGCGTACCACATCTCATCGCCACACCCCATAGCGTACCACACCCCATAGCGTACCACACCCCATAGTGTACCACACCCCATAGCGTACCACACCACATAGCGTACCACACCCCATAGCGTACCACACCTCATCGCCACACCCCATAGCTTACCACACCCCATAGCGTACCACACCTCATCGCCACACCCCATAACGTACCACGCCTCATCGCCACACCCCATAGCGTACCACACCCCATAGCGTACCACACCCCATAGCGTACCACACCTCATCGCCACACCCCATAACGTACCACGACTCATCGCCACACCCTATAGCTTACCACACCCCATACTGTACCACGCCTCATCGCCACACCCTATAACGTATCATACCCCATAGCGTACCACACCCCATAGTGTACCATGCCTCATGGCCACACCCTATAGCGTACCACACCCCATAGCGTACCACGACTCATCACCACACCCTATAGCTTACCACACCCCATAGTGTACCACGACTCATCGCCACACCCCATAGCGCAACATGCCTCATAGCGTACCACACCCCATAGCGTACCACACCTCATCTCCACACCCTATAACATACCACGCCTCATAGTGTACCATGCCTCAGGAATAGGTGTTGCCACACCCCATAGCATAACATGCGTCATAGCATACCACGCCTCATAGCATACCACACCCCATAGCATACCACACCCCATAGCATACCACACCCCATAGCGTACCACACCCCATAGCGTACCACACCCCATAGCTTACCACACCCCATAGCATACCACACCCCATAGCATACCACGCCTCATCTCCACACCCTATAACATACCCCGCCTCATAGTGTACCACGCCTCAGGAATAGGCGTTGCCTAAGGATGTGTGGCCACCATGTTGGATGAGGACAGGGTGAGCACAGGAACAGGCGGTGCGGCCGCCATGATGAGTTAGGGCAAGTGGATTGTAGGAGTTGCTACAAAAACATGGCCACTTTCTTTCAGAGACAACCCGACTCTTGTCTTCAGTTCAGGTGCGGTTTGCAATTAAAGGGGTAGTGCGGCGCTCAGAAATTATTCACAGAATAACACACATTACAAAGTTATACAACTTTGTAATGTATGTTATGTCTGTGAATCGCCCCCTTCCCGTGTCCCACCACCCCCACCCGTGTACCCGGAAGTGTTGGTGCATTATACATTACCTGATCTGTATCGCTGCCGCCTGTCCCCCCTCCGCCGCGTCACAACTATGCTCAGCCGCGATTGGCTGAGCACAGTTATGCTCAGCCAATCGCGGCTGAGCATTGGATGACGCTGCAGAGGGCGGCTGGCATTCGGGACATTTGGAGCTGTTCGCCTTCCGCCCGAAGAAGACGTCACTCGCTGAAGATCGGAGACGGGTGTCGGCACGTGACAGGTAAGTATAGCGCACCACACTTCCGGGTACACGGGTGCGGGTGGTGGGACACGGGGAAGGGGGCCATTCACAGCCATAACATACATTACAAAGTTGTATAACTTTGTAATGTGAGTTAGTCTGTGAATAATTCTTTACCACCGCACTACCCCTTTAAGCTTCATTTAATTCAATTGAACTGAGAAGCAAAACCTGCACCCAAGCTGGAGACAAAAGCGGGGCTGTCTCTGGAAGAAAGTGGCCATGTTCTTGTAGCGCTGTATAACCCCTTTAAAGAGAGGCGGGCCAGCACTATCAGGACAGGGCAGTGCCCCTAACAGTCTTACGGGTCCATGGGACAAATTACTAAGTGCACCAGACCGGCAGAGAGGAGGAAGGTAAGAGACATACTATAAGACACATACCCTCCTCCTCAGCGTCTCCTCGGGATATATCGGCAGGTTAGATTCACTCACCTGCTGGTAATTCCCGTTATCCATGCTTGCTCCCTCTGCTATGCTAGTTCCATGTCCGTGGTGTTTCCATCACTGTGATCGGCTGGAGAGGAGGAGCTACAGTGTAATGTGATCGGCTGGAGAGGAGGAGCTACAGTGTAATGTGATCGGCTGGAGAGGAGGAGCTACAGTGTAAAGTGATCTGCTGGAGAGGAGGAGCTACAGTGTAATGTGATCGGCTGGAGAGGAGGAGCTACAGTGTAAAGTGATCTGCTGGAGAGGAGGAACTACAGTATAATGTGATCGGCTGGAGAGGAGGAGCTACAGTGTAATGTGATCTGCTGGAGAGGAGGAGCTACAGTGTAATGTGATCTGCTGGAGAGGAGGAGCTACAGTGTAATGTGATCTGGAGAGGAGGAGCTACAGTGTAATGTATCTGCTGGAGAGGAGGAGCTACAGTGTAATGTGATCTGGAGAGGAGGAGCTACAGTGTAATGTGATCTGCTGGAGAGGAGGAGCTACAGTGTAATGTGATCGGCTGGAGAGGAGGAGCTACAGTGTAATGTGATCGGCTGGAGAGGAGGAGCTACAGTGTAATGTGATCGGCTGGAGAGGAGGAGCTACAGTGTAATGTGATCGGCTGGAGAGGAGGAGCTACAGTGTAATGTGATCGGCTGGAGAGGAGGAGCTACAGTGTAATGTGATCTGCTGGAGAGGAGGAGCTACAGTGTAATGTGATCTGCTGGAGAGGAGGAGCTACAGTGTAATGTGATCGGCTGGAGAGGAGGAGCTACAGCGTAATGTGATCGGCTGGAGAGGAGGAGCTACAGCGTAATGTGATCGGCTGGAGAGGAGGAGCTACAGCGTAATGTGATCGGCTGGAGAGGAGGAGCTACAGTGTAATGTGATCGGCTGGAGAGGAGGAGCTACAGTGTAATGTGATCGGCTGGAGAGGAGGAGCTACAGTGTAATGTGATCGGCTGGAGAGGAGGAGCTACAGTGTAATGTGATCGGCTGGAGAGGAGGAGCTACAGTGTAATGTGATCGGCTGGAGAGGAGGAGCTACAGTGTATTGTGATCGGCTGGAGAGGAGGAGCTACAGTGTAATGTGATCTGCTGGAAGAGGAGGAGCTACAGCGTAATGTGATCTGCTGGAGAGGAGGAGCTACAGCGTAATGTGATCTGCTGGAGAGGAGGAGCTACAGTGTAATGTGATCTGCTGGAGAGGAGGAGCTACAGTGTAATGTGATCTGCTGGAGAGGAGGAGCTACAGTGTAATGTGATCGGCTGGAGAAAAGGAGCTACAGTGTTATGTGATCTGCTGGAGAGGAGGAGCTACAGTGTAATGTGATCTGCTGGAGAGGAGGAGCTACAGTGTAATGTGATCTGCTGGAGAGGAGGAGCTACAGTGTAATGTGATCTGCTGGAGAGGAGGAGCTACAGTGTAATGTGATCTGCTGGAGAGGAGGAGCTACAGTGTAATGTGATCGGCTGGAGAAAAGGAGCTACAGTGTTATGTGATCTGCTGGAGAGGAGGAGCTACAGTGTAATGTGATCTGCTGGAGAGGAGGAGCTACAGTGTAATGTGATCTTCTGGAGAGGAGGAGCTACAGTGTAATGTGATCTGCTGGAGAAGAGGAACTACAGTATAATGTGATCTGCTGGAGAGGAGGAGCTACAGTGTAATGTGATCTGCTGGAAGAGGAGGAGCTACAGCGTAATGTGATCTGCTGGAAGAGGAGGAGCTACAGCGTAATGTGATCTGCTGGAGAGGAGGAGCTACAGTGTAATGTGATCGGCTGGAGAGGAGGAGCTACAGTGTAATGTGATCTGCTGGAGAGGAGGAGCTACAGTGTAATGTGATCTGCTGGAGAGGAGGAGCTACAGTGTAATGTGATCGGCTGGAGAGGAGGAGCTACAGTGTAATGTGATCTGCTGGAGAGGAGGAGCTACAGTGTAATGTGATCTGCTGGAGAGGAGGAGCTACAGCGTAATGTGATCTGCTGGAGAGGAGGAGCTACAGTGTAATGTGATCTGCTGGAAGAGGAGGAGCTACAGCGTAATGTGATCTGCTGGAAGAGGAGGAGCTACAGCGTAATGTGATCTGCTGGAGAGGAGGAGCTACAGTGTAATGTGATCGGCTGGAGAGGAGGAGCTACAGTGTAATGTGATCTGCTGGAGAGGAGGAGCTACAGTGTAATGTGATCTGCTGGAGAGGAGGAGCTACAGTGTAATGTGATCGGCTGGAGAGGAGGAGCTACAGTGTAATGTGATCGGCTGGAGAGGAGGAGCTACAGTGTAATGTGATCTGCTGGAGAGGAGGAGCTACAGTGTAATGTGATCTGCTGGAGAGGAGGAGCTACAGCGTAATGTGATCTGCTGGAGAGGAGGAGCTACAGTGTAATGTGATCTGCTGGAAGAGGAGGAGCTACAGTGTAATGTGATCTGCTGGAGAGGAGGAGCTAAACTCTAACTTCACCATAATTCTCTTCGGCTGAGGGGAGTAGGGGGGTCCGTATGGTCCACAGATTGCTGGGTTGGAATCAGCGGTGGATCAGGAGCCCGTACAGTCCACAGACCTTGGATCACACAATACCCCTTTATTTACAGACGTTCAACAAATAAATAGATTATCAGTTTCACATAAAAACATCAGATAAAAACCATACAAGTAAATGTAGGGATGAGTGATGTTCTACAGCAATGCTGGAACCCTGCTGCATGACCCCACCAGTGACAGAGCCCCAGCATGCACCACGTCATTTACATGGTGCAGGGATGGTATACGATACATTAAGTGTATGCAGCTCCATACATAGTGTATCACCATCTCAACTGCCTGCTCCAGACCTGGGGATGGGGGATTCATGTCTGCATGTCCCACCCTCTGTCCTGGGCTCTGGCTGACATTGCACCCCCCCCCCCCCTACCTCCTGCACCAACCCCTTAAAGAACAGCAGCAGTCAACTGGCTTAGGATGAAGTAAAGTCATAGACGTGCCCTAAAGTGACGGGACAGCTCCACCAACCACGAGACCCAACATCCAGGAGGCCTCACTAGAGGTGCAGTGTTTTGTGGAGCAAGCACAGGCCAGTGGTGGGTGGGAGAGAACCAGGTAGATCCTTTGTCTTCTCCCAGGTGACCACAGGGTAGCAGATCCATATGCACCAAACCTCCTCCGTCCATAGTCCCCGAATGCTCACGTCAGCCTTTTGAAGAAGAGTTTGCTCTGGTGACTAAGGACAAGCGGGTCTCTGGGCCAGGCCTGCAGCAACATCTCTCTGTCCTTTTTAGAGAGGCTGTGGGAGCCGAGCCTGAGCTCATGGAGGAGGGAGGACAAGACGTCTAAGGAGCCGCTGTTAAAGGGCCCCTGGATACCGCAACCTGAAAAACAAGCAATGGTGAAGTCAGAGACCCCCAGCCCGGGACACTGGCTGCACCTCACACTGTCCGAGAGACAGCGGGATACTTATGGATCTCCCATCTGCTTTTTGGGGTCACAGGCTCTAACTTCCACCCCTCCCCTGAGGATAGATTACCTTTATTTAACACCGGAGGAGCAACAGAAACTCTCTACAAATCTGGAAACCCACAGACCTGATCCCCCAACTAATCATAGCTTTCACCTAGATATCCCCTTCTAATCAGAATGTGACCTTAGATCCTATGATGGGCAAGAGCACAAGTATGGGGCCCCACATGTCACAGAACACTCCAGGGATGAGGCACTTACGGACACGCTGGCTCTTGGGTGGGGTCCCACATGTCACAGAACACTCCAGGGATGAGGTACTTACTGCTGACCCTGGCTCTTGGGTGGGGCCCCACATGTCACAGAACACTCCAGGGATGAGGCACTTACTGCTGACCCTGGCTCTTGGGTGGAGCCCCACATGTCACAGAACACTCCAGGGATGAGGTACTTACTGCTGACCCTGGCTCTTGGGTGGGGCCCCACATGTCACAGAACACTCCAGGGATGAGGCACTTACTGCTGACCCTGGCTCTTGGGTGGGGCCCCACATGTCACAGAACACTCCAGGGATGAGGCACTTACTGCTGACCCTGGCTCTTGGGTGGGGCCCCACATGTCACAGAACACTCCAGGGATGAGGCACTTACTGCTGACCCTGGCTCTTGGGTGGGGCCCCACATGTCACAGAACACTGCAGGGATGAGGCACTTACTGCTGACCCTGGCTCTTGGGTGGAGCCCCACATGTCACAGAAAACTCCAGGGATGAGGCACTTACTGCTGACCCTGGCTCTTGGGTGGAGCCCCACATGTCACAGAACACTCCAGGGATGAGGCACTTACTGCTGACCCTGGCTCTTGGGTGGAGCCCCACATGTCACAGAACACTCCAGGGATGAGGCACTTACTGCTGACCCTGGCTCTTGGGTGGAGCCCCACATGTCACAGAACACTCCAGGGATGGGGCACTTACTGCTGACCCTGGCTCTTGGGTGGGGCACCACGTCACAGAACACTCCAGGGATGAGGCACTTACTGCTGACCCTGGCTCTTGGGTGGAGCCCCACATGTCACAGAACACTCCAGGGATGAGGCACTTACTGCTGACCCTGGCTCTTGGGTGGGGCCCCACATGTCACAGAACACTCCAGGGATGGGGTACTTACTGACACGCTGGCTCTTGGGTGGGGCACCACGTCACAGAACACTCCAGGGATGAGGTACTTACTGACACGCTGGCTCTTGGGTGGGGCCCCACATGTCACAGAACACTCCAGGGATGAGGTACTTACTGACACGCTGGCTCTTGGGTGGGGCACCACGTCACAGAACACTCCAGGGATGAGGTACTTACTGCTGACCCTGGCTCTTGGGTGGGGCACCACGTCACAGAACACTCCAGGGATGGAGCACTTACTGCTGACCCTGGCTCTTGGGTGGGGCCCCACATGTCACATAACACTCCAGGGATGAGGCACTTACTGCTGACCCTGGCTCTTGGGTGGGGCACCACGTCACAGAACACTCCAGGGATGAGGTACTTACTGACACGCTGGCTCTTGGGTGAGGCCCCACATGTCACAGAACACTCCAGGGATGAGGTACTTACTGACACGCTGGCTCTTGG
>JAQFWZ010000067.1:1659200-1886700 GCA_027789725.1 Dendropsophus ebraccatus | reverse complement strand
TATTATGTCCCATGTGTGGCTCCTCTGTGTAATGTGGGGTGGGGGTTATGTCCCATGTGTGGCTCCTCTGTGTAATGTGGGGGGGTGGGGGTTATTATGTCCCATGTGTGGCCCCTCTGTGTAATGTGGGGGGGGGTTATGTCCCATGTGTGGCTCCTCTGTGTAATGTGGGGGGGGGTTATGTCCCATGTGTGGCCCCTCTGTGTAATGTGGGGGGGGGTTATGTCCCATGTGTGGCTCCTCTGTGTAATGTGGGGGGGGGTTATGTCCCATGTGTGGCTCCTCTGTGTAATGTGGGGTGGGGGTTATGTCCCATGTGTGGCTCCTCTGTGTAATGTGGGGGGTGGGGGTTATTATGTCCCATGTGTGGCTCCTCTGTGTAATGTGGGGTGGGGGTTATGTCCCATGTGTGGCTCCTCTGTGTAATGTGGGGGGTGGGGGTTATTATGTCCCATGTGTGGCTCCTCTGTGTAATGTGGGGGGTGGGGGTTATTATGTCCCATGTGTGGCTCCTCTGTGTAATGTGTGTGTGTTTGGGGGGGGTATTACGTCACGTGCCCCACCTTTAAAGGCATTGGCCAGTAGGAGGCGATACTGCTGCAGGAACTTGGCGGACAGCTGGCAGGACTGCAGGCGCAGGGTGGTGAGCACTGGGCAGTGCAGCAGCAGTGAGGACAGCGGGTGGGACAACCCGTCACCCAGAGGGTTTAGGCTCAGGTCCAGCTCCTCCAGCTTCTAGAAGAGCAGATGAGACACCATTACTGAGGGACCATCATCCTCCACATCATCATAACCATCATTATCACCACCACCATCATCCACATCATCATAACCATCATTACCTGCACCACCACCATCATCATCCACATCATCATACCCATCATAACCCGCATCACCACCACCATCATCCAAATCATTATAACCATCATTACCCGCACCACCATCACCATCATCCACATCTTCATAACCATCATTATCCGCACCACCATCATCCACATCATCATAACCATCATTACCCGCACCACCACCATCATTATAACCATCATTACCCGCACCACCACCACCATCATCATCCACATCATCATAACCATCATTACCCGCACCACCACCATCATCATCCACATCATCATAACCATCATTACCCACATCACCACCACCATCATCCAAGCCATTATAGTCATCATTACCACCACCACCATCATCCAAACCATTATAACCATCATTTCCCGCACCACCATCATCCACATCATCATAACCATCATTACCCGCACCACCATCATCCACTTAATCATCACCATCACCACCATCTATATCATCATTCACACCATCCCCACCATTCTCCAGCCTCACCTCCAGGGCTCTGTAGTCGGGGCTGCCCGGGGCGGGCACCATCCTCCTGATACCCTCATGGCTCAGCCGGTTGGAGGAGAGGTCCAGGTGGGTGAGGTTGGGCAGGGTCCCCAGCATGGCCAGCAGCTCCTCCACCTCCCCATCCCCCAGGAGGTTTCCGCTGAGATGCAGCTGGCGCAGGGAGCTCTGCAGCTTCAAGGAGCGGATCAGCGGGCACAGGTGGTTCCCCCGCAGGGAGAGGCGGCAGAGGGACATAGACGGGCTCATCTCCTGCTGCTCCAGAGCCTTCCGCACCAGGGGATTCTCCTCTACAGAAGAAGAGAGGGTGAGAGGCAGCGGGGCCACACAGCCGTCACCCCAGAGTACCACACCCTCAGCAGGGCCACACAGCCATCACCCCAGGGCCCCACACCAACAACGGGGCCAAACAGCCATCACCCCGGGGCCACATAGCCATTACCCCAGGGCCCCACACCAACAATGGGGCCAAACAGCCATCACCCCGGGGCCACATAGCCATTACCCCAGGGCCCCACACCAACAATGGGGCCAAACAGCCATCACCCGGGGCCACATAGCCATTACCCCAGGGCCCCACACCAACAATGGGGCCAAACAGCCATCACCTTGGCCCCCCACACCTACAGCAGGGCCACACAGCTGTCACCCTGAAAAACTACACCCCTTAGCAGGCCACAAAGTCATCACCCTGGAGCCCCACACTCCTATAGAGGACCCCCGGGGCCCCACACTCACCCAGGGCCAGGCTCTGACAGGCCTTCCTATAGAGGACCCCCAGGGCCCCACTCACCCAGGGCCAGGCTCTGACAGGCCTTCCTATAGAGGACCCCGGGGCCCCACACTCACCCAGGGCCAGGCTCTGACAGGCCTTCCTATAGAGGACCCCGGGGCCCCACACTCACCCAGGGCCAGGCTCTGACAGGCCTTCCTATAGAGGACCCCGGGGCCCCACACTCACCCAGGGCCAGGCTCTGACAGGCCTTCCTATAGAGGACCCCCAGGGCCCCACTCACCCAGGGCCAGGCTCTGACAGGCCTTCCTATAACGGTCGGTGATGGGCGGCAGATCCCAGGAGTGCACCTCTGCCACAACCTGCAGGAGATAAGAGAGAGAATGAGACACAGCTCCCCCCGGAGGAGACGGCAGGGCACTGCACACCACTCACCTCCTCATTGCTCTGCAGGACATGGAGGATGCGGTCCCCGGGGGCCAGCAGGGCCCCTTCCTTCTTCAGCGTGAGGCGGGGGAGGAGCCCACAGCTCTGGTAATAGCGCTGCGCAGCCTGCTGGGCCAACCAGGACACCTCCCGCGTGTCTCCATCACTGCCAGGACAGACAGGAGGAGTTATACAGCGCACTATAGAGTGTATACAGAGAGAACACACCCTACTCCCATCATGCCCCAGCAACAGAGGACGGCACCTGTCACCTGTGTTACTTGCAGCACAGGATGGTTACACACACACACACACACACACACACACACACACACAACCAGCTGGTAGGCAGCACAGGATGGTTACACTGACACACACACCTACACCCAGCTGGTAGGCAGCACAGGATGGTTACACACTCACTCACACCTACACCCAGCTGGTAGGCAGCACAGGATGGTTACACACACACACCTACACCCAGCTGGTAGGCAGCACAGGATGGTTACACACTCACTCACACCTACACCCAGCTGGTAGGCAGCACAGGATGGTTACACACTCACTCACACCTACACCCAGCTGGTAGGCAGCACAGGATGGTTACACTGACACACACACCTACACCCAGCTGGTAGGCAGCACAGGATGGTTACACAGACACTCACACCTACACCCAGCTGGTAGGCAGCACAGGATGGTTACACACTCACACCTACACCCAGCTGGTAGGCAGCACAGGATGGTTACACACTCACACCTACACCCAGCTGGTAGGCAGCACAGGATGGTTACACACTCACACCTACACCCAGCAGCGCCACCTGATGGAAGATTCCAGCAGGTGGGTGGAGCTATGCTGAACTACAACAAAAAAACAGCTGTGACAGTAATTTCAGTTTAATTTTTGGTGCAGATGGGGAGTCAGTCAGTCAGTAAATGCAGACAGGGAGTGAGACAGTGAGGAGGAGGACAGTGAATAGACTTGAGGACATTTATGAGGTAACACTTATATTTGGCCTCTGCAGGGTCTCTGAGGGGGAAGGATGGAGGGGCCCTTGGATATTTCTCAGCTTACATACCTGTCAGTCATCCAATCCCGCAGGTTATTGACGCTGCCAACTATAGATCTCCACACACTGTAACCCATCCCGGGCTGCCAGCCTTCATGAACCGATCCCGGGCTGCCAGCCTTCATGACCCATCCCGGGCCGCCAGCCTTTATGAACCCATCATGTACCCATCCCGGGCCGCCAGCCTTCATGAACCCATGCCGGGCCGCCAGCCTTCATGTACCCATCCCGGGCCGTCAGCCTTCATGAACCCATCCCGGGCCGCCAGCCTTCATGAACCCATCCCGGGCCGCCAGCCTTCATGAACCCATCCCGGGCCGCCAGCCTTCATGAACCCATCCCGGGCCGCCAGCCTTCATGTACCCATCCCGGGCCGCCAGCCTTCATGAACCCATCCCGGGCCGCCAGCCTTCATGTACCCATCCCGGGCCGCCAGCCTTCATGAACCCATGCCAGGCCGCCAGCCTTCATGAACCCATCCCGGGCCGCCAGCCTTCATGAACCCATCCCGGGCCGCCAGCCTTTATGTACCCAGCCTCAGCCTAAGGTGGCCAAACTGTCTCATGTCCAGGAGTTGGCTGAGGATGACGAGGAACGCTGTGTGGTGTCGCATGATGAGGAGGAGCCTGGAACGTTGGCGGGCTTTAACCGGAGGAAGAGGGCAGGCAGCCCACATCGATGGACAGGACATCGGGACTGAGGGTTCCAGCCTGCGCAAGGAGCCACTGAAGCGGCTGAAGAAACAGCGACACATTCCCTCCCACCGGGACGCCGGGCAAAGGAAGAGGAGTGCAGTCACCGAGAAGAGTGGCGAGTCACTCAGTGTCCTCCCTGGTCTTCCACCGGAATGTTCTGTCCTGTTGCAGGAAGGTAACGTGAGGTCTGGTGTGGCTGCGTTTTTCTCGTTGCTGCCGCTGGTGATTCCGCTGTTGCTCCGGAGGTGAGCAGGGTTAAAGTGGCTCTGCAGAATGCCTGGGTTACTCCTCCTGCCGTGAGGGAGATGCTGCCGGTGTGAGATCTTGTTAGTGATGCTGCCTCTACGGTGCCCTCTGGGGGTGTACCGGTTAATGACTCTGGGGCTCTGGCGACATCTAGTGGGGTGATTGTGAATAGATCCGCAGTGCCTGAAGTGTCTTAGAGGCCTGGTCAGGTAAGGTTCCCCCTTGGGTTCCCACTTGCCGACTCAGTTGTGGCAGCGTAATTCCCTCAGAGGCTTTGGCCAAGGGCACCGATGCGGCTCCCAGAGCAGTTCCCTTGGTAGGATTCCTTGATGTGTTGTACATGAAAATTTGCGTTCAGTCAAAATGAATTTGTCTGTGGTTAGAGAGAAGGTGTGAGAGGAAGTTGTAGAAGGAGGGTTGAAGGCCGTTTTCCTAGTCTCCATTCCAAAACTTCAGAGTTTGCCCTTTAAGACTAATGCCGAAAACGGAACCTAATTCCTGGAGACGTATCCATCACAAGGTGGTTCGCTAAATGATGATGTGGTCAAGACTTATTTCTGTGTCATTCAGCTCCTTTGAGGAAGCTGTGGAGTTGACTGCAGGCAGGGGGCGGGTTTTTGTTTCTGCGTTATTCAGCTCCTTTGAGAACGCTGTGGAGTTGACTGCAGGCAGGGGGCGGGGTTTTTGTTTTTGTGTCATTCAGCTTCTTTGAGGAAGCTGTGGAGTTGACTGCAGGCAGGGGGCGGGGTTTTTGTTTCTGTGTCATTCAGCTCCTTTGAGAACACTGTGGAGTTGACTGCAGGCAGGGGGCGGGGTTTTTGTTTTTGTGTCATTCAGCTTCTTTGAGGAAGCTGTGGAGTTGACTGCAGGCAGGGGGCGGGGTTTTTGTTTCTGCGTTATTCAGCTCCTTTGAGAACGCTGTGGAGTTGACTGCAGGCAGGGGGCGGGGTTTTTGTTTGTGTCATTCAGCTCCTTTGAGAACACTGTGGAGTTGACTGCAGGCAGGGGGCGGGGTTTTTGTTTCTGTGTCATTCAGCTTCTTTGAGGAAGCTGTGGAGTTGACTGCAGGCAGGGGGCGGGGTTTTTGTTTGTGTCATTCAGCTCCTTTGAGAACACTGTGGAGTTGACTGCAGGCAGGGGGCGGGGTTTTTGTTTCTGCGTTATTCAGCTCCTTTGAGAACGCTGTGGAGTTGACTGCAGGCAGGGGGCGGGGTTTCTTGTTTCTGTGTCATTCAGCTCCTTTGAGCAAGCTGTGGAGTTGACTGCAGGCAGGGGCAGAGGACTCTTAGCTGACATTAAATCGGCCTTTAGATTTACTGGTTGGTGCAAGTGGTGTTTTTTTTTGTTCCTATTTTAAATCTTTTTCTAGTTTTCTGCAATAGGTTTTGAGTCAGAGTTGCCTGGTTGGGGCGATTATTTATCATTTCGATGATTTTTTGTTTATTGGTTTAGCAGCAGAGATGAGCGAACCTGGAGCATGCTGGAGTCCATCCGAACCCGAACGTTTGGCATGTGATTAGCGGTGGCTGCTGAAGTTGGATAAAGCCCTAAGGCTATGTGGAAATCATGGATATAGTCATTGGTTGTATCAATCTTTCCAGACAACCTTAGAGCTTTATCCAACTTCAGCAGCCCCAGCTAATCACATGCCGAAAATTCAGGTTCGGATGGACTCCAGCATGCTCCAGGTTCGCTCATCTCTATTCAGTAGGCTCTGTCTGGGTTTATGGCCATGTTTGATAGCTTTGGGGTCCCTGTCTCTCATGAGAAGACAGCGTTGCCTTCTATAGAATTTTTAGTGATTAGGACTGACACTTATTTATTGTATGCTGCTGAAGAAAAAGGGACCCTAAGGAAGATGCAGCGCCTACTTGGCTATCTGATCTTTGCAACCAGGATAATTCCCATGGGACGTATATTTTCTTGGAGTATGTATCTGTCCATTGGGGGGAGGGGAGGGGGGGGGGGCAATGGTCCTGGCTCTCGTATTAGATTGACTTCTGATTTGAAGGAGGATCCGTCGTTACAGCACAGATTTTCATTGGAATTCAATGGTTGTACTTTCTTCCAGGAGGAGTTTATGGAGTCTGGGGCTTTAGGCCTTTTTAAGGACGCAGCTGGGTCCACTGGTTTTGGGGCCTTCTGGAACGGGCGTTGGTGTGAGTCGGTGTGGGATCGCTCTTGGTCTGATAGGGGTCTTCTTACTAATATTGTGTGGTTAGAACTTTTTCCGGTGGTTGTAGCTATGACTATATGGGGCGAGTTTCATGAATAAAAGGATTTTTGCACAGATAACCAGGGTGTGATGTATGCTGCTCATTTTTTGTCATCCCCTTTGATCCCTGTGATAAAGCTGATGCGCCATTTGGTTTTGCTTTCGGTACAATATTTGGTTGAAGGCGAAGTTTATACCTGGCAGAGTTCACGTAATTGCTGACTCTTTTAGGCTCTTAGAAGAAGAAAAAGTTCTTCCACTTGGTGCCGGACACAGACAAAGAAGGAGGGACTTGTCCTCCGGGTCTGTGGGACATGGTTTTCACTTACGTGGCAATTACTTGCGTAATTCTGTGGCTCAGACTACGTGGAAGTGTTATGTCGTCTTGGGATTTGTTGTGTCAGTTTATTTGGTGTGTTCAGAGTCCGTCTGCCGATATTGTGGTGGCCTTGTCTTTTTTAGTATTGTTGATTAATAGAGGTCGGTCGTATTCTCATGTTCATAATAGTCTGTGGTGTTTCTTTTTTCAGAAGTGGCTGGTTCCCTCCCCTCTCTGTTCCAGATTAAACAGGTGCGGAAAGGTTTTGGAATAAATAGGCCGATCGAGGCCTCCTGTCACCTTGTGTTTGAACCGCTGGACGTTGTTTTTTGGTTTGTTCCTCTGTTTATGAGATCCACGTATTTCAGACTGCTTTTATCTTAGCCTTTTTCCATGAGTTGGTGGCTTGTAATAAGTCTGTTTCACCGTTGGTTTTTCAGGATGTGCAGGATGTGATTGATTTGGATAGATTAGTTATTGGCATTCAGCGGTCTAAGACTGACAGGTTGGATAGGGGTGTTCCGGTGTGTCTTGTGAGTCTGCCTGGTTCAGTGGCTTGTCCGGTTTCTGCCATCAGGCAACATCTAGCCTCAAAGCCACAGTTCTTGTTTAGTTCATCATGATCATGTGTCTTTGTGACAGAAGTTTCAATTTGTTTCTGGCTCTATATTTGTCCTCATTTGTGTCTTTTCTTTCAGGTCGTCCTCCGGTCCTCCTCGTTTGGCAGCTTGGTCACTCTTTTGTCTATTGGGCAAACGTTTGAGCTTTGTCCAGGGTATACGGCGTAATTTGTGTTTGATGGATGTGGTTGTTCACTGGACAGGCGTGAGGGATTGGAAATGGCGTGAGGGATTGGAAATGGCGTCAGATCATTGATGTGGTGGAGGAATCGCCACGGTGTCGGTGGGGGAATGTTCGGCCTACGGGTTGAGACGTATTAGTCTTACCAGTAAGACTGTTTCTCCAAACCTTCACGACGGCACCACAGGAGTTAACTCATGACCTGGACAGGAAAAGCACATACACAAGAGGTTAAAAGCCCCTCCCATTCCGACTAGCACCAGTGCATGATTACAAAAACACAAGCACCACGTGAGAATAAAAATATATATGATATAGGGAGGGATGCTGGTGCCGTCGTGAAGGTTCGGAGAAACCGTCTTACCGGTAAGATTAATACATCTTTCTCTCCTCACCTTCACAACGGCACCACAGAAGTAATGCCCACAATTACCTCTAGGGTGGGACTACCGCTTGGAGGACTTCCTGCCAAAGGCCAGGTCCTCGTTGCATTTGAGCTGCAGTCGGTAATGTCTTGTAAATGTATGAGGGGTAGACCAGGTCGCCGCTCTGCATATTTGCTCGATAGAGGCGCATGCTCTTTCCGTCCACGTAGAAGCAGTAGTAGAGTGGGCTTTAATCAAGGTAAGTGACATTTGTTTACGGGCTTCAAATTTAGTAGTTTCTTGATTTCTTCAAAAATCCTTTTTTTTTTCTTTTTGTCTTTTGCTCTAGCAATTTCCATCTGGTACATACGTAGGTAACACTTAACCTGATCCACAACATCTTCTGGAGCGGGCATCTGTGGTACCAACCATCTCACCAATAAACATTGTTTGGCTACCAGGACAAACACATGGATAAGCAATGTCATCTTACCATCTTCTGGAGGGATATGCAAGAAGAAAAAGGAAGGATCCAAGGGAATAGATATGCAAAGTTTGTTCAGAATAAGGTCTTTCAACTTGACCCAGAAATGTCTGGTAAGTGGGCATGAGACTAAACCATGTAAAAAGTCTGTCCCTTTTTCATTACAGTTTGGGAAGGCCTTGATTCGGACTGGGTGTTCAGGTGTCTTAGGAAAGGTGAAGCCATATGTGGCATGGTGAATTATCTTAACCTGGGTCTCCCTCTAAGTCTTGCTCACCACCGCCTTGCGGACAGAAGCCCACCCATCAAGGATAGCTTTAGTAAGATCATCCTTCTGCAATTTAGATTCCCAGTACTTAAAAATTCCTTGGGCGAAGTTTTGTGAAGTCCCCCTTCGGAGAGCCCAGTATATATAGGATAATGAATGTATGGGGTTCTCTGATCGCAATAGGTCTTCTACAACATCTGACTGACTGAGGGTTTTCACTAGGCATGGTCCAAAACTGCAGAGGTTCGGGCTCGTATGAACCCGAACGCTCGGCATCAGATTCCCGCTGTCTGCCTGCTCCATGCAGCGGGTGGATACAGCGGGAGGACCGCCTGGAAAACTGGGATACAGCCTATAGCTATGGCTGTATCCCAGTTTTCCAGGCGGTCCTCCCGCTATATCCACCCTCTCCACGGAGCGGGCAAACTCAGTTTGGACCATCCCTAGTTTTCACATCCTGTAGACGTGTGGGTAAAAAAGCCATGAGTTGGTTATATAGGATAAAGTGACCCTGCCGCACACCATAAGTCTCACTCAATTCAGCAAAGGTTGCATATCTATGATCCGTTGGGTGTAATAACTGTTGCACTGTAACTATTCCTTCATCCCTCCAGAAGGGAAAGAATTTGTTTAAAACCCCTCCCTTGAGTTCAGGGTGCATCCATAGCGGCATTCGCCTCCCAATCAGGAAGGGAAGCTTTAGTCTTTTCAAGACTGCTTTCCAGGCCATTATGCTGTCCCTTAGGAGGACACTTTGTTTGATCTGCTTCGGAATCACCGAAAACTTGGTATATAAAAGTGCTTGTAGCGACCATGGAGCAGCCATGGCAGCTTCCAACCGTACATTGGAGTACGCACCTTTCCCCCCTCATCCAGTCAAAACCATGCCGCAAAAGGCACGCTAAATTATATCTGCGGATATCCGGGAAGTTAAGGCCTCCCTGGTCCCAAAAGAGCATCAGTTTTTGTAAGGAGATGCGGGAACACTTTCCGTTCCATATGAATTTAATAAAAGCAGCGTTCATCCTAGTGATATCAGTATGGCACAGTAAAACTGGAATTGTCTGCATAGGATATAACATCCTGGAAAACGCCAGCATTTTAAGTAAATGGCAGAATTGGTGTAAACGAGCGAAAGACAAAGGCGAAATCGTTATACTATCGTTCAAAATTGTTTTATCAGCAAGTCGAAAAAAAGTCGTTGGTCTTTGAAAGATAAGTCGCTAATCGGTTTGTAAAATTTAAAATCTTTCAGTCGTTTGTAAAAAGGTTTAAAATAAGTAGGTGTGTTGTATGGTCATGATCACCCCGGCGAACGTTTTAAACGACCATTTAACGACCGCAAAATAATCATTACACTACATATATCGTTCATGTTATGTGTTATCGTTCGCTAAAAAAAAAATCGTGTGATAGTTAATAAACGTGGTTGGAGCGAGTTTATGAACGATAATCGTTTCGTGGAATAGGGCTATAAAGCCGGTGATAGGGGTTCCATGGCTAAATTAAATAGAAGGGGACAATAGGGAGCACCCCTGCCTAGTGCCTTTCTCTAGCTGGAATAATTGGGAAAGAAATCCCGGTGTGCTGATTCTTGCTGAATGGGACGTATAGAGGACCTTAAGATATGAAGGCGCCATTGAAGCCCTTTTTGTCCATCACAGCCCACACCCACTCCCACCGCACATTATCAAAAGCCTTTTCAGCATCAATCGAGAGAATGGCGGGGGAGGAGTGTGAGCCAGGACAGAGATGGACCTCGTCCAGTACCCTGCCGATCGTCCCTGGACAAACCCAACTTGGTCCACGGAAATCAGATTGGGGAGCAACAAAGCCAGCCTGTCAGCCATAATTTTAGAACATATCTTTAGATCTATATTGATCAGGGATATTGATCTATATCCCCCCGGGGACGTTAGATCTTTACCGGGCTTAGGAAGGACTTTAATATAGGCTGTGTTCATAGCCTGGGAAATCAGATTGCCTTGGAGGAAGGTATTGTAAAGGGAGCGTAAGGTCGGGCTGACCTCTTCTACCAGTAGTTTAAAGAAATCCCCAGTATACCCGTCTGGGCCTGGGGCTTTCTGCGGTTTAAGAGCCTTAATCTCTTTACACACCTCTTCCAGAGAGATTTTTGCATTAAGCATTGCCCTATGTTCGTCAGATAGTACTGGTAACCCTGAGATTGTCAGCCAATCCCTCTTCGGTCTATTCGGCTCTGGCGCCTCAGAGTAGAGGGTTTGGTAGAAATCTTTCAGAATTGCGCTAATCCTGGTTGGACGCTGATGCGTGTTCCCTGCCCTGTCTTTCAGTGCCTGGATATGATGCTCCGATAGTTTCTATTCTATTACTTACTCGGTTTTATCTTCTATGTTGTATCATTGTTTTTTCTTTACATATGAGTGGTAACTATTGCATAGATCTCCTGGCGGGAGTGCTTTCCGCTGTTGTGACGGATATTTGTAAAATGTTTTTGGTTAAAAATCAATAAAAAAGGATATAAAAAAAAAAACGTTATTTCAAATACAAATCATTATTTCTAACCTTGTCAATGTCTTGACTCTATTTTCTATTCATTTCACAACGTATGGGGGTGAAGAAGTGTGACTTTTTATGGAAAACACTAAATTGTTTGGGTGACCCCAAACTTTTGAACGGTAGTGTATGTGGGAAAGAAGAGTGGGTAAATTCGCGGTTGTCAGGATTGACTAGTCTCCATACGTCAGTGACCTCCACCGATGATGCCCATTTTGGAAGAGTGGAGTCACTGTGTCTGGGTAAAATTGGTGCAGGACCACTGGATTTTCTATCACCGCATTACAGTCCCCCCCCCCCCCCCCTATAATTTTGTGAATCACCGTCTCTTGTAATAAGTCTGATAGTGAGGAGAAAAAGCCGTGTGTTGGAGTCAGAGGGAACATAGACATTAACTAGAAGCAATTCATCCAGTGGTGTTTTGAGGTGTACTTTACAAATGTGACCATCACAATCCGACCAGGGTTTACATACCTCATGCCCAAACAATTTGTGGATAAGGATCAGTACCCCGGCTTTGCGGTCAACCGCAGGAGATCCATACACTTCTCCCACCCAGCTCTTCTTCATTCTGAAGAAATCCTCTGCTGCCAGATGTGTTTCTTGAAGGAACACAATGTCAGGAGAGAATTTTTTCAGATGACGCAACACCATGTGACGTTTGTGCGGGGATCTGAGACCCTTGACGTTCTATGTGAGTAGTCTAACCATAATCAGAGAGAAAGTGTTAATCAGAGACACAATAGCATTCCCCCCCCCCCTGGACGTGAGCACCCCTCCCTCACCCTCCTATACACACACCCCACAAACAAACGGTATAAGGAAAAACACGCAATATCAAGGATATCCTAATCCATGCCAATGGACCATCCAGGTGATGTCTAAACATGGTAATTCCAGCAAGGAGGGAATGATTTTCTCGCACAAATGCAACAAGTCTCTTTGCCTCACAGATTCAGACTATATGGAGGTTGTTCCTCCTGGAACGGTTCTCTAAATCTTCCACCTTTTCCCATAGTTGTCAGCTTCCACAGAAGATATGCGTATCTGCATGCTGTCCTCTGTCTCCGCCAGGCGCTGGATCCTATCCTCAGCTGCAGTCAGTCTTCCTCCCTGTGCTTTGACCTCTGCCTGAACCTGGCTCAGCGTGCGGGTCGCTGCTGCGATTATAGATTCCTGCAGACCTGAGGTTATTCTTTTCGCCACCTCAGCTGCGAGGGAGACAATCAATGGAGAAGGTCTCACCTTCATCTTCCCCTCCTGAACAGTCCTTCTCAGAGCGGTCCGTGGAGGCCACCCTGGAGGAAGCAGGTGAGGGCGCCATGTTGTTATCCCCGCTCTCAGTTTTCCGGGACTTGCCACGGCCTTTTGGCTTGTGTCCCACCGTTCCCTTCTTCAGGTAACGGTCCATCCCAATGTCCAGATGCAGGGGGAGTCTATTGGGGGTCCCCAGTGAAGCTTGCAGGTGTGCGAGGTTGCGGTATCGGGATTGCACGCCGGAGCGGAGGTGGAGCATGTCTCTACCTCATGGCGCCGAGAGCAGCTTGGAGCTACATAACTTGGATTGTCAGCTACAGATACAGAAGGAACAGCCTGTGAGGGAGGAGGAGGTGGGGGAGCAACAACAGGAGCAGCAGCTGCTGCTGGTTAATGCTGCGTTTACACAGAACGATTATCGTGCGAATTTGCACGATAATGATCAAATTCAAATTATAATCGTACGTGTAAACGCAGCGAACGATCAAGCGACGAGCGAGAAATCGTTCATTATGATCTCTGAACATGTTCTCAAATCGTCGTTGGTCGTTTGCAAAAAATTCGCAGATCGTTCCGTGTAAACAGTCATTCACTGATTTAACCTATGTGTGAGATAGGCTTAAGCGATTGCGCCGTACGATATATTGTTTCATCTAAACGCTGATCGTTATAAAAAAAAATCGTTACTTCCAAATCGTTAATCGTATGATCGGGTGAATTATCTCTCCGTGTAAACGCAGCATTAGAAGCTGCAATTTCATCCTTAATGAGCTCACGACTACCCGCCAGAAAGGATGATCTGTCTTCCTTTATAAAGTCATTCACACAATTTGTACGTATATTCTTCATGTAAGATGATGATAAACGAGTGTTACAGATTATGCATTTCCTGGAAGGAGGAGGGGGAGGTTTGGCTTTTTCTTTCTCCTTCTGGGCAGGATCTTTATCCTAAGCTATTAGTGTCATGGCAAGGGCAAATCAAGGCCTGAGTGCTACAACCTGAGAGCCAACAGCAAATAGATGCAAATACCCCAGTGTAGCAGACAAAGGTTGGAACACTTGTCGCCGCAAAGGATCCGTCCATGTTCAGACCTCAGGATGGACGACCCGCTGGAGACAGCAGAGCTTTAAATACGTCGCCTGGCATTTTCGGCTTCCAGGAACGTCACTTCCGGCGCGACGTTGGGGCGCTATACAGCCGCGCCGATTAGGCCCAAAGCCCCACCTTCGGCGTGAACCGGAAGTAGGCCCCACTACTACTGATCTGCTGCACCGGAAGCTAGGCCCAAAGCCCCACTTTGGGCGGAACGCAGGCAAAGCCGCACATCCACTAGGCCCCAAGCCTCACTTCCGGTGGATGATCGGGCGTACGCCAGCCAGGTCGCACCACAAAAACAGGTGGGGACAAGCCAGACACGTTGCCTCAGTAAAGTCTTGGATCAGCCAGAGATACCTGCATGTCTCATTGCCGAAACGGATGTGCAAAGCGGGCCTGTTCCACCCCGGTCTAGGACCACCAGCAGGAAGGGGGAGCACCGGATCTGGTATGGGGTAAGAGAATCTTCTATGGGGGGGGGGGGGGGGATCTCCTCACCTTCACGATTCCCCACCTCTCGTGCCTGCCCTCCAGGGGACAGGAAAAGCACTGGTGCCAGTGGGAAGGGGAGGGATCTCCTTTTCCTGTCCAGGGCATGAGAACTCCTGTGGTGCCGTCATGAAGGTGAGGAGAGAAAATGGGTTTTATTTAATAAGTTATTACTTTTTATTAAAGATAAAATGGTGTCATTTCTGGTGACCTCAAAATAAAAGCAACGTGGCCATTTTATCCCACAACTAAAGTCTCTTGGTCTCATTTCAGTTAGTTGTTAAGAGGTTTTCTATGTAACGGCCCCGCAGCCCTGTCCCGACACACTGTAACGGCCCCGCAGCCCTGTCCCGACACACTGTAACGGCCCCGCAGCCCTGTCCCGACACACTGTAACGACCCCGCAGCCCTGTCCCGACACACTGTAACGGCCCCGCAGCCCTGTCCCGACACACTGTAACGGCCCCGCAGCCCTGTCCCGACACACTGTAACGGCCCGCAGCCCTGTCCCGACACACTGTAACGGCCCCGCAGCCCTGTCCCGACACACTGTAACGACCCCGCAGCCCTGTCCCGACACACTGTAACGGCCCCGCAGCCCTGTCCCGACACACTGTAACGGCCCCGCAGCCCTGTCCCGACACACTGTAACGGCCCCGCAGCCCTGTCCCGACACACTGTAACGGCCCCGCAGCCCTGTCCCGACACACTGTAACGGCCCCGCAGCCCTGTCCCGACACACTGTAACGGCCCCGCAGCCCTGTCCCGACACACTGTAACGGCCCCCGCAGCCCTGTCCCGACACACTGTAACGGCCCCGCAGCCCTGTCCCGACACACTGTAACGGCCCCGCAGCCCTGTCCCCGACACACTGTAACGGCCCCGCAGCCCTGTCCCGACACACTGTAACGGCCCCGCAGCCCTGTCCCGACACACTGTAACGGCCCCGCAGCCCTGTCCCGACACACTGTAACGGCCCCCGCAGCCCTGTCCCGACACACTGTAACGGCCCCCGCAGCCCTGTCCCGACACACTGTAACGGCCCCCGCAGCCCTGTCCCGACACACTGTAACGGCCCCCGCAGCCCTGTCCCGACACACTAACGGCCCCGCAGCCCTGTCCTGACACACTGTAACGGCCCCGCAGCCCTGTCCTGACACACTGTAACGACCCCGCAGCCCTGTCCCGACACACTGTAACGGCCCCGCAGCCCTGTCCCGACACACTGTAACGGCCCCGCAGCCCTGTCCCGACACACTGTAACGGCCCCGCAGCCCTGTCCCGACACACTGTAACGGCCCCGCAGCCCTGTCCCGACACACTGTAACGGCCCCGCAGCCCTGTCCCGACACACTAACGGCCCCGCAGCCCTGTCCTGACACACTGTAACGGCCCCGCAGCCCTGTCCTGACACACTGTAATGGCCCCGCAGCTCTCTCCTGACACACTGTAACGGCCCCGCAGCCCTGTCCCGACACACTGTAACGGCCCCGCAGCCCTGTCCCGACACACTGTAACGACCCCGCAGCCCTGTCCCGACACACTGTAACGGCCCCGCAGCCCTGTCCCGACACACTGTAACGGCCCCGCAGCCCTGTCCCGACACACTGTAACGGCCCCGCAGCCCTGTCCCGACACACTGTAACGGCCCCGCAGCCCTGTCCCGACACACTGTAACGGCCCCGCAGCCCTGTCCCGACACACTGTAACGGCCCCGCAGCCCTGTCCCGACACACTGTAACGGCCCCGCAGCCCTGTCCCGACACACTAACGGCCCCGCAGCCCTGTCCTGACACACTGTAACGGCCCCGCAGCCCTGTCCCGACACACTAACGGCCCCGCAGCCCTGTCCTGACACACTGTAACGGCCCCGCAGCCCTGTCCCGACACACTGTAACGGCCCCGCAGCCCTGTCCCGACACACTGTAACGGCCCCGCAGCCCTGTCCTGACACACTGTAATGGCCCCGCAGCCCTGTCCTGACACACTGTAACGGCCCCGCAGCCCTGTCCTGACACACTGTAATGGCCCCGCAGCCCTGTCCTGACACACTGTAATGGCCCCGCAGCTCATCGGCTCGTTTTCATTTACTGACAGTAAATACTGACAGAAATATTGAAGAGACTGAAAGATGTGAAGATGTCACCTACCTGTGTGGGATCGGGATGAGGAAGACGTTGTCCTGAACTCTGACCCTCACTCTGATTGGTGGAGGCAAAGGGGGGGTCACACTCGCCGAGGGGGCCTGCAAGGACAAGAGCGTCAGATCACAGGGTCATACATCATCTGATGGGGGATATCAGGGCGGGAGCACTGCCACTCACCAGAGGAGGAGACACCACCCCCTCCCCAACCCTGACCCACCTGAGTGATGACGGGAGAAGCAACGTCCCCGCTGTCCATGCTTGTGTTGAGTGATCCGATGCTATCTGCTATGCGGGGGATGGGGAGGTTATTCTGCCCGCCGCTCTTTGTGCGCCCCACCACGGACCGGTCTACAATCTGCGTCAGCTTGGTCTGTCGGGAGCGTTTGCGGGACAGAGTGCGAGGAGCCGTCTTCTCCCTCCGAGGCGGCGCTTCTTCCTCCTCCCCCTCGCTATACTCCTCTATCTCCTCCACCTCCAGGCTGTCTGGGGACCTGCGGCTCCTCTTCCTGGAGCGAGACTCCACCATTAGGTCATCCTCCAGCCAATCGTCGCCGAGGTAGTCCTCCGGAGGCACCAGGGCCCATGTGGGTGCCGGCTCCTCGGGGCTCATCTCTGCTTGGGCCAGGCTCTGGCTCAGCAGACGGGATTTGGCGCTGCCCAGCCCTTGTATAGCTTTCTGATAGGCTTCTCTGCCGCCCTCTGAGAGCCTTGGAGGATTGGGCCCCGCAGATTTCTCCCTGGCGGCGTCAGAATCGGGGGACGAGCGTGGCGCTCCCAGACGTGGCCTCTTCTTTACAGGTTTGAGAGGGGTGAGGAGCTGCTCGGGCTCATCTATGCCCGGATCCTCCCTGGGGATCTGGGTGCTGGACCGGAGCGAGGAGTAATGCTGTATCGGGAAATCCTCATCTTCCGGGCTGGACAGTGGCGGGGGCCGACCTCTTGGGTGAACGCTGTCCTCCCGCGGCTTCCTAGAGGTGTAAGAGGGGCTGAGTGGCTCAGAGCCCTCCGCATCAAACAGCTCACTGTCCTGGAGCTCCGGAGCGGGCCGAGGAGTGGAAGAGACTGCTGTAAGGAACACGGAGAGAGCGGTCAGAAGAGGGCGCTGTGTACAGGGCGAGAGCAGACATCGCAGGATTATTCTTCTTCTTCATCATCAATCATCATCATCATCGCGGACACCACCTACATCATCATCATCTCCATCCTGCCCGGAAGACATTACCTACATCATCATCATCATCATCATCTCCATCCTGCCCGGACAACACCACCTACATCCTGCCTGGATGACACCATCTATATCATCATCTCCATCCTGCCCGAACGACATCATCTACATCAGGGGTACTCAACAACTTTTAGTGAAGCTCCACTTACCGGGGTCTATTGTCAGGTGACGGTCCAAGCTGAACATCAGTAGGAAACGGGTTTTGTTACTTTTCACAAACGTTGTTGAACTATTTACATACAGAATTGCTGCTTATTAGCGGGAAAACTGGCATTTTCTCTGTCTCACACAGGGGGTGACTGCCCCCTGTAGTATATAGCCCCCCCTGTGCGCTCCCCCCTGTAGTATATAGCCCCCTGTGCGCTCCCCCTGTAGTATATAGCCCCCCTGTGCGCTCCCCCCTGTAGTATATAGCCCCCTGTAGTATACAGCCCCCTGTAAGCTCCCCCTGTAGTATATAGCCCCCCCTGTGCGCTCCCCCCTGTAGTATATAGCCCCCCCTGTGCGCTCCCCCTGTAGTATATAGCCCCCCTGTGCGCTCCCCCTGTAGTATATAGCCCCCCTGTGCGCTCCCCCTGTAGTATATAGCCCCCCTGTGCGCTCCCCCCTGTAGTATATAGCCAATGGCTCCCTCTCTGTCAGTACTGCTGCATGGTAACTATGAGCGCTCATTACGAGTATAGTATAGTATACAGGTATACTGAGCTGCAGCAGGGCTTCGGGCAGCTGGCCTCTAGTCCGCCAGTTTAGGACCCCTAATCATCTCCATCCTGCCCGGACCACACCATCCACAGTCACCGACGTCGTCTCCATCCTACCCGAACGACACCATCCACAACATCATCATCTCCATCCTGCCAGGACGACACCATCCACATCACTATCATCTCCATCCTGCCAGGACGACACCATCTACATCACCAATCATCATCCACATCCTGCCCGGACGGTCTCTCTGCAGGGAGGGGGCAGGTTATGGTCGTGCCCCTCAGGCTCTTACCCCTCCCCTCCAGGGCGTCCCGCAGCATCTTCTCGGTCTCCTTACAGTCCCTCCGTGTGTCCTGGTCCAGGTGCTTCCCGTACATGTGTATCCATTCCTGCAGGCTGCCGAGCGACGTGGCTCCCTGCGGGGAGAGCGGCCATCAGTACAGGCTGACAAGAAGGGCCCCACTACGGCCGCAGGGACACCCACCTTGGTTGTCTTCTGGGTGACAGACGCCCCTCTCTGTATCAGCAGCTGAGCCACATGAAAGTTCCCACTGGACAGAGCATCATGGAGCGGGGTAATGCCCTCACATAACGGACCCCCAGGATCATTGATGTTTGCACCGCGCTCTAGCAGCAGCTGGACAATGTCTGGAGAGAAACCAGAGGGAAATGAGGAGGCCCGAGGGGGGTGCTGGCAGATCACAGAGAGGGGGGACAAGGAGGCCCGAGGGGGGTGCTGGCAGATCACAGAGAGGGGGGACAAGGAGGTCCGAGGGGGGGTGCTGGCAGATCACAGAGAGGGGGACAAGGAGGTCCGAGGGGGGGTGCTGGCAGATCACAGAGAGGGGGGACAAGGAGGTCCGGGGGGGGGGGTGCTGGCAGATCACAGAGAGGGGGGACAAGGAGGCTGGAGGGGAAGGGGGGGGGGACGAGGAGGCCCGAGGGGGGTGCTGGCAGATCACAGAGAGGGGGGACAAGGAGGCTGGAGGGGAAGGAGGGGGGGGACGAGGAGGTCCGAGGGGGGGTGCTGGCAGATCACAGAGAGGGGGGACAAGGAGGTCCGAGGGGGGGTGCTGGCAGATCACAGAGAGGGGGGACAAGGAGGCTGGAGGGGGGTGCTGGCAGATCACAGAGAGGGGGACAAGGAGGTCCGAGGGGGGTGCTGGCAGATCACAGAGAGGGGGGACAAGGAGGCTGGAGGGGAAGGGGGGGGGGGGACAAGGAGGCTGGAGGGGACGGGGGGGGGGGGGGGACGAGGAGGCCCGAGGGGGGTGCTGGCAGATCACAGAGAGGGGGGACAAGGAGGCTGGAGGGGAAGGGGGGGGGGGACGAGGAGGTCCGAGGGGGGGTGCTGGCAGATCACAGAGAGGGGGGACAAGGAGGCTGGAGGGGAAGGGGGGGGGGGGGACGAGGAGGCCCGAGGGGGGGTGCTGGCAGATCACAGAGAGGGGGGACAAGGAGGTCCGAGGGGGGGTGCTGGCAGATCACAGAGAGGGGGGACAAGGAGGCCCGAGGGGGGGTGCTGGCAGATCACAGAGAGGGGGGACAAGGAGGTCCGAGGGGGGGTGCTGGCAGATCACAGAGAGGGGGGACAAGGAGGTCCGAGGGGGGTGCTGGCAGATCACAGAAAGGGGGGGACAAGGAGGTCCGAGGGGGGGTGCTGGCAGATCACAGAGAGGGGGGACAAGGAGGCCCGAGGGGGGGTGCTGGCAGATCACAGAGAGGGGGGGACAAGGAGGTCCGAGGGGGGGTGCTGGCAGATCACAGAGAGGGGGGACAAGGAGGCTGGAGGGGAAGGGGGGGGAAACGAGGAGGTCCGAGGGGGGTGCTGGCAGATCACAGAGAGGGGGGACAAGGAGGCTGGAGGTCTGAGGAATAAAGGGGCCGGGAGGGTGCTGGCAGATCACATTAGAGAGGGGGGCCAGGCTGTCTCACCAAGATGTCCATGGTTGCAGGCCTCATGCAGGGGGGTCCACCCGCAGTAATCCCGGGGGTTCAGGGGGTGTCCCTGAAACACAGGAATGAATGGGTTAATGTTGGGGCTCCTCAGGGTGAAGAGTGGGGGTGCGGCCCAGCCTCACCTTCTCCAGCAGGCACTGCACCATCTTGCTGTTCCCTTCAATACAGGCGCGATGCAGAACCGTCTCGCCCTTCTCGTTGCGGCGATTCCACTAGTGAAGAACGGCCAGGATTAATGAGCGGGCAGGAGGTGGAGCTTCCCTACTCACCTGGTCCCAGGAGCTTGCACTCACCCGCATGGCCCTCCTCCTCCCTGGCACAGACTTCTCGTATCCCTCCAGGTCATCCTCCTCTGTAACAATCAGCAGGTGGATTCTGTAAGGATAATGTGCTGCGCCGGGGGCCAGTCGCTGCGGTCTGCGTCGGGGGCCAGTCGCTGCGGTCTGCGTCTGCGCTGGGGGCCAGTTGCTGCGGTCTGCGTCTGCGCCGGGGGCCAGTCGCTGCGGTCTGCGTCTGCGCCGGGGGCCAGTCGCTGCGGTCTGTGTCGGGGGCCAGTCGCTGCGGTCTGCGTCTGCGCCGGGGGCCAGTCGCTGCGGTCTGTGTCGGGGGCCAGTCGCTGCGGTCTGTGTCGGGGGCCAGTCGCTGCGGTCTGCGTCTGCGCCGGGGGCCAGTCGCTGCGGTCTGTGTCGGGGGCCAGTTGCTGCGGTCTGCGTCTGCGCCGGGGGCCAGTTGCTGCGGTCTGCGTCTGCGCCGGGGGCCAGTCGCTGCGGTCTGCGTCTGTGCCGGGGGCCAGTCGCTGCGGTCTGCGTCTGTGCCGGGGGCCAGTCGCTGCGGTCTGCGTCTGTGCCGGGGGCCAGTCGCTGCGGTCTGCGTCTGTGCCGGGGGCCAGTCGCTGCGGTCTGCGTCTGTGCCAGGGGGTGCCAGTACTTACCGCTCTCGGACAGCTCCAGCTCACTCTCCTGCAGGGGCTCACTATTCTCGGTCTCCTCGTCCTCACTGCTCTCCCCGCTGTCACCGCTGCACAGCTCCTGCAGCTCCGCCGCCGTCTCCTCATCTTCTGGAGCCCCCAACTTCTGCTGTGCGGCAAGGAGCTGGCGCAGGACTTTTCTCTGCAGATAAGACGCCGGTATTACAGAGGAGGAAAGGCCGATGACCAGTACTGTGCACCGAGCCGCCGCGTCCCCGGGGAGGAGGAGGGGGGGGGGGGGGGGGGAAGATAAGCAGCCGGTATTACAGAGGAGGAAAGGCCGATGACCAGTACTGTGCACTGAGCCGCCGCGTCCCCGGGGAGGAGGAGGGGGGGGGGGGGGGGGAAGATAAGCAGCCGGTATTACAGAGGAGGAAAGGCCGATGACCAGTACTGTGCACCGAGCCGCCGCGTCCCTGGGGAGGAGAAGGGGGAGGTGGGGGTTTGGGGGAAGATAAGCAGCCGGTATTACAGAGGAGGAGGGGGGGGGGGGGGTTTTGGGGGAAGATAATTAGCCGGTATGACAGAGGAGGAGGGGGGGGGGGGTTTGGGGGAAGATAATTAGCCGGTATGACAGAGGAGGAGTCGCCGATTACAAGTACTGTGCACCGAGCCGCCGCGTCCCTGGGGAGGGGAGATAAGCAGCCGGTATTACAGAGGAGGAAAGGCCAATGACACAAGGTATGAAGGCGGAGAAGCAGTACTGAGCACCGGGTCTGCAGCGTCCCCGGGGTGGTGCTCGTTATATCCTCACCTGTAGCTGGGCATCTCCAGCCTCTCGGGCACACCTCCTGGCACTGCTCAGGCAGCTCTGCACCTCCTTGTACCCCTGCCCGTCCTCCTCCACCGCCAGCGCCATGTTCAGCCACGTCTTACACTCCTGGAGGGCAGGAACACGAGAGCAACGGTCACTGACTGTACCCGCCCCCCCCCCCCCCCCGCCCTACAGCTGGATGCGCCAACCTCCTCACCTCCCGAGGATTCCCTCTGCGCAGGCCCAGCTCCACTCGATAGTGCTTCACGGCCTGCTGATAGTCGCGGAGGTCGCTGAAGGTCGCAGCAAGGGAAACATGGATGACAGCCAGCTCCCGGTCAGGACGCTTCAAGGACTCAGCACAGCGGAGCTACAACAAGGAGCAAAGGAAACCATCAGCAGGGCCCCCAGGTTACCACTACCTGCTGACTGCTCCACCAATATTAAGACCACCATCTGCAGCCCCAATAAATGGACGGATCATGGCAAGAGCCCTACACTCAGAGGTGGCGCTGTGGGTGGAGCTACAAGCAGCCAGAAAAGTGAAGTGAAAATGGTTTATGGGTATGATAAATAACTGATAATGTAGGTGTGTGAATGCATGAGCCCCGCCCCTGCACAAAAGCCCCGCCCCTGAACAGCTACAGTGAGAGCCCTGCACAGTGCGTGTATGCATGCGCTGCACTCCAGCATATCTAGAGTGCGCTCCACCACTGCACAGTGTGAGAATGTGTGTGAGCCCCGCCCCTGCAGAGCGTGAATGTGTGTGAGCCCCGCCCCTGCAGAGCGTGAATGTGTGTGAGCCCCGCCCCTGCAGAGCGTGAATGTGTGTGAGCCCCGCCCCTGCAGAGCGTGAATGTGTGTGAGCCCCGCCCCTGCAGAGCGTGAATGTGTGTGAGCCCCGCCCCTGCAGAGCGTGAATGTGTGTGAGCCCCGCCCCTGCAGAGCGTGAATGTGTGTGAGCCCCGCCCCTGCAGAGCGTGAATGTGTGTGAGCCCGGCCCCTGCAGAGCGTGAATGTGTGTGAGCCCCGCCCCTGCAGAGCGTGAATGTGTGTGAGCCCCGCCCCTGCAGAGCGTGAATGTGTGTGAGCCCCGCCCCTGCAGAGCGTGAATGTGTGTGAGCCCCGCCCCTGCAGAGCGTGAATGTGTGTGAGCCCCGCCCCTGCAGAGCGTGAATGTGTGTGAGCTCCGCCCCAGCATAGCCAGTGTGCTCCACCCCTGCACAGTGTGAGAATGTGTGAGAGCCCTGCCCCAGCATAGCCATTGTGCTCCACCCCCGCAGTGTGTAAATGTGTGAGCTCCGCCCAAGCATAGCTAGTGTGCGCTCCACCCCTCAATGTGTGAATGTGTGTGAGCCCCGCCCCAGCATAGCGAGTGTGTGCTCCACCCCTGCACAGTGCGTAAATGTGTGAGCTCCGCCCCAGCATAGCCAGTGTGTGCTTCACCCCTGCAGTGTGTAAATGTTGAGCTCCACCCCAGCATAACCAGTGTGTGTTCCACCCCTGCAATGTGAGTGTGTGTGAGCCCCGCCCCAGCATAGCCAGTGTGCGTTCCACCCCTGCACAGTGCGTAAATGTGTGAGCTCCGCCCCAGCATAGCCAGTGTGCGTTCCACCCCTGCACAATGTGTGAGCTCCGCCCCAGCATAGCCAGTGTGTGCTTCACCCCTGCAGTGTGAGAGTGTGTGTGAGGCCCGCCCCAGCATAGCTAGTGTGTGCTCCACCCCTGCACAGTGTGTAAATGTGTGAACTCCACCCCAGCACAGCAATTACTGGGTTTTGGATAAAGCATAATCCCTGTAGACGGAGCGGTATAGTCCTCCCGCACACATTATCCTCACCTGCATCTTATAATACTCCACAGCTTTACTGTAGCAGCCGACCTTACAATAGAGGTCCCCCAGCTGCTCATACAAGGATAGCGCCCCCTGATGGTTGCCCTCTGTTAGCTCTGACAACGCCTCCTCCAGCTGACAACCTTTAATTGCTGAAAGATAAAGAAACGTTATTATAAGGAAATGGGTATCAGGGCCCACTGCAGGGATGGGGGCAGAGGTTATATGTTGGGTCCCCGAGGAGAAGTATACAAGGTTCAGGGGCCCCTGCAGGGATGGGGGCAGAGGTTATATTTAGGGCCCCTGAGAAGGATATAGGGTTCAGGGGCTCCTGCAGGGATGAGGACAGGACCCCATGCTGCAGTCACCGTATTTCAGGTTGCGACGCACGGTCTCGCGGTCAGACTCCTGCTGGCTGCCCAGGCGGAAGGCTTTCTTCAGAGACCGCTTTCCTGCAGTGAGGTCTCCCAGAGACAGCAGAGTCTGGAGGAGGAGCAGAGAGTCAGCATTGTGGTGGCGGCTGGGGATGTGACCGCTGGCCTGTAGCGCCCTCACCTGGCCGATGCTGCAGTAACATTCACTCTCCATGGAGCGGTCCCGCATGCGGTGGGCGCACTCCCGGGCCGCCTCCCAGCAGCGGATGGCCTTTGAGTGCTCGCCGCTTCGGAGATTGATGCTGGCCAGGTTGGAGTTCGCTCTGTACAGATCTTCATGGAGCTGCGTCCGTCTGTGAGAGGAAGAGAGGCGGGGCTTAACAAGGAGGGGGAGGGGCCAGGGTGGAGCTAATACACAGATAAGGCAGCCGCCATTACTCTGCAATGAAGATGCTCTTCCTGATGTAGAAGCTGCACTTCTCCGACTGCCCCATGATGTCATACAGGAAGCCGAGGTTCAGGAACAGCCGCGCCCGCATCTCGCTGAGGTCACGTGACGGAACCGAACCTGCAGGAAAGCGAAGAGACGAGAAATGGTCACCGGCCACCACGGGACGGAACCGAGGAGACGAGCCGGTCACCGGCCACCACGTGATGGAAGCGAGGAGACGAAAAATGGTCACCGGCCACCACATGAGGGAACCGAGAAGACAAGCCGGTCACCGCCCACCACAGGACGTAAGCGAGGAGACAAGAAATAGTCACCGTTCACCAAGTGTTTGAACCAAACCTGCAGGAAAGGGAGGAAACGAGAAATAGTCTCCGCCCACCACATGACCTGTGTTCTTTACTAAACGTCTATGTAAAAATCTCCAGTCTTCCAGTACTAATCAGCTGCTGTATGTCCTGCAGGAAGTGGTGTATTCTCTCTGCTGCCACCTCTGTCCATGTAAGGAACTGTCCAGAGCAACAACAAATCCCCATAGACAACCATAGAAGATGAGATTATGTAACCCCCCCCCCACCACCACCACCCACGCACCGCCCCCTTCCCCCCCCCCCACGCCCCGGCAGGCGCCGGCCCCACCACCACCACGCCTCGGCAGGCGCCGACCCCCCCCCCCCCCCCACCACCACCACCATGCCCCGGCAGGCACAGATCCCCCCACCCACAATCACCACGCCCCGACAGCCACCGCCACCGCCCCCTTCCCCCCCCCCCACGCCCCGGCAGGCGCCGGCCCCACCACCACCACCACCACGCCCCGACAGCCACCGACCCCACCACCACGCCCCGGCAGGACCAGGATGGCAGAGAATAGCGGGGGTCCGAGACACGGACTGTACCTCACCCTCCAGCTTATTGTCCACAACCTCCAGGCTCCTCAGGAAGGATTCCTCCGCCGGCCCCTGAGCCTCCACGTTGCCCACCTCACACATGTACAGGTATGTGCGGCCGATGGTGGCGAGAGCGCGCTGCTCCTCCACGTCAGAACCAACAGAGCGTGCAAGATCCAGGTGAATGCGCTGGTGCTGGGGGGAGACAATGGCAGCCATCAGTCACATCCGAAACAGAGAGGGCGAGGGGGTCTCTACTGTAAGAGCGGTCACACTATGGGGTATATACTGTAAGAGCGGTCACACTATGGTGTATATACTGTAAGAGCGGTCACACTATGGGGTATATATACTGTAAGAGCGGTCACACTATGGGGTATATACTGTAAGAGCGGTCACACTATGGGGTATATACTGTAAGAGCGGTCACACTATGGTGTATATACTGTAAGAGCGGTCACACTATGGGGTATATACTGTAAGAGCGGTCACACTATGGGGTGTATATACTGTAAGAGCGGTCACACTATGGGGTATATACTGTAAGAGCGGTCACACTATGGGGTATATACTGTAAGAGCGGTCACACTATGGTGTATATACTGTAAGAGCGGTCACACTATGGTGTATATATACTGTAAGAGCAGTCACACTATGGTGTATATACTATAAGAGTGGTCACACTATGGTGTATATACTGTAAGAGCGGTCACACTATGGGGTATATACTGTAAGAGCGGTCACACTATGGTGTATATACTGTAAGAGCGGTCACACTATGGGGTATATACTGTAAGAGCGGTCACACTATGGGGTATATACTGTAAGAGCGGTCACACTATGGTGTATATACTGTAAGAGCGGTCACACTATGGGGTATATACTGTAAGAGCGGTCACACTATGGGGTGTATATACTGTAAGAGCGGTCACACTATGGGGTATATACTGTAAGAGCGGTCACACTATGGGGTGTATATACTGTAAGAGCGGTCACACTATGGTGTATATATACTGTAAGAGCAGTCACACTATGGTGTATATACTATAAGAGCGGTCACACTATGGTGTATATACTGTAAGAGCGGTCACACTATGGGGTATATACTGTAAGAGCGGTCACACTATGGTGTATATACTGTAAGAGCGGTCACACTATGGAGTATATACTATAAGAGCGGTCACACTATGGAGTATATACTGTAAGAGCGGTCACACTATGGGGTGTATATACTGTAAGAGCGGTCACACTATGGGGTATATACTGTAAGAGCGATCACACTATGGGGTGTATATACTGTAAGAGCGGTCACACTATGGAGTATATACTGTAAGAGCGGTCACACTATGGGGTATATACTGTAAGAGCGATCACACTATGGGGTGTATATACTGTAAGAGCGGTCACACTATGGGGTGTATATACTGTAAGAGCGGTCACACTATGGGGTATATACTGTAAGAGCGGTCACACTATGGGGTGTATATACTGTAAGAGCGGTCACACTATGGGGTATATACTGTAAGAGCGATCACACTATGGGGTGTATATACTGTAAGAGCGGTCACACTATGGGGTATATACTGTAAGAGCGGTCACACTATGGGGTATATACTGTAAGAGCGGTCACACTATGGGGTATATACTGTAAGAGCGGTCACACTATGGTGTGTATATACTGTAAGAACGGTCACACTATGGGGTATATACTGTAAGAGCGGTCACACTATGGTGTATATACTGTAAGAGCGGTCACACTATGGTGTATATACTGTAAGAGCGGTCACACTATGGGGTATATACTGTAAGAGCGGTCACACTATGGGGTATATACTGTCAGAGCGGTCACACTATGGTGTATATACTGTAAGAGCGGTCACACTATGGGGTATATACTGTAAGAGCGGTCACACTATGGTGTATATACTGTAAGAGCGGTCACACTATGGTGTATATACTGTAAGAGCGGTCACACTATGGTGTATATACTGTAAGAGCGGTCACACTATGGTGTATATACTGTAAGAGCGGTCACACTATGGGGTATATACTGTAAGAGCGGTCACACTATGGGGTATATACTGTCAGAGCGGTCACACTATGGTGTATATACTGTAAGAGCGGTCACACTATGGTGTATATACTGTAAGAGCGGTCACACTATGGTGTATATACTGTAAGAGCGGTCACACTATGGTGTATATACTGTAAGAGCGGTCACACTATGGTGTATATACTGTAAGAGCGGTCACACTATGGTGTATATACTGTAAGAGCGGTCACACTATGGGGTGTATATACTGTAAGAGCGGTCACACTATGGGGTATATACTGTAAGAGCGGTCACACTATGGAGTATATACTGTAAGAGCGGTCACACTATGGTGTATATACTGTAAGAGCGGTCACACTATGGTGTATATACTGTAAGAGCGGTCACACTATGGAGTATATACTGTAAGAGCGGTCACACTATGGAGTCTCTACTGTAAGAGCGGTCACACTATGGTGTATATACTGTAAGAGCGGTCACACTATGGTGTATATACTGTAAGAGCGGTCACACTATGGGGTCTATACTGTAAGAGCGGTCACACTATGGGGTATATACTGTCAGAGCGGTCACACTATGGGGTATATACTGTAAGAGCGGTCACACTATGGGGTATATATACTGTAAGAGCGGTCACACTATGGGGTATATACTGTAGGAGCGGTCACACTATGGAGTATATACTGTAAGAGCGGTCACACTATGGTGTATATACTGTAAGAGCGGTCACACTATGGCGTATATACTGTAAGAGCGGTCACACTATGGAGTATATACTGTAAGAGCGGTCACACTGGGGTATATACTGTAAGAGCGGTCACACTATGGGGTATATACTGTAAGAGCGGTCACACTATGGGGTATATACTGTAAGAGCGGTCACACTATGGTGTATATACTGTAAGAGCGGTCACACTATGGAGTATATACTGTAAGAGCGGTCACACTATGGAGTATATACTGTAAGAGCGGTCACACTATGGAGTCTCTACTGTAAGAGCGGTCACACTATGGTGTATATACTGTAAGAGCGGTCACACTATGGCGTATATACTGTAAGAGCGGTCACACTATGGCGTATATACTGTAAGAGCGGTCACACTATGGAGTATATACTGTAAGAGCGGTCACACTATGGTGTATATACTGTAAGAGCGGTCACACTATGGGGTGTATATACTGTAAGAGCGGTCACACTATGGAGTATATACTGTAAGAGTGGTCACACTATGGTGTATATACTGTAAGAGCGGTCACACTATGGAGTATATACTGTAAGAGCGGTCACACTATGGAGTATATACTGTAAGAGCGGTCACACTATGGAGTATATACTGTAAGAGCGGTCACACTATGGACGTACCCACCTTAAGAGCCGCCTCATAGTTCCCCAGTTCCGCGTAGGCCTCCCCGATTTTGCGATTGGCGACAGCGCAGCCGATGACGTCCCCCAGCCCCTCACAGATGACCAGCTCCTGACGATGTTCCTCAATGGCTTCCTTGAATCTTCCTGTGGAAGAAGAATAGTTGGTCAGAGACCCCAGTAAGATTGGCCCCACCACCAGCCCACGGGGCCCCTCGGCACTCACCGCTCCGGGCCAGCAGCTCCCCCAGCTGGTTGCACACCGCCGCCTCCTCCCTCAAGTTGTTCCCTCGCTGAGCCTTGCATTTCGCTTTCTCTAACTCTGAAACGAGGAAAAGAAATAAAATTACAGGGACAGCGGGGGGGGGGGGGGGGGGATATTACACAGCAGAGGGGATCGGGGGGGGGGGGGGGGATATTACACAGCAGAGGGGATCGGGGGGGGGATATTACACAGCATAGGGGATCGGGGGGGGGATATTACACAGCAGAGGGGATCGGGGGGGGGGGATATTACACAGCATAGGGGATCGGGGGGGGATATTACACAGCAGAGGGGATCGGGGGGGGATATTACACAGCAGAGGGGATCGGGGGGGATATTACACAGCAGAGGGGATCGGGGGGGGATATTACACAGCATAGGGGATCGGGGGGGGATATTACACAGCAGAGGGGATCGGGGGGGATATTACACAGCAGAGGGGATCGGGGGGGATATTACACAGCAGAGGGGATCGGGGGGGGGGATATTACACAGCATAGGGGATCGGGGGGGGGGGATATTACACAGCATAGGGGATCGGGGGGGGATATTACACAGCAGAGGGGATCGGGGGGGATATTACACAGCAGAGGGGATCGGGGGGGATATTACACAGCAGAGGGGATCGGGGGGGGGGATATTACACAGCAGAGGGGATCGGGGGGGGGGGGATATTACACAGCAGAGGGGATCGGGGGGGGGGGGGGGGATATTACACAGCATAGGGGATCGGGGGGGGGGGGGGGGGGGATATTACACAGCAGAGGGGATGGGGGGGGGGATATTACACAGCAGAGGGGATCGGGGGGGGGGATATTACACAGCAGAGGGGATCAGGAGGGATATTACACAGCATAGGGGATCAGGAGGGATATTACACAGCAGAGGGGATCAGGGGGGATATTACACAGCAGAGGGGATCGGGGGGGGGATATTACACAGCAGAGGGGGGGGGGATATTACACAGCATAGGGGATCGGGGGGGGATATTACACAGCAGAGGGGATCGGGGGGGATATTACACAGCATAGGGATCGGGGGGGGATATTACACAGCATAGGGGATCGGGGGGGGGGGATATTACACAGCAGAGGGGATCGGGGGGGGGGGATATTACACAGCAGAGGGGATCGGGGGGGAATTACACAGCAGAGGGGATCGGGGGGGGATATTACACAGCATAGGGGATCGGGGGGGGGGGGATATTACACAGCAGAGGGGATCGGGGGGGATATTACACAGCATAGGGGATCGGGGGATATTACACAGCATAGGGGATCGGGGGATATTACACAGCAGAGGGGATCGGGGGATATTACACAGCAGAGGGGATCGGGGGATATTACACAGCAGAGGGGATCGGGGGGGGATATTACACAGCAGAGGGGATCGGGGGGGGGATATTACACAGCAGAGGGGATCGGGGGGGGATATTACACAGCATAGGGGATCGGGGGGGGGATATTCACAGCATAGGGGATCGGGGGGGGGGGATATTACACAGCAGAGGGGATCGGGGGGGGATATTACACAGCAGAGGGATCGCGGGGGTGGGGGGGATATTACACAGAAGAGGGGATCGGGGGGGGGATATTACAAAGCAGAGGGGACGGGGTGATTTACACAGCAGAGGGGATCGGGGGGGGGGATATTACACAGCAGAGGGGATCGGGGGGGATATTACACAGCAGAGGGGATCGGGGGGGGGGGGATATTACACAGCAGAGGGGATCGGGGGGGGATATTACACAGCAGAGGGGATCGGGGGGGGGGGGATATTACACAGCAGAGGGGATCGGGGGGGGGATATTACACAGCAGAGGGGATCGGGGGGGGATATTACACAGCAGAGGGGATCGGGGGGGATATTACACAGCAGAGGGGGGGGGGGATATTACACAGCAGAGGGGATCGGGGGGGGGGATATTACACAGCATAGGGGATCGGGGGAGGGATATTACACAGCAGAGGGGATCGGGGGGGGGGGGGATATTACACAGCAGAGGGGATCGGGGGGATATTACACAGCAGAGGGGATCGGGGGGGGATATTACACAGCAGAGGGGATCGGGGGGGGGGGATATTACACAGCATAGGGGATCGGGGGGGGGGGGATATTACACAGCAGAGGGGATCGGGGGGGGATATTACACAGCAGAGGGGATCGGGGGGGGATATTACACAGCATAGGGGATCGGGGGGGATATTACACAGCATAGGGGATCGGGGGGGATATTACACAGCATAGGGGGGGGGGGGGATATTACACAGCAGAGGGGATCGGGGGGGATATTACACAGCAGAGGGGATCGGGGGGGGGGGGGATATTACACAGCAGAGGGGATCGGGGGGGGGGGGGGATATTACACAGCAGAGGGGATCGGGGGGGATATTACACAGCAGAGGGGATCGGGGGGGGGGGGATATTACACAGCATAGGGGATCGGGGGGGGGGATATTACACAGCAGAGGGGATCGGGGGGGGATATTACACAGCAGAGGGGATCGGGGGGGGGATATTACACAGCATAGGGGATCGGGGGGGATATTACACAGCATAGGGGATCGGGGGGGGATATTACACAGCAGAGGGGATCGGGGGGGATATTACACAGCATAGGGGATCGGGGGGATATTTACACAGCATAGGGGGGGGGGGATATTACACAGCAGAGGGGATCGGGGGGGATATTACACAGCATAGGGGATCGGGGGGGGGGGATATTACACAGCAGAGGGGATCGGGGGGGGGATATTACACAGCAGAGGGGATCGGGGGGGGGATATTACACAGCAGAGGGGATCGGGGGGGGGGGGATATTACACAGCAGAGGGGATCGGGGGGGGGGGATATTACACAGCATAGGGGATCGGGGGGGATATTACACAGCAGAGGGGATCGGGGGGGATATTACACAGCAGAGGGGATCGGGGGGGGGATATTACACAGCAGAGGGGATCGGGGGGGGGGATATTACACAGCAGAGGGGGGGGGGGGATATTACACAGCATAGGGGATCGGGGGGGGGATATTACACAGCAGAGGGGATCGGGGGGGGATATTACACAGCAGAGGGGATCGGGGGGGATATTACACAGCATAGGGGATCGGGGGGGATATTACACAGCATAGGGGATGGGGGGGGGATATTACACAGCAGAGGGGATCGGGGGGGGGGGGATATTAAAACAGCATAGGGGATCGGGGGGGGGGGCTATTACACAGCAGAGGGGATCGGGGGGGGGATATTACACAGCATAGGGGATCGGGGGGGATATTACACAGCATAGGGGACGGGGGGATATTACACAGCCATAGGGGATCGGGGGGGATATTACCAGCAGAGGGGATGGGGGGGATATTACACAGCAGAGGGGATCGGGGGGGATATTACACAGCAGAGGGGGGGGGGGGATATTACACAGCATAGGGGATCGGGGGGGGATATACACAGCAGAGGGGATCGGGGGGGGAATATTACACAGCATAGGGGAATCGGGGGGGGATATTACACAGCATGAGGGGATCGGGGGGGGCTTATTACACAGCAGAGGGGATCGGGGGGGGATATTACACAGCAGAGGGGATCGGGGGTGGGATATACCCAGCAGAGGGGACGGGGGGGGGGATATTACACAGCATAGGGGTGGGGGGGGATTATTACACAGCAGAGGGGATCCGGATGGGGATATTACACAGCATAGGGGATGGGGGGGATATTACACAGCAGAGGGGATCGGGGGGGATATTACACAGCAGAGGGGATCGGGGGGGGGATATTACACAGCATAGGGGATCGGGGGGGATATTACACAGCAGAGGGATCGAGGGGGGATATTACACAGCAGAGGGGATCAGGGGGGGATATTACACAGCATAGGGGATCGGGGGGGGGGATATTACACAGCATAGGGGACGGGGGGGGATATTACACAGCATAGGGGATCGGGGGGGGGGATATTACACAGCAGAGGGATAGGGGGGGGTATCTTACACAGCATAGGGATCGGGGGGGGGATATTACACCAGCATAGGGGATCGGGGGGGGATATTTACAACAGGCATAGGGATCGGGGGGGGGGGATTATTACACCGCAGAGGGGATCGGGGGGGGATATTACACAGCATAGGGGCATCGGGGGAGGGATATTACACAGCAGAGGGGAGGATATACCCAGCATAGGGGGGGGGGCGATATTACACAGCATAGGGGATCGGGGGGGGGGGGGATATTACACAGCATAGGGGATCGGGGGGGGATATTACACAGCATAGGGGATCGGGGGGGGGATATTACACAGCATAGGGGATCGGGGGGGGGGATATTACACAGCATAGGGGATCGGGGGGGGATATTACACAGCATAGGGGATCGGGGGGGGGATATTACACAGCAGAGGGGATCGGGGGGATATTACACAGCAGAGGGGATCGGGGGGAGGGATATTACACAGCAGAGGGGGGGGAGGATATTACACAGCAGAGGGGATCGGGGGGGGGGGATATTACACAGCATAGGGGATCGGGGGGGGGGATATTACACAGCAGAGGGGGGGGGAGGATATTACACAGCAGAGGGGATCGGGGGGAGGGATATTACACAGCAGAGGGGATCGGGGGGGGGATATTACACAGCAGAGGGGGGGGAGGATATTACACAGCAGAGGGGATCGGGGGGAGGGATATTACACAGCAGAGGGGATCGGGGGGGGATATTACACAGCAGAGGGGATCGGGGGGGGGGATATTACACAGCAGAGGGGATCGGGGGGGATATTACACAGCAGAGGGGATGGGGGGGGGGGATATTACACAGCAGAGGGGATCGGGGGGGATATTACACAGCAGAGGGGATCGGGGGGGGGGATATTACACAGCAGAGGGGATCGGGGGGGGGATATTACACAGCAGAGGGGATCGGGGGGGGGGGGGGATATTACACAGCATAGGGGATGGGGGGGGGATATTACACAGCAGAGGGGATCGGGGGGGGATATACACAGCAGAGGGGATCGGGGGGGATATTACACAGCATAGGGGATCGGGGGGGATATTACACAGCATAGGGGATCGGGGGGGATATTACACAGCAGAGGGGATCGGGGGGGGGGATATTACACAGCATAGGGGATCGGGGGGGGGGGGATATTACACAGCATAGGGGATCGGGGGGGGATATTACACAGCATAGGGGATCGGGGGGGATATTACACAGCATAGGGGATCGGGGGGGGGGGGATATACACAGCATAGGGGATCGGGGGGGGATATTACACAGCATAGGGGATCGGGGGGGGATATTACACAGCAGAGGGGATCGGGGGGATATTACACAGCAGAGGGGATCGGGGGGGGGATATTACACAGCAGAGGGGATCGGGGGGGATATTACACAGCAGAGGGGATCGGGGGGGGGATGGGGATATTACACAGCAGAGGGGATCGGGGGGGATATTACACAGCAGAGGGGATCGGGGGGGGGGATATTACACAGCAGAGGGGATCGGGGGGGGATATTACACAGCAGAGGGGATCGGGGGGGGGGGATATTACACAGCATAGGGGATGGGGGGGGGATATTACACAGCAGAGGGGATCGGGGGGGATATACACAGCAGAGGGGATCGGGGGGGATATTACACAGCATAGGGGATCGGGGGGGATATTACACAGCATAGGGGATCGGGGGGGATATTACACAGCAGAGGGGATCGGGGGGGGGATATTACACAGCATAGGGGATCGGGGGGGGGGGATATTACACAGCATAGGGGATCGGGGGGGGATATTACACAGCATAGGGGATCGGGGGGGGATATTACACAGCATAGGGGATCGGGGGGGGATATTACACAGCATAGGGGATCGGGGGGGGGGGGATATTACACAGCATAGGGGATCGGGGGGGGATATTACACAGCATAGGGGATCGGGGGGGATATTACACAGCAGAGGGGATCGGGGGATATTACACAGCAGAGGGGATCGGGGGGAGGGATATTACACAGCAGAGGGGGGGGAGGATATTACACAGCATAGGGGATCGGGGGGGGGGGGGATATTACACAGCAGAGGGGGGGGGGGATATTACACAGCAGAGGGGATCGGGGGGGGGATATTACACAGCAGAGGGGATCGGGGGGGGGGGGGATATTACACAGCATAGGGGATGGGGGGGGATATTACACAGCAGAGGGGATCGGGGGGGGATATTACACAGCAGAGGGGATCGGGAGGGAGGGATTAATTACACAGCAGAGGGGGGGGGAGGATATTACACAGCATAGGGGATCGGGGGGGGGGGGGAATTACACAGCAGAGGGGGGGGGGGATATTACACAGCAGAGGGGGGAGGAGGATATCTACACAGCATAGGGGATCGGGGGGGGGGGATATATTACAAGCAGAGGGGATCGGGGGGGGGATATTACACAGCAGAGGGTGATGCGGGGGAGGGGATGGGATATTACACAGCAGAGGGATCGGGGGGGGATATTACACAGCATAGGGATCCGGGGGGGCTATTACACAGCAGAGGGGATCGGGGGGATATTACACAGCAGAGGGATCGGGGGGGGGTGGATAATTACACAGCATAGGGGATCGGGGGGGGATATTACACAGCAGAGGGGATCGGGGGGGATATTACACAGCAGAGGGGATCGGGGGGGATATTACACAGCAGAGGGGATCGGGGGGGGCCGGTACTCACGCTTGATCTCCCGGTCACCCATCCTCCGGTGTCCTGGTTCTATTCTCCCGCGTAGATTCGCATGTAGTCCCGCCCACTGCCTGCTTGAATAATGATTCTGAGACCACAAAGCCGATTGGTCAGTGTATGTGCCAATCACCTCCTTTCCTATACGCAGCGAGCATGGAGGGCGCCCTCAGCACGCATGCGCCACGTGACATTGCTGTTTGGCCACATCGAGCTCCCCTTCTGCTGACTTGGTACGTTCTAGAGTGAAGTACTGGCAGCGGTCGCCTGGACGCCGATCATCACGTGATAAGAGCCGCCCCGCCCCGCGCACTAGGTGACAAGTTGTCGAAAAATCAGTCACGTGATATGAAGGGCGCAACTGTGTCCCGGATACCTGCAGCCAGCCGGGAGTCTTAGCAACCAGTCACGTGACCGGCGGCGGGATATGGGCAAGGGGGCGCTCCGAGGTGATGTCTGGCCTCATAATTACCGTGTGCAGTGACCTCACAGCCTGCGGCCTCTGTGTGCCGGGTCAGCGCCACACAGCCAGAGCACACCGCCAGCCAGACTGCGTATCATGGGTGTGAGGGCCGTGTATGATGCGTGTGAGGGTCGTGTATGATGGGTGTGAGGGCCGTGTATGATGGGTGTGAGGGCCGTGTATGATGGGATGGTGTATGATGGGTGTGAGGGCTGTGTATGATGGGATGGTGTATGATGGGTGTGAGGGCCGTGTTTGATGGGATGGGTAGTATGGGTGTGAGGGGCCGTGTATGGGGTGTGAGGGCCGTGTATGATGGGATGGGTATGATGGGTGTGGTGAGGGCCGTGTATGATGGGATGGTGTATGATGGGTGTGAGGGCCGTGTATGATGGGATGGTGTATGACTGGTGTGAGGCCGTGTATGATGGGATGGTGTATGTATGGGTGTGAGGGCCGTGTATGATGGGATGGTGTATGATGGGTGTGAGGGCTGTGTATGATGGGTGTGAGGGCCGTGTATGATGGGATGGTGTATGATGAGTGTGAGGGCCGTGTATGATGGGATGGTGTATGATGGGTGTGAGGGCCGTGTATGATGGGATGGTGTATGATGGGTGTGAGGGCCGTGTATGATGGGATGGTGTATGATGGGGGTGAGGGCTGTGTATGATGGGTGTGAGGGCCGTGTATGATGGGTGTGAGGGCCGTGTATGATGGGATGGTGTATGATGGGTGTGAGGGCCGTGTATGATGGGTGTGAGGGCCGTGTATGATGGGATGGTGTATGATGGGTGTGAGGGCCGTGTATGATGGGATGGTGTATGATGGGTGTGAGGGCTGTGTATGATGGGTGTGAGGGCCGTGTATGATGGGATGGTGTATGATGAGTGTGAGGGCCGTGTATGATGGGATGGTGTATGATGGGTGTGAGGGCCGTGTATGATGGGATGGTGTATGATGGGTGTGAGGGCCGTGTATGATGGGATGGTGTATGATGGGGGTGAGGGCTGTGTATGATGGGTGTGAGGGCCGTGTATGATGGGTGTGAGGGCCGTGTATGATGGGTGTGAGGGCGTGTATGATGGGATGGTGTATGATGGGTGTGAGGGCCGTGTATGATGGGATGGTGTATGATGGGGGTGAGGGCTGTGTATGATGGGTGTGAGGGCCGTGTATGATGGGTGTGAGGGCCGTGTAGGATGGGATGGTGTATGATGGGTGTGAGGGCTGTGTATGATGGGATGGTGTATGATGGGTGTGAGGGCCGTGTATGATGGGTGTGAGGGCCGTGTATGATGGGTGTGAGGGCCGTGTATGATGGGATGGTGTATGATGGGTGTGAGGGCCGTGTATGATGGGATGGTGTTATGATGGGTTGTGAGGGCCGTGTATGATGGGATGGTGTATGATGGGTTGTGAGGGCCGTGTATGATGGGTCTGGTGTATGATGGGTGTGAGGGCCGTGTATGATGGGATGGTGTATGATGGGTGTGAGGGCCGTGTATGATGGGATGGTGTATGATGGGGGTGAGGGCCGTGTATGATGGGATGGTGTATGATGGGGGTGAGGGCTGTGTATGATGGGTGTGAGGGCCGTGTATGATGAGTGTGAGGGCCGTGTATGATGGGATGGTGTATGATGGGGGTGAGGGCTGTGTATGATGGGTGTGAGGGCCGTGTATGATGAGTGTGAGGGCCGTGTATGATGGGATGGTGTATGATGACTGTGAGGGCCGTGTATGATGGGTGTGAGGGCCGTGTATGATGGGATGGTGTATGATGGGTGTGAGGGCCGTGTATGATGGGATGGTGTATGATGGGTGTGAGGGCCGTGTATGATGGGATGGTGTATGATGGGATGGTGTATGATGGGTGTGAGGGCTGTGTATGATGGGTGTGAGGGCCGTGTATGATGGGTGTGAGGGCCGTGTATGATGGGATGGTGTATGATGGGTGTGAGGGCCGTGTATGATGGGTGTGAGGGCCGTGTATGATGGGTGTGAGGGCCGTGTATGATGAGTGTGAGGGCCGTGTATGATGGGATGGTGTATGATGGGTGTGAGGGCCGTGTATGATGGGTGTGAGGGCCGTGTATGATGGGATGGTGTATGATGGGTGTGAGGGCCGTGTATGATGAGTGTGAGGGCTGTGTATGATGTGATGGTGTATGATGGGTGTGAGGGCCGTGTATGATGGGATGGTGTATGATGAGTGTGAGGGCCGTGTATGATGGGATGGTGTATGATGGGTGTGAGGGCCGTGTATGATGGGATGGTGTATGATGGGTGTGAGGGCTGTGTATGATGGGATGGTGTATGATGGGTGTGAGGGCCGTGTATGATGGGATGGTGTATGATGAGTGTGAGGGCCGTGTATGATGGGATGGTGTATGATGGGTGTGAGGGCCGTGTATGATGGGATGGTGTATGATGGGTGTGAGGGCCGTGTATGATGGGTGTGAGGGCTGTGTATGATGGGATGGTGTATGATGGGTGTGAGGGCCGTGTATGATGGGATGGTGTATGATGGGTGTGAGGGCCGTGTATGATGGGTGTGAGGGCTGTGTATGATGGGATGGTGTATGATGGGTGTGAGGGCCGTGTATGATGGGTGTGAGGGCCGTGTATGATGGGTGTGAGGGCCGTGTATGATGGGATGGTGTATGATGGGTGTAAGGGCCGTGTATGATGGGATGGTGTATGATGGGTGTGAGGGCCGTGTATGATGGGTGTGAGGGCCGTGTATGATGGGATGGTGTATGATGGGTGTGAGGGCCGTGTATGATGGGATGGTGTATGATGGGTGTGAGGGCCGTGTATGATGGGATGGTGTATGATGGGTGTGAGGGCCGTGTATGATGGGATGGTGTATGATGGGTGTGAGGGCCGTGTATGATGGGATGGTGTATGATGGGGGTGAGGGCCGTGTATGATGGGATGGTGTATGATCGGTGTGAGGGCCGTGTATGATGGGATGGTGTATGATGGGATGGTGTATGATGGGTGTGAGGGCTGTGTATGATGGGATGGTGTATGATGGGTGTGAGGGCCGTGTATGATGGGATGGTGTATGATGGGTGTGAGGGCCGTGTATGATGGGGTGGTGTATGACTCTCTGGATAAGGCTCTATCTTTAAAGTGACTGTACCACCAGGCCCAGGCTGAAGCACTGGAGGCGGCTGACCCACCCTTAGTGGGAGGTAACCCCGCCCCTATATGATAGGGTTCCATTGATTCTAATGCAGTCACGCCATGAAGGGGTTGGAGTTTCTTCCCACTAAGGGTGGGTCAGCCGCCTCCCGTGCTTCGGCCTGGTGGTACAGTCACTTTAAGAACGCTTAAAGGAGAAGTCTGGGGCTTTTGAAAATCCGTCAGGGAAGGGGAAATTTGATAAGTATGAACTTACCTTTCCCAGTGCCGGCGGTGAGCAGGGCTTCGGGCTCCAAGGTGTACACGTCATGACCCGGCTATTGGACTGGCTACTCAGCCAGTCAGTAACTGAGGCAGGACGCGGCTTCAGTCCCTGACATGTCATTGGGTGGGGGTCCTGAGGCCAGTCCCGCTGCTCACCGGGGGGATGTGGAGAGAGAAAGCGCCTTCTTAATAAAATGCCCCCTGACGGATTTTCAAAATCCCAGACTTCTTGTTTAAAGTGTCACTGTCGTTAAAATTTTTATTGCAGAAATTAATAGTCCAGGCGATTTTAAGAAACTTTGTAATTGGGTTTATTAGCCGAAAAATGCATTTTTATCATGAAAAAGCAGTTTGAATCTCTCCCCCGTCTTCATTGTTCTCCTATGGAGAGAGAAAGTAAAGGCAGCAAAAACAGGACAACAAAGACAAACAAACAAAAGTAATGGTGGCCACGGTGCCACATCCCGATCGCTGTGATCTGCCGGCCGATCACGGCGATCAAAGTCCCCAAAAACGATAAATACCTGCTCTGGGCTAGGTAGCTGAGGGGTCCAGAGCAGGTATTTGGCCATACTCACCGGATCCCGGGGTCCCGATGGGTGTCTTCCGGGTTCTGTGACGTCATCTTCTTCCGATCTGGTCTTCGGCCTTTTCCGTTGGCCCCTCGGATGTCCTCGACTTTTTTTTGGCGCTCTGCTGCCCTCTAGCGGCTGAAAAGTGTAATACACTTATCAGTAGCTATAGGGATGTTCAGCATGTAGTAAATGGTTTTTTTTGTTTGTTTTTTTTCAATTTTTTTTATGTATTTTCCGCACCCTTACGCCGCTGAGTGTTCTGCATCGCACATAAGTGCGCTGCTAATCAGCAACTCCTCCTTTTTGGCGTAGGGTGTTTTTTTTTCTATATCCTACTGCCACGGTCTGCTGATAAGTGCCACACATAAGTGCGGCATTTATCAGCAACACCATTTTTGGCGTAGGTTTTTTTTTTTATACTGAATGTTTAAAAAAAAAAACGTAAAAAACACTACCTTACACTACACTACACTACACGGAATAAAGTTTTACACTACATCACTATATACCATATATACCACTATATACCCCATATACCAATCCCCGTATAAAGATGGCCCCCAGGGTGTTTTCGGTGTCGGACGCATACGTTATTATTGCCTCCAACACCGAAACAGCCAGTGAGGATGAATGGAGGGATCCTTTTTTTCCTCCATTCATCCTCATCCTCATCATCCAGTGACGTGTCTGGGGGGTAGTGTAGCGTACGCTGCCCCCCAGACACGTCTTTTCCGCCAGTACCGTCCCAATAAGAGATCACGGTATGGTGTGAAATTCTCCAAACTCTGTGAGTACCTCAGGGTACACTTACAGATTTAGGGTACGTGCACACTGCGGAATGGCGAAGGATAACCCTTTGTGCATTCCGCAGCTGGCACCCGCCGGCGGACTGATGCAGGTGCGCGTCTCCGATCGTGCCACACTCCATTCTATGCACGGGCGGATTCCGTCGTCTGTCCAAAGAATGAACACGTTGGACGGAGAGCGGAATCCGCCCGTGCATATAATGGAGTCTATGACACGGACGGAGACGTGCGCCTGCATCAGTCCGCCGGCGGGTGCCAGCTGCGGAATGCACAAAGGGTTATCCTCCTCCATTCTGCAGTGTGCACGTACCCTTAGAGTGTATGTAGGAAGGGACACCCGAATCCTGCCCCCAGATGCCCCCCCCCCCCCCCCCCCCCATCCTCGGAGTTAGTGGGGAGATCGTCCGGGACCTGATCTTCCCACTGCTGGATAAAGGTCACCACCTGTACGGGGATAACTTTTATACCAGCGCCCCCTCTTCCGGTCCCTCGCTGCCGAGCTACTGTAGCTTGCGGCACGATCCGAAAATATCAGAAGTAGTAATAGAGCCCTAATATTTAGTAGCCATATAGCGGCCCCAGCGCTTCTGGATATGAAGGACCCCGGATCGCACCAGGATAACATTTTCCAGGTGACGTCCCCCACACTGGAGAAAGGGAGACCCCAGAAGAAGTGCAGAGTGTGGGGTAACAGGGGGATCAGGAAGGACACCATTCTCCAGTGTGACACCTGTCCTGATCCCCCCGGCCTCTGCATACTGGATCGCTCCAAGGCGCACTACACGTCACTGGGGTTCTACATTATCTAAATTCTGTCCCTTATTCCTATTTCAGGGGTCACGTTGATCCAGGGATTATTCTGATCGCCATTATGGAGTCGGGAAGGAATTTTTCCCCTGTGATGAGGCTACTGTCGTCTGCCTCACGAGGGGTTTTTTGCCTTCACGGCACATGTTACATTTATGTGCCCGTCACCAGTGGGGGCCATATCCCCGCTGCCCCCCTCGTTAGATTCCTTATGGGGTGTAGTTTCCAGAATGGGGTCACTTGTGGGGGGTTTCTACTGTCCTGGCCGCACAGGAGCTTTGTAAATGCGACGTGGCCTCCATCCTCCATTCCAGCCTCTAAATGGCGCTCTGCCCCTTTGGTCGCTTGCCCTGTGCCCATATGGCACATTATGCCCACATGTGGGGTATTTTCGTACTCAGGGGAAATTACCCTACACGTTTTGTGTTTATTTTCTTTTTTAACCCCTTGTTGAAATAGAAAAAAATCAAAGCTAGACCAACATTTAGTGTAATTTTTAATTTTTTTTTACTCTAAATCATTGATCTTGTCTTGATTTTTTCATTTTCACAAGGGGTTAAAAGATAAAAAAAAACACTAAATGTGTAGAACAATTTCCCCTGAGTACGTAAATACCCCACATGTGGACATAAAGCGCCAGGCGGGTGCAGGGTAAGCCTCCGAAGGGAAGGAGCGCCATTTGGCTTTTTGAGGCTGGATTTGGCTGGAATGGATTTCAAGGGGCCATGTTGCATTTGAAAGGCCCCTGTGTTGCCAAGACAGTTGAACCCCCCACAAGTGACCCCATTATGGAAACTACACCCCTCAGGAAATGTAACAAGGGGTGTAGTGAGCATATGGACCCCACTGGTGACGGGCACAAATGTGGAACAATGTTATTACATTTTTATTATAGTGCTTGAAAATCCCCACATTGTAATCCATCTTCTTCTTCTTCTTCTTCTTCTTCTTCTTCCAGCCAATTTTCTGCGCGTAATACAGCCCGAACCGCTTTGTGCACAGACTCCGTTCAAACTGCGTTTCGAAGTCCTCGGCGGTGTGAGGTGTGCTATCTATTTTTCTTTTCGATCGGATTTGTCGTTGTTAAGAAATTTACGTTAAACGACCCCAAATTTCCCATAGAAAATAATGGCCCATTGCAAATAATGGCCACACTCTAACCGCTGACAGCCAATCACAGCACATATGCAAATAGCTGAAATATAGCAGCCAATAGGAACTCTAAGGTCTCGTCATGCAATGTATCACACCATCCACAGTCACATGTCCACTATTGGCCAATAGAAGATGTAATATATGGAAGGTCCTTAACGATTGTGTCTCCCCGACATGAGTAAGATTGTCATGGGAACCGAGCAATGATCTTTACCATTATAAGTACTCAGATCGCTCTTAAAGGGACCCAGGTCACCCTTAAAGGAACGCAAGTCGCTCTTAAAGGGACCCAAGTCTCTTTTAAAGGGACGGGAGCCATGTTGCTCTTAAAGGGACCCAAGTTGCTCTTAAAGGGACGGGAGCCATGTCGCTCTTAAAGGGACCCAAGTCGTTCTTAAAGGTACCCAAGTCGCTCTTAAAGTGGCGGGACCCAAGTCGCTCTTAAAGGGACGGGACCCAAGTCGCTCTTAAAGGGACGGGACCCAAGTCGCTCTTAAAGGGTCCCATGTAGCTCTTAAAGGAATCCAAGTCGCTCTTAAAGGGACGGGACCCAAGTTGCTCTTAAACGGACGGGACACTCCAAAAGGTATGGGACCCATGTCGCTCTTAAAGAGACCCATGTCGCTAGAGCGACCTGGGTCCCTTTAAGAGCGGCCCGGGTCCCTTTTAAGAGCGACCTGGGTCCTTTTAAGAGCTAAATATGTCCCTTCAAGAGCAACCTGGGTCCCTTCTAGAGCAAAATATGTCCCTTTAAGAGCAACCTGGGTCCCTTTAAGAGAAAAATATGTTCCTTTAAGAGCGACATGGGTCCCTTTAAGAGCGAAATATGTCCCTTTAAGAGCGACCTGGGTCCCTTTAAGAGCGAAATATGTCGCTTTAAGAGCAAAATGGGTCCTTTTAAGAGCAACCTGGGTCCCTTTAAGAGTGAAATGGGTCCCTTTAAGAGCAAAATGGGTCCCTTTAAGAGCGATCTGGGTCCCTTTAAGAGCAAAATGGGTCCCTTTAAGAGCGAAATGGGTCCCTTTAAGATCGAAATGGGTCCCTTTAAGATCGAAATGGGTCCCTTCAAGAGCGACCTGGGTCCCTTTAAGAGCAAAATATGTCCCTTTAAGAGCGAAATATGTCCCTTTAAGAGCAAAATTGGTCCCTTTAAGAGCGACCTGGGTCCCTTTAAGAGCGACCTGGGTCCCTTTAAGAGCGACCTGGGTCCCTTTAAGAGCGACCTGGGTCCCTTTAAGAGCGACCTGGGTCCCTTTAAGAGCAAAATATGTCCCTTTAAGAGCGAAATATGTGCCTTTAAGAGCAAAATGGGTCCTTTTAAGAGCGACCTGGGTCCCTTTAAGAGTGAAATGGGTCCCTTTAAGCGCGAAATGGGTCCCTTTAAGAGCGAAATATGTCCCTTTAACCCCTTAAGGACCGGGCCTGAAATGGCCTTAAGGACCGGAGCAAATTTTATGAATTTGACCAGTGTCACTTTAGTCATTAATAACTTCGGGATGCTTTTACCTATCCGTCTGATTCTGAGATTGTTTTCTCGTGACATATTGTACTTCACATTTCTTGTAAATTGGAGTCGATACTTATAACGAATCTTTATGAAAAAACCCAAAATAGCGTGAAAAATTGTGAAAAAATGCATTTTTCCAACTTTAAAACTTTTCTGCTTATACAGAAAGTGGTTATACCACATAAATTATATATTAAATAGCATTAGCAACATGTCTACTTTATGTTGGCGGCTTTTATTAAACGATCTTTCATTTTTTTTAGACAATAGAAAGCTTAAAACATTAGCAGCAAATTTCCAAATTTTCAGTAAAATTTCAAAATCAGATATTTTTAGGGAACTGTTCAGGTTTAAAGTGTATTTGAGGGGACTGTGTGTTAGAAAGCCTCACAAAGCACCCCATTATAGAACCTGCACCCCCTAAACTCTGCAAAAGCACATCCAGAAAGTTTTTTAACCCTTTAGGGGAGTCACAGAAATAAAAGCTAAGTGTGTAAGAAATTTGAAAATTTTAATTTTCTGTGCAGAGATTTTATTGTAATCCAATATTTTTCATAATTATAAACCTATTACCAGAGAAATGCACCCCAATATTGATTGCCCCGTTTCTGCAGTTTATAGAAATACCCCATATGTGGCCCTATTGCGCTATTTGACGCAACCACAAGCCTCAGATATAAGGGAGCGCCTAGTGAATTTCAATGGCTCCGTTATTTTTGGTCATTTTTGACTGTACCACTTCAGGTTGGCAGAGGCTCTGGGGTGCCAAAACCTAAAAAACACCCCTAAAGGGACACCATTTAGAAAACTGCACCCCTCAAGGAATGTAACAAGGGGTGCGGTGAGCATCTGGACCCCACAGGTGCTTCACAGATTTTCAGAACAATATGGCTTGAAAAAAGACTAAAGTATTTTTTACACTAAAATGTTGTTCTAGCCTTCAATTTTTCATTTTCACAAAGGGATAAAAGGAAAAAAAAAACACAAAACATGTAGCGCAGTTTCTCCCGAGTACGGAAATACGGCGATAAAGTGCCAAGGGGGCGCAGGACGAGCCTCCAAAGGGAAGGAGCGCCAATTGGCTTTTGGAAGCTGGATTTCACTGGAATGGATTTCAAGGGCCACGTCGCATTCACAGAGCCCTCGTGCTGCCAAGACACTGGAAACCCCCCACAAGTGACCCCATTCTGGAAACTACACCCCTCAAGGAATCTAACAAGGGGCACAGTGAGCATATGGACTCCACTGGTGACGGGCACAAATGTGGAAAAATGTGACGTGAAAGTGAAAATTTTCATTTTTTCACTTTCATGGCACAAATGTGCCCGTCATCCAGGGGTCCATATCCTCACTGCACCCCTTGTTAGATTCCTTGAGGGGTGCAGTTTCCAGAATGGGGTCACTTGTGGGGGGTTTCCAGTGTTTTGGCAGCACGAGGGCTCTGTAAATGCGACATGGCGTTCATCATCCATTCTAGCCAAATCCAACCTCTAAAATCCAAATGGCGCTCCTTCCCTTCGGAGGCTTGCCCTGCACCCACATGGCGCTTTATGTCCAGATGTGGGGTATTTACGGACTCGGGGGAAATTGCTCTACACATTTTGTGTTTTTTTTTCTCTTTTAACCCCTTGTGAAAATGATAAATTCAAGGCTAGACCAACATTATAGTGTAAAAAATTTAATATTTCATTTTCACGCCACATTGTTCCACATTTGTGCCCGTCACCAGTGGGGTCCATATGCTGACTACACCCCTTGTTACATTCCTTGAGGGGTGTAGTTTCCATAATAGGGTCACTTGTGGGGGGTTTAACTGTCTTGGCAACACAGGGGCCTTTTGAATGCAACATGGCCCCTCGAAATCCATTCCATCCAAATCCAGCCTTCAAAAACCAAATGGCGCACCTTCCCTTTGGAGGCTTACCCTGCACCCGCATGGCGCTTTATGTCCACATGTGGGGTATTTCCGTACTCAGGGGAAATTGCTCTACACATTGTGTTTTTTTTTATCTTTTAACCCCTTGTGAAAATGAAAAAATCAAGACAAGATCAATGATTTAGAGTAAAAATTAAAAAAAAATTACACTAAATGTTGGTCTAGCCTTGATTTTTTTCCATTTCCACAAGGGGTTAAAAAAGAAAATGAACACAAAACGTGTAGGGTACTTTCCCCTGAGTACGAAAATACCCCACATGTGGACATAATTTGCCATATGGGCACAGGGCAAGTCACCAAAAGGACAGAGCGCCATTTAGAGGCTGGAATGGGGGATGGAGGCCATGTGGCAATTACAAAGCTCCTGTGCTGCCAGAACAGTAGAAACCCCCGACAAGTGACCCAATTCTGGAAACTACACCCCATAAGGAATCTAACGAGGGGTGCAGTGAGCATATGGACCCCACTAGTGATGGGCACATGTGTAGAACATGTGCCGTGAAAATAAAAAATACCATTTTTTTCATTTTCATGTCCCAAATGTGGCCGTCACCAGGGGGCCATATACCCGCTGCCCCCCTTGTTAGATTCCTTATGGGGTGTAGTTTCCAGAATGGGGTCACTTGTGGGGGGTTTCTACTGTCCTGGCCGCACAGAGGCTTTGTAATTGCATCATGGCATCCTCTAATGGGAATGGCGGCCATACCTATTTAGCTGGGGAAAAGGGACAATTCTAATTTATTTGGGGGTATTAGGCCAATTATTAGTTTATAAGGTTGGAAATGACAGGTGTCCATCAAATTCAACCTGTGTTGATCCAGAGGAAGGCAAAAACCCCTCGTGAGGCAGACGACAGTAGCCTCATCACAGGGGAAAAATTCCTTCCCGACTCCATAATGGCGATCAGAATAATCCCTGGATCAACGTGACCCCTGAAATAGGAATAAGGGACAGAATTTAGATAATGTAGAACCCCAGTGACGTGTGGTGCGCCTTGGAGCGATCCAGTATGCAGAGGCCGGGGGGATCAGGACAGGTGTCACACGGGAAAATGGTGTCCTTCCTGATCCCCCTGTTACCCCACACTCTGCACTTCTTCTGGGGTCTCCCTTTCTCCAGTGTGGGGGACGTCACCTAGAAAATGTTGTCCTGGTGCGATACGGGGTCCTTCATATCCAGAAGCGCTGGGTCTGCTCCATGGCTGCTAAATATTAGGGCCCTATTACTACTTCTGATATGTTCGGATCGTGCCACAAGCTACAGGGCAGCGAGGGACCAGAAGAGGGGGTGCGGGTATAAAAGTTATCCCCGTACAGGTGGTGACCTTTATCCAGCAGTGGGAGGATCAGTTCCTGGACGATCTCCCCACTAACTCCGAGGATGGGGGGGGGGAGTGGGCATCTGGGGGCTGGATTCGAGTGTCCCTTCCTTCATACACTCTAAGGCTGGGTTCACACTACGTATATTTCAGTCAGTATTGTGGTCCTCATATTGCAACCAAAACCAGTAGTGGATTAAAAACACAGAAAGGCTCTGTTCACACAATGCTGAAATTGAGTGGATGGCCGCCATTTAATGGCAAATATTTCCTGTTATTTTAAAACAACGGCTGTTGTATTGAAATAATGGCCGTTATTTACCGTTATATGACGGCCATCCACTCAATTACAACATTATGTGAACATAGCCTTTCTGTGTTTTCAATCCACTCCTGGTTTTGGTTGCTATACAGCCTCACAAATACAGCCTCAAATATACATAGTGTGAACCCAGCCTTAGGGTACGTGCACACTGCGGAATCGCGAAGGATAACCCTTTGTGCATTCCGCAGTTGGCACCCGCCGGCGGACTGATGCAGGCGCACGTCTCCGTCCGTGTCGTAGACTCCATTCTATGCACGGGCGGATTCCGCTCTGCGTCCAACGTGTTGATGGAATGACGGATGATGGAATCCGCCCATGCATAGGATAGAGTCTATGACACGGGCGGAGACGCGCCCCTGCATCAGTCCGCCGGCGGGTGCCAACTGCGGAATGCACGAAGGGTTATCCTTCGCCATTCCGCAGTGTGCACGTACCCTAAATCTGTAAGTGTACCCTGAGGTACTCTCACAGAGTTTGTAGAATTTCACGCCATACCGTCATCTCTTATTGGGACGGTACTGGCGGAAAAGACGTGTCTGGGGGGCAGCGTACACTACGCTACTCCCAGACACGTCACTGGATGATGAGGAGGATGAGGATGAATGGAGGAACGAAGGACCCCCCATTCATCCTCACTGGCTGTTTCGGTGTCGGAGGCAATAATAATGTATGCGTCCGATACCGAAAACACCCTGGGGGCCATCTTTATATGGGGATTGGTATATAGGGTATGTAGTGGTGTAGTGTCAAACTTTATTCAATGTAGTGTGGTGTAATGTAGTGTTTTTTTTACGTGTTTTTTACAGTAAGTATACAAAAAAAACCTACGCCAAAAATGGTGTTGCTGATAGATGCCGCACTTATGTTCGGCACTTATCAGCAGACCGTGGCAGTAGGATATAAAAAAAAAAACACCCTACGCCAAAAAGGAGGAGTTGCTGATTAGCAGCGCACTTTCGTGCGATGCTGATCAACACTCAGCGGCGATAGGGTGCGGAAAATAGGAAAAAAAAAATTGGGAAAAAAAATTTTTTTTTACTACATTCTGAACATCCCTGTAGTGGCTGATACGTGTATTACACTTATCAGCCGCTAGGGGGCCGCAGAGCGCAAGATCCGAAAATAGACGACGCTGGAGCCGGAAAAATACGAAAAAAGACGACGCTGGAGCCGGAAACAGACGATCGGGACTCACGGAAGAAGCCGAAGTCCCGACAAGATGAAGAGGACGCCGGGAACCCGGAAGACGCCGATCAGGACCCCGGGACAGGTGAGTAATGTACAAATACCTGCTCCGGACCCCTCAGCTACCTAGCTGAGGGGTCCGGAGCAGGTATTTATTACTTGTGGGGACTTTGATCGCCGTGAACGGCGATCGGGACGGTGGTACCGTGACCACCATTACTTTTTACAGTAATGGCGGTCGGTGCCGTCCTCGGACAGCACCGACCGCCATTTTTTTCCGGGTCATCGGGCCACCGATGGCCCGGAAAGGTTCCGATCGCCGCTATGGGCTTATCAGCCAATAGCGGCGATCGTCGGCATGGGGGTGGTTAACAACCCTCCATGCCGACAGGGAGAGATGGCCTGCTATGTATTATAGCAGGCTATCTCCCCCGATCGGGACCCGGCCGGCCGCGGCGCCCGTTTAAAGGGCTGACGTACCGGTACGTCATGGGTCCTTAAGTGACAGTGATCCATGACGTGCCAGTACGTCATGGGTCCTTAAGAGGTTAAGAGCAAAATATGTCCCTTTAAGAGCAAAATGGGTCCCTTTAAGAGCGACCTGGGTCCCTTTAAGAGCGAAATTGGTCCCTTTAAGAGCGAAATTGGTCCCTTTAAGCGTGAAATTGGTCCCTTTAAGAGCGACCTGGGTCCCTTTAAGAGCAAAATGGGTCCCTTTAAGAGCGAAATTGGTCCCTTTAAGAGTGAAATTGGTCCCTTTAAGAGCGACCTGGGTCCCTTTAAGAGCGAAATTGGTCCCTTTAAGTGTGAAATTGGTCCCTTTAAGAGGGAAATTGGTCCCTTTAAGAGCGACCTGGGTCCCTTTAAGAGCGAAATATGTCCCTTTAAGAGCAAAATATGTCCTTTTAAGAGCGACCTGGGTCCCTTTAAGAGCGAAATTGGTCCCTTTAACACTTTAAGGACATGGCCCATTTTCGTTTTTACGTTTTCGGTTTTTCCTCCTTGTGCACTTGCATTTTTCCACCTAGAAACCCACATGACCCCTTATTTTTTGCGTCACTAATTGTACTTTACAATGACGGCTGAATTTTTGCATAAAGTACACTGCGAAACCAGAAAAAAATTCAAAGTGTGGTGAAATTGAAAAAAAAATGCATTTCTTTTATTTGGGGGAAATGTGTTTTTACGCCATTTGCCCTGGGGTAAAACTGACTTGTTATATATGTTCCTCAAGTCGTTACGATTACAGCGATATATAACATGTATAACTTATATTGTATCTGATGGCCTGTAAAAAACCGTTGTTAACCAATATACGTTCCTTAAAATCGCTCCATTCCCGGCTTTATAGCGCTTTTATCCTTTGGTCTATGGGGCTGTGTCAGGTGTCAGTTTTTGCGCCATGATGTGATCTTTCTATTGGTACCTTGATTGCCCATATACGACTTTTTGATCGCTTTTTATTACATTTTTTCTGGATTTGATGCGACCAAAAATGCGCAATTTTGCACTTTGGGATTTTTTTGCGCTGACGCCGTTTACCGTACGAGATCAGGAATGTGATTAATTAATAGTTCGGGCGATTACGCACGCGGCGATACCAAACATGTTTATTTATTTATTTATTTGTTTACTTTTATTTAAAACCTGGGAAAAGGGGGGTGATTCAGACTTTTATTAGGGGAGGGGGCTTTTTACTATTAACAACACTTTTTTTTTTTTTTTTTACACATATACTAGAAGCCCCCCTGGGGTTAGGGTTATTCCCCCCCCCTGGGGTTAGGGTTATTCCCCCCCTGGGGTTAGGGTTATTCCCCCCCCCCCCCCTGGGGTTAGGGTTATTCCCCCCCCTGGGGTTAGGGTTATTCCCCCTGGGGTTAGGGTTATTCCCCCCTGGGGTTAGGGTTATTCCCCCTGGGGGACTTCTAGTATATACACTTGGATCTCTCATTGAGATCTCTGCAGCTTAGATATGCTGCAGAGATCCATGAGATCGGCACTCGTTTGCTTTCGGCTGCTGCAGCCGAAAACGAACGAGTGCCGAGCCGAGGACGGCGCCATCTTGGACGCGTCCCCGGCCGGCATCAGTAACGGAGATCGCTCCTCCGGGACAAGGTCCCGGAGGAGCGATCTCCCCCACTAGACCCCAGAGAAACGTTGCCTCCGATTAGCTAATTAGCGGGCACGGCGATCAGACCGTGCCCGCTAATAGCAGCGGTCCCGGGCTACTCGCGGCACCCGGGATCGCGGCACATCAAAGCGGGGCCGCCGCGCGGCCCCGCTTTGAAGTGCAAGTGCGGACATATGACGTACCGGTACGTCATATGTCCTTAAGAGGTTAAGAGCGAAATATGTCCCTTTAAGAGTGAAATTGGTCCCTTTAAGAGTGAAATTGGTCCCTTTAAGAGCGAAATATGTCCCTTCAAGAGCGAAATATGTCCCTTTAAGAGCGACCTGGGTCCCTTTAAGAGCAAAATGGGTCCTTTTAAGAGCGAACTGGGTCCCTTTAAGAGTGAAATGGGTCCCTTTAAGAGCGACCTGGGTCCCTTTAAGAGCAAAATATGTCCCTTTAAGAGCGAAATATGTCCCTTTAAGAGCAAAATGGGTCCCTCTTAGAGCGACCTGGGTCCCTTTAAGAGCGAAATTGGTCCCTTTAAGCGTGAAATTGGTCCCTTTAAGAGGGAAATTGGTCCCTTTAAGAGCGACCTGGGTCCCTTTAAGAGCGAAATATGTCCCTTTAAGAGCAAAATATGTCCTTTTAAGAGCGACCTGGGTCCCTTTAAGAGCGAAATTGGTCCCTTTAAGAGTGAAATTGGTCCATTTAAGAGCGACCTGGGTCCCTTTAAGAGTGAAATTGGTCCCTTTAAGAGCGAAATATGTCCCTTCAAGAGCGAAATATGTCCCTTTAAGAGCGACCTGGGTCCCTTTAAGAGCGACCTGGGTCCCTTTAAGAGCGAAATATATCCCTTTAAGAGCAAAATGGGTCCTTTTAAGAGCGAACTGGGTCCCTTTAAGAGTGAAATGGGTCCCTTTAAGCGTGAAATTGGTCCCTTTAAGAGCGATCTGGGTCCCTTTAAGAGCGAAATGGGTCCCTTTAAGAGCGAAATGGGTCCCTTTTAAGAGCGACCTGGGTCCCTTTAAAAGCCATTTGGGTCTCTCTAAGTGCAACGGGGGCCCTTTAAGAGCGACCTGGGGCCCTTTTAGAGTGAAATTGGTCCCTTTAAGCGTGATCTGGGTCCCTTTAAGAGCGAAATGGGTTCCATTAAGAGAGACCTGGGTCCCTTTAAGAGCGACCTGGGTTCCGTTAAGAGTGACCTGGGTCCCTTCAAGAGCGAAGGGACCCACGTCGCTCTTAAAGTGACCCAGGTCACTCCTAAAGGGACCCATGTCGCTCTTAAAGGTCGGGAGCCAAGTTGCTCTTAAAGGGACGGCACCCAGGATTAAAGTTAAATGGAAGTCACTGGTAAAGGGGCGCTCTTTTCAAGCACTATGTATTTCCCTGGAAATGCAAATCTAGTTTACACTATAATGTTGGTCTAGCCTTGAATTTATAATTTTCACAAGGGGTTAAAAGAGAAAAAAACACACAAAATGTGTAGAGCAATTTCCCCCGAGTCCGTAAATACCCCACATGTGGACATAAAGCGCCATGTGGGTGCAGGGCAAGCCTCCGAAGGGAAGGAGCGCCATTTGGATTTTGGAAGCTGAATTTCACTGGAAAGGATTTCAAGGGCCATGTCGCATTTACAGAGCCCTCGTGCTGCCAAGACACTGGAAACACCCCACAAGTGACCACATTCTGGAAACTACACCCCTCAGGGAATCTAACAAGGGGGGCAGTGAGGATATGGACCCCTTGATGACGGGCACATTTGTGACGTGAAAGTGAGAAAATGAAAAATTTCCCTTTCACGTCACATTGTTCCACATTTGTGCCCGTCACCAGTGGGGTCCATATCCTCACTGCACCCCTTGTTAGATTCCTTGAGGGGTGTAGTTTCCAGAATGGGGTCACTTGTGGGGGGTTTCCAGTGTCTTGGCAGCACGAGGGCTCTGTAAATGCGACATGGCCCTTGAAATCCATTCCAGTGAAATCCAGCTTCCAAAAGCCAATTGGCGCTCCTTCCCTTTGGAGGCTCGTCCTGCGCCCGCTTGGCACTTTATCGCCACATGTGGGGTATTTCTGTACTCGGGAGAAACTGCGCTACATGTTTTGTGTTTTTTTTTTCCTTTTATCCCTTTGTGAAAATGAAAAATTGAAGGTTAGAACAACATTTTAGTGTAAAAAATACTTTTGTCTTTTTTCACGCCATATTGTTGGGAAAATCTGTGAGGCACCTGTGGGGTCCAGATGCTCACCGCACCCCTTGTTACATTCCTTGAGGGGTGTAGTTTTCTAAATGGTGTCCCTTTAGGGGTGTTTTTTAGGTTTTGGCACCCCAGAGCCTCTGCCAACCTGAAGTGGTACAGTCAGAAATGACCAAATATAACGGAGGCGTTGAAATTCACTAGGCGCTCCTTTGTATCTGAGGCTTGTGGTTGCGTCAAATAGCGCAATAGGGCCACATATGGGGTATTTCTATAAACTGCAGAAACGGGACAATAATTATTGGGGTGCATTTCTCTGGTAATAGGTTTATAATTATAAAAAATATTGGATTACAATAAAATCTCTGCACAGAAAATGTAAATTTTCAAATTTCTTACACACTTAGCTTTTATTTCTGAGTTTGGGGGTGCAGTTTCTGAAATGGGGTGCTTTGTGGGGATTTCTAACATTTGAAATTTTACAGAAAATTTGGAAATTTGCTGCTAATGTTTTACGCTTTCTATTGTCTAAAAAAAATGAAATATAGTTTAATAAATGCCGCCAACATAAAGTAGACATGTTGCTAATGCTAGTTAATATATAATTTATGTGGCATAACCATTTTCTGTATAAGCAGAAAAGTTTTAAAGTTGGAAAAATGCATTTTTTTTTCACAATTTTTCATGTTATTTTGTTTTTTTTTTCATAAAGATTCGTTATAAGTATCGACTCCAATTTACAAGAAATGTGAAGTACAATATGTCACGACAAAACAATCTCAGAATCGGCCGGATAGGTAAAAGCATCCCAAAGTTATTAATGAATAAAGTGACACTGGTCATATTCATAAAATTTGCTCCGGTCCTTAAGGCCATTTCAGGCTCTGTCCTTAAAGGGAACCATTCACCCCGTGGCCCCCGGCAGAAAGTGACATAAAGGTCAATATACTTACCACATCGCTCCCGGTCCCGTCCCGGATCCCGTTGTTGACACGGAGAAATCGCTGATTCTTCTTCTCCCGCCCATTATGGTAATGAGCTGAGATGAGTCCAACGTCCATAGGAAACGACGGACAAGTCCAACTTATTCATGAGGTCCTCTTCTCGTCGCCGCCCATCCACGCCTCCTGGAACTTGATTGACGTCTTCAGTCTTCTGACGAATTCCCGCGCAGGCGCAGAAGAGGTGACGAGACCATCGCAACGGCGCCTGCGCGGTAAACAGGACACGTGTTCGAGACAATCGGCACATGCGCAGTAAACAGTGAAGCTGCGGAGCAGCTTCAATTGTGAACTGCGCATGCGCCGAAAACGACTGTCACGGCGCCTGCGCGGGATTCGGCGAGAAGAAAGAAGACGAGGAGGAAGAGGACCCGGCGTCAATAAAGTGTCGGAGGCGGGGAGAAGGCTGGACTTCGGACCCGGTGGCGCTAATTACCATAATGGGTGTGAGAAGAAGAATCAGCGATTTCTCCGTGTCAACAACGGGATCCGGGATGGGACCGGGAGCGATGTGGTAAGTATATTGACCTTTATGTCACTATGTCAGTTTCTGCCGGGGGCCACGGGGTGAATGGTTCCCTTTAAGGGGTTAGGACATTGATATCTAACGAGTGCTCTCGTCCGGATAGAAAGTTCTTTGTGCCTCGGGCTGTAAATCTTACCATTTGAAATTATTTTTTCCAGTAGTTCAAATATAGTCTCCTGATGGTATTTTTGTATGTTTTTTCTCTTTTATATTTCAGTATAAGAGAAAATACCTATTCAGCTCTGAGGAGTCAGAGTCCTGGGATACAACACCTTAGATCGACCCTCCTGTGGCAAAGCTTACCCGCAAGGATGCTCTGCCTTTCAAAGATTCCGCATCCATGAGGGATCCTATGGATCAGAGAGCCGAAGTATATTTAAGAAAGAATTGGGAGGCATTCACCTCTATTTTTAAGCCTCTCATTGCTGCAAGATCTCTGGGAATATGGATGTCACAGCTCAAAGACCAAATCATGGAGGGAGCTAGTAAAGAGGATTGGCTGGCTAGATTTCCAACTATGGAGAACTCTTTTATCTTTTATGCTCTGAAGTTATCCGCCAGATCAGCAGCCATTTCCAATTCCGCAAGGAGAACCCTGTGGGTTAGGGACTGGAAGGGTGATGTTACATCCAAAGCCAAGCTCTGCGCAGTTCTGTGTGAGGGGAAACTTCTGTTTGGTTCAGCGTTAGAGAAGGTTTTGGAGAAAGCCTCTGATAACAAGGGCTTTCCCCTCATTTCTGCCCAGTCTACCAGACCTTCCAGAGACAGAGGGAAGAGAGCCAGAAGAGGTGCCCAAGTGGGGAAGAAGGATTGGAGACCCCCAAGAAAGGTAGAGGGTTTATGTTCTCAGGCAGTGAGGCAACAAAGAAGCCTTCACAACGACGCCAGGCTCCTGTGGGAGGACGATTATTTTGTTCAGAGTGGTGTAAGATTTCTAACAGCTCTTTTGTCTTCAATACCATAAAGCATGGCCTAAAATGTCATTCTTGTCCTCCCCAGGAGAGAGATTTGTTGTCACTAACCGTGCTTCTGATCCTGAAAAACATTCTGCAATGGTGGCAGAGGTTAAATCCCTTCTACACAAAAGAGTATTAGTTCCTGTACCAGTAGGTCAGGAAGGCAGAGGGTTTTATTCCACACTATTTCTGCTCAGAAAGCCTAATGGTTCCTTCCAAACAATTTTAAACCTCAAACCCCTTAATCGTGTTCTCACTTATGAGAAGTTTAGAATGGAGTCCATTTCTTCAGCCATTCTCAACTTGTCTTATAACAGTTTTATGGCTACCATAGATCTCAGGGATGCTACCATATCCTGGTACACTTAGATAATCAAAAGTTCCTCAGGGTAGCAGTAAATATGGGGGAGTCGGGGCTTCACTTCCAATACACAGCCATGCCCTTTGGTATTTCCCAGGCACCCAGAATATTTACCAAGGTGATGGCAGAAGTGATGGCACATATTAACCTCTTAGGGACATATGACGTACCCGTACGTCATATGTCCCATAGAGGTGTTCAGAGCGGGGCCACGCGGCGACCCCGCTCTGAACTGCCGCGATCCCGGGTGCCGCAAGTAGCCGGGACCGCGGCTATTAGTGGGCACGGTCTGATCGCCATGCCTGCTAATAAGGTAATTACCGGAGGCATCCGTTCCCTGGTGTCTAGTGGGGGAGATCGCTCCTCCGGTGTTGTGCCGGCCGGGGTCCGCTCCAAGATGGCGCCAACCCCGACTCGGCACTCGTCTGTTTTCGGCTGCCGAAAGCAAACGAGTGCCGATTTCATTGATCTTTGCTGTACTATACAGCAAAGATCTCAATGGGAAATCAAAGTGTTTATACTAGAAGTCCCCCAGGAGGAATAACCCTAACCCCAGGGGGGGGAATAACCCTAACCTCAGGGGGGGGGGAATAACCCTAACTCCGGGGGGGGGGGAATAACCCTAACTCCAGGGGGGGGGAATAACCCTAACTCCAGGGGGGGGGGAATAACCCTAACCCCAGGGGGGGGTATAACCCTAACCCCAGGGGGGGGAATAACCCTAACCCCAGGGGGGGAATAACCCTAACCCCAGGGGGGGAATAACCCTAACCCCAGGGTGGTGGGGGAATAACCCTAACCCCAGGGGGGGGGGAATAACCCTAACCCCAGGGGGGGGGAATAACCCTAACCCCAGGGGGGCTTCTAGTATATGTGTAAAAAAAAAAAAAAAAAGTGTTGTTAATAGTAAAAAGCCCCCTCCCCTAATAAAAGTTTGAATCACCCCCCTTTTCCCATGTTTTTAATAAAAGTAAATAAATAAACATTGTTGGTATTGCCGCGTGCGTAATCGCCCGATCTATTAATTAATCACATTCCTGATCTCGCACGGTAAACGGCGTCAGCGCAAAAAAATCCCAAAGTGCAAAATTGTGCATTTTTGGTCGCATCAAATCCAGAAAAAATGTAATAAAAAGTGATCAAAAAGTCGTATATGCGCAATCAAGGTACCGATAGAAAGATCACATCATGGCGCAAAAACTGACACCTGACACAGCCCCATAGACCAAAGGATAAAAGCGCTATAAGCCGGGAATGGAGCGATTTTAAGGAACGTATATTTGTTAACAATGGTTTGAATTTTTTACCGGCCATCAGATACAATATAAGTTATACGTGTTATATATCGCTGTAATCGTAACGACTTGAGGAACATGCATAACAAGTCAGTTTTACCCCAGGGCGAATGGCATTCCCCCCAAATAAAAGAAATGCGTTTTTTTTTTTTCAATTTCACCACACTTTGAAATTTTTTTCTGGTTTCGCAGTGTACTTTATGCAAACATTCAGCCGTCATTGCAAAGTACAATTAGTGATGCAAAAAAAAAAAATAAGGGCTCATGTGGGTTTCTAGGTGGAAAAATGCAAGTGCTATGGCCTTTTAAACACAAGGAGGAAAAAACGAAAACGCAAAAACGAAAAATTGGCCCCGTCTTTAAAGGGTTAAAGAGAAAGACATAGTCATCATCCCTTACCTCAATGATTTTCTCATAGTTGTGAATTCTATTACTTCTGTAAAGTCTAACATTTTGTTTGTGGAGCAGATATTTACGAAACTTGGCTGGGAGGTTAATGACGAAAAGTCTAATAAACATTCCTCCCAACAGTGCAAATTTTTGAGTATATGCCTTAATTCTGTTTCTCAAAGATCATTTTTGCCAGAAAATAAGATTTCCCAGGTCATCCTCAAAGTTCAGGAACTGATTAATCATCCACAGTCTTCTGTAAGAGGAGCTATGTCTGTTTTGGGCCTTCTCACCTCTTGCATACTGGCTGTACAGTGGGCCCAGTACCATTCTAGAACCTTGCAGTCCCAGATCCTAAAACTGTGGAATGGTTGTAATGAGACTCTAAGGGCCTTATCAACAGTGTAAACGTGCGCCGATCTGCTAGATCAGCGCTTGTTTACTGGGCCTATTCCACGGCCCGATGATTGTTTAGCGAGGACTGCAGGGACATCGTTACCGATGTCCTTGCAGCCCTTGCAGCCCTTGCAGCATACATTACCTAGCAGGGCTTCTCCTCTGCTCTGTCTTCCTTCCCAGATCCCGTCGCAGAGCATCAGCTTCGGTGCGGCCTGACTGAGCTGTCAGACCGCTCAGCCAATCACTGGCCGTGGCGGTACTGGGCAGTGATTGGCTGAGCGGTCTGACAGCTCAGTCAGGCCGCACCGAAGGTGATGTTAAGCCGCGGGACCCGGGGAGGAAGACGGAGCGGAGGAGAAGCCCTGCTAGGTAATGTATGGTGCTTCTCAAATCATTAGTCGCTCGCCGAGCACCGCTATTCCACAAAGCGATGCGCAGTGAGTGACCGATGATTTTAGGTTTGGGACTAAATAAACGATCAGCCGATGACACGATCATCGGCTGATCCTTTTCTCTATTCCACCGACCAATAATCGGCCGAATCAGGCCGATTCCGCCGATTGCCATTCGCCAAAACAGAAAAGTCAAGGAGTTCTACTCTCTGCGTTTAATATAATCCGGCTATTCAGCCATGCTGCAAACCACTCTCACCATGGTGTGTGTATTGGAGCTTATCGGTCCAATACTGATATCTCGTCAAAAATGACACAACACCATAAATACTTGCTGTTACTTTATCGTAATAAAAAGTGTATTGACAAAGAACAATCTTGCAAATTGTAACGCCTGGAGTAGTGGATCCACTGGACCGTCACCAGCGATGGCACTAACCTCACCAGGGAGCGGAGTCTAAGGGGCCGATGGTTTTCACCAGAGCCTGCCGCAAGGCGGGATGGACTTGCTGCGGCAGGCGACCCCCAGGTCGCTACCCCTGGCTTGGTTGCTGGTGACGGCAGGCAAGGCGTGGCAGGAGCAGTAGGCGTGTCCGCAGGTGACAGGCTGAACTCAGGAGCCACGGTGACACAGGGGAACAGGAACCAGGAACACAGACTAGGGACCAGGTAACGGATAGGAACCAGGAACAAGGACTAGGGACCAGGTAGCAGGAAGGAATCAGGAACAAGGACTTGGGACCAGGTGGCAGATAGGAAACAGGAACAACAGGGGCTGGGCCAACGCTATGGGAAGCATGTAGAGGCTCCAACCCAAGGGACAGGGCATGCTGGGATTTATAGGGGAGTGATTGGGTGCAACTACCAATTAGGAGCGCACTGCCCCTTTAAATCTGAGACAGCCGGTGCGCGCGCGCCCTAGGAGGCGGGGACGCGCGCGCCGGCCGGCACAGCGAGAGACAGGAGCGTGGAGAGGTGAGGCGCCCCCCGGGGCCGAAGTAATAGCAGCGCCGGGTCCCTGACTAAGGACACCGGCTGCTGCATGGGGCTGGAGGCGGTCGCGGCGGCGGCCCGGAACGCGGGACGCCGCTGCGGCCGTGACAGTACCCCCCCCCTTTGGCCTCCCCCTCTTTCTTGCCTGCAGATGGCACAGGAAGCCACAAAGTCTTTGACATCTTGGAACAGACTGGACCACCAGTAGTGGCGGGAGATCCGTTGGCCGGTCTTACGGACTCCAGAGTGCCCGGCCTCCAATGAGGAATGTCCCCACTTCAAAATACCTCTTCGAAGCGCAGGGTGAACATGGGTCTTTCCGGGGGGTACTTTCCGAAGAGTAGAGGTGACGACTGGTACTAGACGATCAGGAGATATAACGTGGCAAGGGGATGTGGGTTTGTGGAAGAGATCCTTCTGTAAGTTCTCCCGGTGGTAAGAGGACATAGAGTGCTTGGTGAGGTGCTGAGGTGACTTGAGACACTGGCTGGAACAGTCCTGACCCCAACTGAGAATCTCCCCGGTTCTCCAGTCCAGCTTAGGGGCATGTAATTTCAGCCAAGGGAGTCCCAGGAGAACGGTGGGGGAAGAATGGGGCAGGACGTAGAAGGATATCTTTTCCTGATGTAAAGGACCCACCTGGAGGACTAAAGGTGCGGTCTGGTAGTACACACGGTCGGTAAGAATTTCGCCCGTGACCGAGGAGATAGTCAGGGGCCTGGCTAGTTGGGTCACGGGTAGCTGCCATCTTTGGACCAATGTAGCCGCAATAAAACTGCCTGCTGACCCAGAATCGAGAAAGGCAGTAGTCTGGTGATTTTGTCCTGAGGGAGTCCGGATGGAAACTGGCATAGACAGACTTGGAAGGGTGGCATTCACACCTAGGGACACCTGTCCCACCGGACCTAGGTGCGAGCATTTTCCGGACGTTTGAGGACGTAGGGGACATCTCAGCCGAAAGTGATCTGAACCACCGCAATAGAGACAGAGATTCAACTCCAGACGACGGATTCTTTCATCAGGCGTCAGGTGAGCCCGTTCCACCTCCATAGGAATATCAGGAGAGGGCTGGGACATCGGAAAGTCAGGATTCTGGAAAACCGGCGCCAGCTGGGGATGGCGACGGGAACGGCTTAGTAGATGTTCATAGCCGAACCTCCTCCTCCCTCTCCGAAAAACGAGTATCAACTCTGGCGGCCAGTAGGATGAGTTCGTTCAGGGAGGTAGGTAGGTCTCGGGCGGAAAGCACGTCTTTCACTTGACTGGATAGGCCCTTCTTGAAGGTGGCTATTAGAGCGGCTTCATTCCAGTCCAATTCAGCCGCCAGGGTACGGAACTGGATGGCGTAGTCACCAACAGAGGAGCTCCCTTGAGAGAGGTTGAGGAGAGCAGTCTCGGCTGAAGAAGCACGGGCAGGTTCCTCAAAGACAGAGCGAAACTCGAATAGGAAGGCCCGGAGATTGGCAGCAACAGGATCATCACGGTCCCACAGTGGCGTGGCCCAGGCCAAGGCTCTACCCTCCAATAGGCTGATGATGAAAGCCACTTTAGAGCGCTCGGTGGAAAACTGACTACTTAAAAGTTCAATATGCATGGTCCACTGAGTCAGGAATCCTCTGCACAACTTAGAGTCACCAGAGTATTTGCTTGGGAGAGCAAGTCGGAGTGTAGAAACAGCGTCAGGAGGTGGTGTGCGCTGTAAGGCGGCAGTGAGTTGCTGGATCTGCTGCGACTGTTTCTGGATTTGTTGCGCCTGTTGAGCGACCACTCTGGCGACGTCACGGAGATCAGGCACCTCGCCGGGATCCATGATTGGAGCCTACTGTAACGCCTGGAGTAGTGGATCCACTGGACCGGCACCAGCGATGGCACTAACCTCACCAGGGAGCGGAGTCTAAGGGGCCGCTGGTTTTCACCAGAGCCCGCCGCAAGGCGGGATGGACTTGCTGCGGCAAGCGACCCCCAGGTCGCTACCCCTGGCTTGGTTGCTGGTGACGGCAGGCGAGGCGTGGCAGGAGCAGTAGGCGTGTCCGCAGGTGACAGGCTGAACTCAGGAGCCACGGTGACACAGGGGAACAGGAACCAGGAACACAGACTAGGGACCAGGTAACGGATAGGAATCAGGAACAAGGACTTGGGACCAGGTAGCGGGAAGGAATCAGGAACAAGGACTTGGGACCAGGTGGCAGATAGGAAACAGGAACAACAGGGGCTGGGCCAACGCTATGGGAAGCATGTAGAGGCTCCAACCCAAGGGACAGGGCATGCTGGGATTTATAGGGGAGTGATTGGGTGCAACTACCAATTAGGAGCGCACTGCCCCTTTAAATCTGAGACAGCCGGCGCGCGCGCGCCCTAGGAGGCGGGGACGCGCGCGCCGGCCGGCACAGCGAGAGACAGGAGCGTGGAGAGGTGAGGCGCCCCCCGGGGCCGAAGTAATAGCAGCGCCGGGTCCCTGACTATGGACACCGGCTGCTACATGGGGCAGGAGGCGGTCGCGGCGGCGGCCCGGAACGCGGGACGCCGCTGCGGCCGTGACACAAATTGCATATACATCACCACGGTGCACGGATTATGTTCAGCGTGAGAGAGGCAGATATAAGCTTCGCCCGCATCGGGCTAATGGATCAATTCCACATGGAGGGACACCAGCTGCACATCACGGATAGACTGGAGCTGGACAACGTCCACACGTCTGCGACGTTTCGAGGTTCACGCCCTCTTTCTCAAGCATGTAGTGACATCACCCACCACCAAATAAAAAGACTAGGAAGTCCCGCGAGAGTTCTTCCCTGACTAATCGAGGAGAAACACAAATTAGGAGTTGAGCACAGTACAGTGATGACATTTAAGCTATCATGATTAACATGTATAATACCATATTGCACACAATTACTATTGCACATTAACCTATTGCACTAAATATATCGTATTGCACAAAAAACGCTGTCTAAGATAAGTGTTTCGCTGCGATCTAGAACATAATAGAATAAGCTACTGCAGAAATTGCATACTTCATTCATGCCCCTTGGGTACACTGTACCTAATGTTTGAATCCAAAAGAGCTCTCTTTGTAATAATCTCTCACGGATTTCCACATCATTATCACCATAGATCTCTTCCACTATCATCCAACGACGTTCGCTCACATTATGTTGACGTTCAATAAAATGTTTCACCACCCCTGTCTCTCCAAACCTGTTTTCAGAGTCTCCTACCTCTTCTAATTGCCGCACGATGTTCACTTAATCTGATCTTTGCGTTACGGGAGGTCTGTCCCACATAGCACTGTCCACACCGACATTTCAACAAGTATATGACCCCAATACTATCACATGAGTACCATCCTCTTATTTTAAAGGTATCACCTTTCCATGGATGTACCACGACGTCACTTTTAATGATGGAACTGCAATTTTGACATTTTCTACATGGGGAAGTCCCTTTCTTGCTAGTTCCCAGGAAACGCTGTCTTGATATTTTTTTCTTTCTGATGTCAGCTCTAACCAAATGGTTAGCAATACTTTTGCCTTTTTTATACACAAATTTAGGGGGACTAATAAATAGTCGCCCATATTTGCAATCACGCCTTAATGTCTTCCAGTGTTTACAAATCACCTTTCTTATCATATCAGAATGTTTATCATATGTAGAAATAAATAATAAATCATTTTGTCCTTTTTTCTTTAGTGTATTAAGGCTTTCTCTTTTAATTCGTCCTCTTACCAATTCACCTCTATCGTATCCTCGTTTTGTGTATTTCTCAGTTAGTTTATCTTTATTTTTATTATATTCTTTATCTGTATTGCAAATGCGTCTAATCCTGGTGAACTGAGCACGAGGTATTCCCTTAAAACTCTGTGGAGCATGGGCACTATCTCTATGCAGAGCATTGTTTTTATCTGTTGGTTTTGTGAATAGAGAAGTAATTAGAGTATTATCTGTCTGTTTGTGAACTTCCACATCTAAAAAATGTACAATTTGTCATCACATTCAAGTGAAAACTCTATCAATGGATGACATGAATTTAAGTATGACACAAATGTATCTAAGGTCTCTGGATCACCTGTGCACATCATACAGACGTCATCGACGTATCTTGTCCAGGATTTTACATACTTACTCAATGTGTGTGACCATACAAAAGAATTTTCAAAACTCGCCATAAAAATATAAGCGACACTGGGTGCTGCAGGGGACCCCATCGAAGTCCCCTGCAGCTGAGGGGAATAATCATCACCAAACCGAAAGTAGTTCTTCTTTAAAATAACCTCTAACAATGACATTAGAAAAGCTATTTGTTCATTCTTCAAAGTGGGTTTCAAACAAAATTGTTCTCGTACAGCTTGTATAGCATTACTATATGGAATATTGGTAAAAAGGCTTTTTATATCCATAGTGCACAACCATTTAACATCACTAAGATCTATTCTATCTATTACGTCCAAAAACTGTCGTGTCATGTAAACAATTCTGCAAATTTTTACGTTTAATATAATCCGGCTAATCAGCCATGTTGAATTATATTAAACGTGGACTTTGCTTGTCTTTTGCTGCAGCTAAAATATTAATTGCTTAAAAAAGTTGTAAAGCTTATTGAGACGCTATGTCCTTTGCTTATATTTCCAAGATTACTGATAAAATTGCGGACACCTGGGCACTCACGGATAGTGAAAGGACTCGTATATTGGATGAAGCTACTGCCGCAGGTTTTAAGTTAGAGAATGTGCGAACTACGGCTAAACAAGATTATGCTAAAAAATTGTTAAGACTTATGAAAAAGGAAACTAGCTTGTCTTTGCATGCATCCACTCTCACTGAATATATTAAAACCAAAAGGATTCCACGTGGCTTACGAAGCCCAATCTAACCTATATTGTTGCCAGAAGATATAGATTATAAAACCAAGTGGTTTACGCTATGCAATCGCCACTCGTTGGATCTCATGCTCCTGACTGTTGATCATCTCCAATCAGCTATTAAAAATACACAAACGGAAATTCATGATACGGTGGAGGAATTTCAAAGAAATGAGACTGTTGAAAATGTGGAAAAAGTTAACAATGATTTGAAAATTAACATTGATCAGTTACGTGCATCTATTTTATAGCAGAAGCTTGCGAAATTTGAACGAGACATCAGAGATTACCAATTGGACCGGGTTTATACATGGGCAGAGGAGCGGAATAAGGCCCGATATAAATCCAGGAGAGGACAGACCCCTAGAGGATCTGATAGTACATCCACAGATGGTGAGATAGCCACACGAGGCAAAGAACCAATGACCTTGCGATCTTCTATGAAAAAATCGAAAACTGGAGGTTTTTTAGAGATTCCGGACATTCAAATCCAAGAAGACACAGATTCATCCGGAGGAGCGATAACTATCAACAAAAAAGCATCAGTAAAGGAAAAAGACAACAAAGGTGGGCTAATTATTAATATTTCTTCACGAACTTTAACCAAAGATCAAGAGAGTGTGATTAATAAGGGCTTAGGGTTTGTACCAACTGCATCTGTACAGACTTTTGATTTTTTGGTAGATTTTTATAAATTTTGTAGAAACTTGCGGTTAAAGATGCATTTTTTTAATGTGAATTGGAACAAAAAAACAGACTTTGAATGAACTACCATATAAATTGCGACTAAAAAGTACTTATGACCCTGTTGTCAGTAGCCCAATCTTCGACAGTTTTCAAGAGGTGGTTAAAGCTGAGGTGTTGGAAAACTGGGAAGGTTGTGGGACTAGACAACAGTGGAATCTGTCTAAAAATGAATTTCATGCATTGCAAGAACTTAAAGAAAACGAAGGGTTGATAATCAAGAAGGCCGATAAAGGTGGTGGGGTAGTAGTGATGGACAAGGAGATGTATATAGATGAGGCAATGTTACAATTAAGTGATGAAAGAGTATATAGAAAACTTAGAGGTGATCCAACATTGGTGTATAAAAAAGAAATTGATATTCTTGAAGATGCCTTTCTTAATGGTGTAATAGATAATGAAGAAAAACAAGCTCTTACAAATGACCACCCCAGAACCTCGATTTTATATTTATTGCCCAAGGTTCATAAAGATCTAAAGAGACCACCGAGGCGACCCATCGTTTCGGGTGTAAATTCTGTTTTCCATCCACTTGCCATTTATGTTGATAGTTATCTACAAAAATCGGTTAGAAATTTGCAGAATTGTTTACATGACACGACAGTTTTTGGACGTAATAGATAGAATAGATCTTAGTGATGTTAAATGGTTGTGCACTATGGATATAAAAAGCCTTTTTACCAATATTCCATATAGTAATGCTATACAAGTGTTACGGCCGCGGCGGCGTCCCGCGTTACGGGCCGCCGCCGCGACCGCTACCTGCCCTATGCAGCAGCCGGTGTCCATAGTCGGGGACCCGGCGCTGCTGTCACCTCGGCCCCGGGGGGCGCCTCACCTCTCCACGCTCCTGTCTCCCGCTGTGCCGGCCGGCGCGCGCGTCCCCGCCTCCTCGGGCGCGCGCGCGCCGGCTGTCTCAGATTTAAAGGGGCAGTGCGCTCCTAATTGGTAGTTGCACCCAATCACTCCCCTATAAATCCCAGCATGCCCTGTCCTTAGTGTTGGAGCCTCTACATGCTTCCCATAGCGTTTGGCCCAGCCCCCTGTTGTTCCTGAGTCCTATCTGTTACCTGGTCCCAGTCCCTGTTCCTGAGTCCTATCCGTTACCCGGTCCCTAGTCCCTGTTCCTGGTTCCTGTTTCCCTGTCACTCCATCTGTTCCTGCGTTCAGCCTGTCACGTGCGCTCTCACCTGCAGACCTTTGCCAGTGCCATCTCCTGCCTACTGCTCCTGCCACGCCTCGCCTGCCGACACCAGCAACCAAGCCAGGGGTAGCGACCTGGGGGTCGCCTGCCGCAGCAAGTCCATCCCGCCTTGCGGCGGGCTCTGGTGAAAACCAGCGACCCCTTAGACTCCGCTCCCTGGTGAGGTTTGTGCCATCGCTGGTGCCGGTCCAGTGGATCCACTACTCCGGGCGTTACAGTAGGCTCCAACCATGGATCCCGGCGAGGTGCCAGATCTCCGTGACGTCGCCAGAGTGGTCGCGCAACAGGCTCAACAAATCCAGAAACAGTCACAGCAGATCCAGCAACTCACTGCCGCCTTACAGCAGCAGACTACTGCCCAGCGCACACCACCTCCTGACGCTTCTTCTTCACTCCGACTGGCCCTCCCAAGCAAGTACTCTGGGGACTCTAAGTTGTGCAGAGGATTCTTGACTCAGTGCACCATGCACATTGAACTTTTGAGTAGTCAGTTTTCCACCGAGCGCTCTAAAGTGGCTTTCATCATCAGCCTATTAGAGGGTAGAGCCCTGGCCTGGGCCACGCCACTGTGGGACCGTGATGATCCAGTTGCTGCCAATCTCCGGGCCTTCCTATTTGAGTTTCGCTCCGTCTTTGAGGAACCTGCCCGTGCTTCTTCAGCCGAGACTGCTCTCCTCAATCTCTCTCAAGGCAGCTCCTCTGTTGGTGACTACGCCATCCAGTTCCGCACCCTGGCAGCCGATTTGGACTGGAACGAGGCCGCCCTATTGGCCACCTTCAAGAAGGGCCTGTCTAGTCGTGTGAGAGACGTGCTCGCTGCCCGAGACCTGCCTACCTCCCTGAACGAACTCATTCTACTGGCCACCCGAGTTGATACTCGTTTTTTCGGAGAGGGAGGAGGAGGTTCGGCATGAACATTTACTAACCCGTTCCCGTCGCCATCCCCAGCTGGCGCCAGTTTTCCAGAATCCTGACCTTTCGATGTCCCAACCCTCTCCTGAGATTCCTATGCAGGTGGAACGGGCTCACCTGACGCCTGATGAAGAATCCGGCGCCTGGAGCAGAATCTCTGTCTCTATTGCGGTGGTTCCGATCACTTCCGGCTGGGATGTCCCCTACGTCCCCAAACATCCGGAAAATGCTCGCACCTAGTTCCGGTGGGACAGGTGTCCCTAGGTGTGAATGCCACCATTCCAAGTCTGTCTATGCCAGTTTCCATCCGGACTCCCTCAGGACAAAATCATCAGACTACTGCCTTCCTCGATTCTGGGTCAGCAGGCAGTTTTATTGCGGCAACATTGGTCCAAAGATGGCGGCTACCCGTGACCCGACTAGCCAGGCCCCTGACTATCTCCTCGGTCACAGGCGAAATTCTTACCGACCGTGTGTACTACCAGACCGCATCTTTAGTCCTCCAGGTGGGTCCTTCACATCAAGAAGAGATATCCTTCTACGTCCTGCCCCATTCTTCCCCCGCGGTCCTCCTGGGACTCCCGTGGCTACAAAACATGCCCCTCAGGTGGACTGGAGAACCGGGGAGATTCTCAGTTGGGGTCAGGACTGTTCCCACCAGTGTCTCAAGTCACCTCAGACCAAGTGTATTATGTCATTTCCTGTCCCGGCCAAGCCTCTATCCGGCCTACCGGCAGAAGACCAAGACTCGGCGGATGCCTTCTCTGCCGAGGTGTACCCTCTCCCCGTACCCAAGACTAAGGTCGTATCCTCTCACCACCGGAAGAACTTACAGAAGGTCCCTTGCCACGTTATACCGCCTGATCGCCTAGTACCAGTCGTCACCTCCACTCTTCAGAGAGTACCCCCCGGAAAGACTCATGTTCACCCTGCGCTTCGAAGAGGTATTTTGAACTGGGGACATTCCTCGTTGGAGGCCGGGCACCCGGGAGTCCGTAAGACCGGCCAACGGATCTCTCGCCACTACTGGTGGCCCAGCCTATCCCAAGATGTCAAAGACTTTGTGGCTTCCTGTGCCATTTGCAGGCAAGAAAGAGGGGGAGGCCAAAGGGGGGGGGTACTGTTACGGCCGCGGCGGCGTCCCGCGTTACGGGCCGCCGCCGCGACCGCTACCTGCCCTATGCAGCAGCCGGTGTCCATAGTCGGGGACCCGGCGCTGCTGTCACCTCGGCCCCGGGGGGCGCCTCACCTCTCCACGCTCCTGTCTCCCGCTGTGCCGGCCGGCGCGCGCGTCCCCGCCTCCTAGGGCGCGCGCGCGCCGGCTGTCTCAGATTTAAAGGGGCAGTGCGCTCCTAATTGGTAGTTGCACCCAATCACTCCCCTATAAATCCCAGCATGCCCTGTCCTTAGTGTTGGAGCCTCTACATGCTTCCCATAGCGTTTGGCCCAGCCCCCTGTTGTTCCTGAGTCCTATCTGTTACCTGGTCCCAGTCCCTGTTCCTGAGTCCTATCCGTTACCCGGTCCCTAGTCCCTGTTCCTGGTTCCTGTTTCCCTGTCACTCCATCTGTTCCTGCGTTCAGCCTGTCACGTGCGCTCTCACCTGCAGACCTTTGCCAGTGCCATCTCCTGCCTACTGCTCCTGCCACGCCTCGCCTGCCGACACCAGCAACCAAGCCAGGGGTAGCGACCTGGGGGTCGCCTGCCGCAGCAAGTCCATCCCGCCTTGCGGCGGGCTCTGGTGAAAACCAGCGACCCCTTAGACTCCGCTCCCTGGTGAGGTTTGTGCCATCGCTGGTGCCGGTCCAGTGGATCCACTACTCCGGGCGTTACAACAAGCTGTACGAGAACAATTTTGTTTGAAACCCACTTTGAAGAATGAACAAATAGCTTTTCTAATGTCATTGTTAGAGGTTATTTTAAAGAAGAACTACTTTCGGTTTGGTGATGATTATTCCCTTCAGCTGCAGGGGACTTCGATGGGGTCCCCTGCAGCACCCAGTGTCGCTTATATTTTTATGGCGAGTTTTGAAAATTCTTTTGTATGGTCACACACATTGAGTAAGTATGTAAAATCCTGGACAAGATACGTCGATGACGTCTGTATGATGTGCACAGGTGATCGAGAGACCTTAGATACATTTGTGTCATACTTAAATTCATGTCATCCATTGATAGAGTTTTCACTTGAATGTGATGACAAATTGTACATTTTTTAGATGTGGAAGTTCACAAACAGACAGATAATACTCTAATTACTTCTCTATTCACAAAACCAACAGATAAAAACAATGCTCTGCATAGAGATAGTGCCCATGCTCCACAGAGTTTTAAGGGAATACCCCGTGGTCAATTCACCAGGATTAGACGCATTTGCATCACAGATAAAGAATATAATAAAAATAAAGATAAACTAATTGAGAAATACACAAAACGAGGATACGATAGAGGTGAATTGGTAAGAGGACGAATTAAAAGAGAAAGCCTTAATACACTAAAGAAAAAAGGACAAAATGATTTATTATTTATTTCTACATATGATAAACATTCTGATATGATAAGAAAGGTGATTTGTAAACACTGGAAGACATTAAGGCGTGATTGCAAATATGGGCGACTATTTATTAGTCCCCCTAAATTTGTGTATAAAAAAGGCAAAAGTATTGCTAACCATTTGGTTAGAGCTGACATCAGAAAGAAAAAAATATCAAGACAGCGTTTCCTGGGAACTAGCAAGAAAGGGACTTCCCCATGTAGAAAATGTCAAAATTGCATCATTAAAAGTGACGTCGTGGTACATCCATGGAAAGGTGATACCTTTAAAATAAGAGGATGGTACTCATGTGATAGTATTGGGGTCATATACTTGTTGAAATGTCGGTGTGGACAGTGCTATGTGGGACAGACCTCCCGTAACGCAAAGATCAGATTAAGTGAACATCGTGCGGCAATTAGAAGAGGTAGGAGACTCTGAAAACAGGTTTGGAGAGACAGGGGTGGTGAAACATTTTATTGAACGTCAACATAATGTGAGCGAACTTCGTTGGATGATAGTGGAAGAGATCTATGGTGATAATGATGTGGAAATCCGTGAGAGATTATTACAAAGAGAGCTCTTTTGGATTCAAACATTAGGTACAGTGTACCCAAGGGGCATGAATGAAGTATGCAATTTCTGCAGTAGCTTATTCTATTATGTTCTAGATCGCAGCGAAACACTTATCTTAGACAGCGTTTTTTGTGCAATACGATATATTTAGTGCAATAGGTTAATGTGCAATAGTAATTGTGTGCAATATGGTATTATACATGTTAATCATGATAGCTTAAATGTCATCGCTGTACTATGTTCAACTCCTAATTTGTGTTTCTCCTCGATTAGTCAGGGAAGAACTCTCGCGGGACTTCCTAGTCTTTTTATTTGGTGGTGGGTGATGTCACTACATGCTTGAGAAAGAGGGCGTGAACCTCGAAACGTCGCAGACGTGTGGACGTTGTCCAGCTCCAGTCTATCCGTGATGTGCAGCTGGTGTCCCTCCATGTGGAATTGATCCATTAGCCCGGTATATATCTGCCTCTCTCACGCTGAACATAATCCGTGCACCGTGGTGATGTATATGCAATTTGCAAGATTGTTCTGTGTCAATACACTTTTTATTCCGATAAAGTAACAGCAAGTATTTATGGTGTTGTGTCATTTTTGACGTTCTTCTCTCTGCGCCCGTCAGACAAACCCTTTGCCATAGATGCACTAACACCACCATGGCAGACAGGCCTCCTTTACGCTTTTCCACTGATCCGTCTACTTCCTCGTGTCATCAAGAAAGTCAGACAGGAGAAAGCACATATAAATCTGATTGCACCATTCTGGCCAAGGAGGGTGTGGTTTGCCTGGCTTCGAAAGATGTCAATAGCGGATCCCTGGGTGCTACCGGACAGAGTAGATCTCCTGAACCAGGGACCAGTGTTCCATCCAGGAGTAAAAAATTGACATCTGACAGCCTGACTTTTGAGAGACAGTTCTTCGTTTACAGAGGACATTATATCTACCCTTCTGGCCAGTAGGAAGAAGGTTACGTCAGATAATTATTTCAGAACATAGAAGACGTTCCTCCTCTATATGCAACCTGTCAATATTCCTCTCATATTGGACTTTCTACAAGAAGGATTCAATAAACACTTAAGACTAAGTACAATAAAAGTACAGATTTTGGCCCTAAGTGCCCTATTTGACTTTAGTTTGGCAGAAGATCCCTGGGTCAAAAGATTTGTCAAGGCAGCAGTAAGACTTCACCCTACCTTAAGATCAAAGCTGCCACCCTGGGATTTGAATTTGGTTCTTTCTTTGAACCTATTTCTGAGATACAGATCAGATTCCTTTCTTGGAAGGTAGCATTTCTCTTCGCTGTCACCTCTGCAAGGGTAGCAGAGATCAGGGCCTTCTCCATTGCTCAGCCATATACGACCATCCGTGACGACAGAATTACTCTTACTGCTGATCCGGATTCTTACCCAAAGTAGTGTCAGATTTCCACCGATGCCAGGAGGTCAACCTGCCATCATTCTGCGTCAATCCATCCAATGACAGGGAAACTTCTTTTCACTGTCTAGATGTCAGGAGAGCAATAATTCAATACCTGGAAGTCACTAAGGAATGGAGGTTATATAATAATATTCTAGTCGCCTTTAAGGGAAAGAATAAGGGCAGAGCGGCCACCTCTCGGACGATGTCAAAGTGGATCAAACAAGCTATTAGGGAAGCGGTAAAGAGCTACCTAATTCTCTCACAGCACATTCCACCAGATCATCGGCTACCTCATGGGCAGAAAGGGCTTCTGTGTCCATAGACAAAATATGTAGAGCGGCTACTTGGAGTACCCCACATACATTTTCTGACCATTAGAGGTTACAGCTTTCCCCTTCAGAAGACCTTAGATTTGGCCGCAGAGTCCTACAGGCAGTGCCCCCCCAGGCGGTTATCCCTAGTCTAGTCTCCAGGGGTGCCGTCATAGGGCGGGAAGAGAAAAAACTAAATTACTAACCGGTCATTCCTTTTCTTTGAGCCTATGACGGCACCCCGCCTGTAACACCCCCCCCCCCCCCCACACACACACACACAAAATGGGGCTATGTGTACATATATATACTATACATATAGTTTACACATAAAAGTTGTAGAAAAAAAGCTTCTAATTCTATTTTATATTGCTGCTTTTTTTCTGTCTGTTTTGTTAAGCCTTCGCTCCTAGGTTCTTGCTGACAGACTGGTGAGTGGGGGGCAGATCGCTTCTTCAGTGGTCCTGTTTCCTGTCCAGTGGGAGGCGGTCCTCTCCAGGGCTGCCGTCATAGGCTCAAAGAAAAGAAATTACCGGTTAGTAATTTTTGTTTTTTCTTTCAAATCAACTGGTGTCAGAAAGTTATATAGATTTGTAACTTACTTCTATTAAAAATCTCATCTTCCCATACTTATTAGCCACTGTATGTCCTGAAGGAAATGTTTTATTTTCAGTCTGACACAGTGCTCTCTGCTGCCATCTCTGGCCGAGACAGGAACTGTCCAGAGCAGGAGGTTTTCTATGGAGATTCATAGAAAACGGAGACAGAGTTCCTGTCTCGGCAGAGAGCACTGTGTCAGACTGAAAATAAAACTACATTTCCTGCAGAACATACAGCAGCTGATACGTATGGGAAGACTGAAGATTTTTTTAATAGAAGTGAATTACAAATCTATATAACTTTCTGACACCAGTTGATTTGAAAGAAAAACATTTTTGCTGGACAACCCCTTTAAACTTGCCCACTCTGTCTTCTCCCAATGATCAGCTAATCAGCAGCTTCTGGGGCGATGTCCCACCTCAGCTGCTGATTGGCTGATCAAACATATGAAGAGATCCCAGCACACTTCAAGCTCTGGTGAAGAAACAAGATGTCTATGGTGAGTATGAATGCTTAAAGCGTAACTGACATTAAATATCAACAGTTCAAGCGATTTAAAGAAACTCTGTAATAGGTTTTATAAACCAAGAGTTTCCTTCTGTACTGAAAAAGCAATCTCCCAGCCTCCCCCCTCACTGCAGATGAAGCAGGATTTCTGTCTCCATTATGTGGCTATGGAGGGGAGGGGCTGTTAGAAGTGAGTGAGCACGGAGTAGTCCTGCACAGCACAACACCCTGCAATCTTCTCTCAGTAAGTTCATAGATAAGCACTGACCTTTCTGACACCTGAATCCTGCGTTTTAGGTGCCCAGAGAGTCTACAAACAGCTGACCTTCATGTCGCCTCTTCCTGCTCCTTCATCTTCCTCGGCCCCTCCCCCTTCCATAAGGATAGAATAGAATCGGGCCGATTATCGTTCCGTGTAATAGTACCCTAAGTATAGCTGCCTTCAGGAGACTGGACACAATAAGTATGGCTGTTATATAGCAGCCATTAGGAGAATGGCCCTGGATACGGTAAGTAGAACTGTTATATAGCTGTCTTTAGGAGACTGGACCTGGATACAGTAAGTATAGCTGTTATATAGCAGCCATTAGGAGAATGGCCCTGGATACGGTAAGTAGAACTGTTATATAGCTGTCTTTAGGAGACTGGACCTGGATACAGTAAGTATAGCTGGTATATAGGAGCCTTCAGGAGACTGGGCCTGGATACAGTAAGTATAGCTGTTATATAGCAGCCTTCAGGAGACTGGACCTGGATACAGTAAGTATAGCTGTTATATAGCAGCCATTAGGAGAATGGCCCTGGATACAGTAAGTATAGCTGTTATATAGCTGCCTTCAGGAGACTGGACCTGGATACAGTAAGTATAGCTGTTATATAGCAGCCTTCAGGAGACTGGACCTGGATACAGTAAGTATAACTGGTATATAGCAGCCTTCAGGAGACTGGACCTGGATACAGTAAGTATAGCTGTTATATAGCAGCCATTAGGAGACTGGACCTGGATACAGTAAGTATAGCTGTTATATAGCTGTCTTTAGGAGACTGGACCTGGATACAGTAAGTATAGCTGTTATATAGCCGCCTTCAGGAGACTGGACCTGGATACAGTAAGTATAGCTGTTATATAGCAGCCTTCAGGAGACTGGACCTGGATACAGTAAGTATAGCTGTTATATAGCTGCCTTCAGGAGACTGGACCTGGATACAGTAAGTATAGCTGTTATATAGCAGCCATTAGGAGAATGGCCCTGGATACGGTAAGTATAACTGTTATATAGCTGTCTTTAGGAGACTGGACCTGGATACAGTAAGTATTGCTGTTATATAGCATTTACTATTAAGTATAGCTGGTATATAGGAGCCTTCAGGAGACTGGACCTAGATTCAGTAAGTATAGCTGGTATATAGGAGCCTTCAGGAGATTGGACCTGGATACAGTAAGTATAGCTGTTATATAGCAGCCTTCAGGAGACTGGACCTAGATTCAGTAAGTATAGCTGGTATATAGGAGACTGGACCTGGATACAGTAAGTATAGCTGGTATATAGGAGCCTTCAGGAGACTGGACCTGGATACAGTAAGTATAGCTGTTATATAGCAGTCAGGAGACTGGACCTGGATACAGTGAAGATAGCGGTTATATAGGAGCCTTCAGGAGACTGGACCTGGATACAGTAAGTATAGATGTTATATAGCTGCCTTCAGGAGACTGGGCCTGAATACAGTAAGTATAGCTGTTATCTAGCATCTACCAGGAGACTGGACCTGGATACGGTAAGTATAGCTGTTATTTAGCTGCCTTCAGGAGACTGGACCTGGATACAAGTATAGCTGTTATATAGCAGCCTTCAGGAGACTGGACCTGGATACAGTAAGTATATAGCTGTTATAGCTGCCTTCAGGAGACTGGACCTGGATACAGTAAGTATAGCTGTTATATAACAGCATTCAGAAGACTGGACACAGTAAGTTATATAGCTGCCTTTAGGAGACTGGCCCTGGATTTGGTAAGTGTAACTGTTATATAACTGTCTTTAGGAGACTGGACCTGGATACAGTAAGTATAGCTGTTATACAGCATTTACTAGGAGACTGGACCTGGATACAGTAAGTATAGCTGTTATATAGCAGCCTTCAGGAGACTGGACCTGGATACAATAAGTATAGCTGTTATATAGCTGCCTTCAGGAGACTGGACCTGGATACAATAAGTATAGCTGTTATATAGCTGCCTTCAGGAGACTGGACCTGGATACAGTAAGTATAGCTGTTATATAGCTGCCTTCAGGAGACTGGACCTGGATACAGTAAGTATAGCTGTTATATAGCTGCCTTCAGGAGACTGGACCTGGATACAGTATGTATAGCTGTTATATAGCTGCCTTCAGGAGACTGGACCTGGATACAGTAAGTATAGCTGTTATATAGCAGCCTTCAGGAGACTGGACCTGGATACAATAAGTATAGCTGTTATATAGCTGCCTTCAGGAGACTGGACCTGGATACAATAAGTATAGCTGTTATATAGCTGCCTTCAGGAGACTGGACCTGGATACAGTAAGTATTGCTGTTCTATAGCAGCCTTCAGGAGACTGGGCCTGGATACAGTAAGTACAGCTGTTATATAGCACCCTTCAGGAGACTGGACCTGGATACAGTAAGTATAGCTGTTATATAGCAGCCTTCAGGAGACTGGACCTGGATATAGTAAGTATAGCTGTTATATAGCTGCCTTCAGGAGACTGGACCTGGATACAGTAAGTACAGCTGTTATATAGCAGCCTTCAGGAGACTGGACCTGGATACAGTAAGTATAGCTGTTATATAGCAGCCTTCAGGAGACTGGACCTGGATATAGTAAGTACAGCTGTTATATAGCAGCCTTCAGGAGACTGGACCTGGATATAGTAAGTATAGCTGTTATATAGCTGCCTTCAGGAGACTGGACCTGGATATAGTAAGTATAGCTGTTATATAGCTGCCTTCAGGAGACTGGACCTGGATACAGTAAGTATAGCTGTCTTCAGGAGACTGGACCTGGATACAGTAAGTATAGCTGGTATATAGCAGCCTTCAGGAGACTGGACCCGGATATAGTAAGTACAGCTGTTATATAGCAGCCTTCAGGAGACTGGACCTGGATATAGTAAGTATAGCTGTTATATAGCTGCCTTCAGGAGACTGGACCTGGATACAGTAAGTATAGCTGTCTTCAGGAGACTGGACCTGGATACAGTAAGTATAGCTGTTATATAGCTGCCTTCAGGAGTCTGGACCTGGTAAGTATAGCTGTTATATAGCAGCCTTCAGGAGACTGGACCTGGATACAGTAAGTATAGCTGGTATATAGCAGCCTTCAGGAGACTGGACCTGGATACAGTAAGTATAGCTGGTATATAGCAGCCTTCAGGAGACTGGACCCGGATATAGTAAGTACAGCTGTTATATAGCAGCCTTCAGGAGACTGGACCTGGATATAGTAAGTATAGCTGTTATATAGCTGCCTTCAGGAGACTGGACCTGGATACAGTAAGTATAGCTGTTATATAGCAGCCTTCAGGAGACTGGACCTGGATATAGTAAGTATAGCTGTTATATGGCAGCCTTCAGGAGACTGGACCTGGATACAGTAAGTATAGCTGTTATATAGCTGCCTTCAGGAGACTGGACCTGGATACAGTAAGTATAGCCGTCATATAGCAACCTTCAAGAAACTGGACCTGGATACAGTAAGTATAGTAGTTATATAGCTGCCTTCAGGAGACTGGTCCTGGATACAGTAAGAGTAGCAGTCCACCATTACTACCACTACTACCCCCGCACATCTGGCTCAACCACCATTACTACCCCTACCCAGTTACAAGTCTCTTGCCATGTCGTTCTTAATTTTAGATAAGTGCCTCATGATTGGACTTGCCCTCAATGAGGTGACATTCTATTAGATTCTGTACTAATTGCTGGGGCGTTGTGGTATTTTGTCTCTTCTTGCTCTCATGTTAGTACATCTCTCATTCCTAGTTATCTGTATGTTAGATTCACAATCCTCATCCTGTTTAATCTCAGAGTCTATGAGATATACAGTTGGTGTGTGTATATATATATGCCCCCCCCCCCAGTCACTAGGATCAGGCTGGAGACGCAGGATTCTGGTCCTCCGTTACAGCTTATCAGGGTCTGTGAGATACCTAGCCTATGTCAGTAGGATCATTCTGGACCTAGGGGAAACACGTCCCCCTCATACAGGGCTATATGATCCTTGTCCTCCTACGAGTCTCTTCTTTGAGGGTCTACAAGATCTTAAGACCCCCATGTCACTAGGCTCAGGCTGGACACAGACAACATGACAGCAGCCTGTGGTTTGCAGGAACCATTTTTATTTATCAGCCAAAAATAAAATTAAATAAAACATCCTCGGCCCTGAGCCCGAAATACTGCTCACCGATGTCCACACTGTCCGGCCCAGGGATATTTATATTCACAGCTAATAAAAACTAACAGGATGAGGCTCTAGGAGCAAGGCAGTGTGATTATAGACTGACAGCAAAGGAAACATGGCCGCCACCTGCACAGAGCAAACACACAAGGCTGACAACAGCTCTGACCAGGAAGTGGTGATATAGGATATGTCCCTGCAGGGGTTAACTCACCATGTGGCCCCCCCATTATTACATCTACCAGACGGCTACTGTCACCTCCACGCCTTATCCACATTCTCTCCACCAACTCCTCTGACTGATCTCGGGACGCGAGCCACCAGCTCCTCTGACTGATCTCGGGACGCGAGCCACCAGCTCCTCTGACTGATCTCGGGACGCGAGCCACCAGCTCCTCTGACTGATCTCGGGACGCGAGCCACCAGCTCCTCTGACTGATCTCGGGACGCGAGCCATCAACTTCTCTGACTGATCTCGGGACGCGAGCCACCAGCTCCTCTGACTGATCTCGGGACGCGAGCCACCAGCTCCTCTGACTGATCTCGGGACGCGAGCCATCAACTTCTCTGACTGATCTCGGGACGAGAGCCACCAGCTCCTCTGACTGATCTCGGGACGAGAGCCACCAGCTCCTCTGACTGATCTCGGGACGCGAGCCACCAGCTCCTCTGACTGATCTCGGGACGCGAGCCACCAGCTCCTCTGACTGATCTCGGGACGCGAGCCACCAGCTCCTCTGACTGATCTCGGGACGCGAGCCACCAGCTCCTCTGACTGATCTCGGGACGCGAGCCACCAGCTCCTCTGACTGATCTCGGGACGCGAGCCACCAGCTCCTCTGACTGATCTCGGGACGCGAGCCACCAGCTCCTCTGACTGATCTCGGGACGAGAGCCACCAGCTCCTCTGACTGATCTCGGGACGCGAGCCACCAGCTCCTCTGACTGATCTCGGGACGCGAGCCACCAGCTCCTCTGACTGATCTCGGGACGCGAGCCACCAGCTCCTCTGACTGATCTCGGGACGCGAGCCACCAGCTCCTCTGACTGATCTCGGGACGCGAGCCACCAGCTCCTCTGACTGATCTCGGGACGCGAGCCACCAGCTCCTCTGACTGATCTCGGGACGAGAGCCACCAGCTCCTCTGACTGATCTCGGGACGCGAGCCACCAGCTCCTCTGACTGATCTCGGGACGCGAGCCACCAGCTCCTCTGACTGATCTCGGGACGCGAGCCACCAGCTCCTCTGACTGATCTCGGGACGCGAGCCACCAGCTCCTCTGACTGATCTCGGGATGTGACATCCTATGTAGTGAATAAGGGGATAGAGTCTGGCAAGTGGAGGGAAACCATTGCCATGCAGATCAGAGGCACCAAATGCTACAACAAAGGCTCCTGCCTAGAGGACTAACTGCAGGGGAGTATAGAGAGTCTCTTTCTATAGTACTAGTCACAGGACCTCTCTGCTGGCATCCACCCTGGTCACAGTATAGAGCTAAGGTTACAGCACATGTGTGATATGAATGGTGCCCTCTAGTGGAGGCATCTCCTGCCGGGATGCCTGTCCTGCCTCAGCCACCCACTACCCATGCTTTGCCTAGAACAAAATAAATTAAAAGGGAGCTTGACATAAATGAGGACCGAGCTGCAGCTGGGATGGAAACTGATAGAAGCGGCAGGCCCCATCGACATGAAGACTGATGGTGGCAGCAATTCCTCTCCATCCCCCATCACAGGGAAGACGGAGAACTAACACTTTAAACCCAGAAATACTGATACCAGCCATGGAAAAAAAACAGAAAGAAAGATGAATAACGGGAGTGCTGGAGGGAAACGTAACCAATGGGGCCACAAAGGGCAGACCGCAGGCTCCAGCAGACACATGCAAACTACAAAGGAAGTAAAAGCAAACTAAGAAAAACAGAAACCCCTCCCCGACCACCCATGTGCCACCAGCGGGGAAGGGGGTCTAGGGCACGAGGCTGAGGTAAGGATGGTTCACTTCTGGATCTGGAATATAAAGAGCCGGAGGTTGATGTTCTTGGCGGCTAGCAGTTTGTTACATTCCACGGAGTCTATGATGGGCAGGGGCACGTACTCCGTCTCGTTGTTCTCATTGGTGAACACAAAGTGGTAGATGACCGGGTGGATCTTCACGTCATCATAGGGGCCTTTCAGCAGCAGGAACGAGCACTCCATGGGGGAGTTGATCTTGCTTTTTAGGATGAGCTGGAAGGAGAGGGTTCGCTTGCACGACAAGTTGGGGTTCCTCTCCGAGTCGTTGACACGGGCCTTCAGCACCCAGGTCTGGTTGAGCACGGTGAAGCGTGGAGTCTCATAATACAGGCGGGTGATGAAGTCATCTGTTCTGTAAGGTCGGAACTGGACCTCTGTGACAGAAGTAGAGAGGAGAATAAAAGGAAGAGAGAAGAACAAAATTACCTGGTGCAGGGATTTACGGCACATTCCCCCGACTACACCATGTTACCTGTTACCGTTGAAGGATCGGCGGTGGTTTCTGCACTGCCCTGCCTCATAAAAGGGGAAAGGGAGATGAATGCACTAAGCATATAGGCAAAACACAAGCAGTACATTGTGTGTGAGCGGCGTATGGTACAGACAGGGTAAGGAAACATAAGTGTGTGTCCTCCGGCCGTACACCAAGTCTAGAGCACAGAAGGCTTCAGCATCCATTGGGGGAGGCATTGGTATACAGCCCATAACATGCCCCCCCACCCCACTCCCCACATCTTCCTCCGGTCACAGAGGCCACTCGAGGTTTATGGCATGTTGGTGGTGAAAATTACATCTTGACACAGAGTTTTTTTTAAGAACACACGGACAGGTCCATTTCAGATAAAGCAAATTTATTCCAACCAGAAGGCGGTACAGAGCTAGAGAAGTCACAATAATGAGAGTCCGAGCTGGAGGAGGCAGCTACAGCCCTCCTCCTACATACAAGTCCATTCCGCTGGAGGAGGAGGCAATGTTACAAGGTTATTGCAAGAGCAAACAGTGTAAACATGTGCTAGAAAGATGGCACTGACACTTACCTGATGGCCACCGACCTAACCCCCCATCAGTAGCACCAGGAGTGCTGAGAAACCTCTAGGCGAGGACAAAACCCCAGTGCCGAAAGCCCCGGACCAGAGAGAAGGAATAGGAGACACCCCCATAGAAAGGACAGCAGGAAGACGGCATAGTACAGGGGGCTCACCACTATTACTGCCCCCCATCCCAACTGGATACAGCAGTACCTACCTAGGGAACAGAGCAGCCCCGAGGACCACCACTCTGCCCCATCCCTGACAGGCTGTGTCCAATGCTCACCACACAGCTATCCCGGGAGCCCCTTACTGTAGCTTCTCTTGGGTGGTGAGCGGCAGTCCGATAGAAGCTAGGTGCCCACTTCTGTGTTGCCTTGTGTTATGCACAGACTACATTCTCCGGCTGTAGGGTTCAACCACAATACAATGGAGCAGCCTTACCTCCCACCAGACCAAAGCTGAAACACATCCTCAATCCGAACGGCCTGACTTGGTGACAGGGGTAGGATAACCCAGGGAAGCATTGCCTGCATATGTGGGGCCCAGTGCTGCTTATACATAGGGGCTTCTCTTCATCATCATCTTCTGATCCTTGTCCTCAACATCACAGAAAGACAATGGAGACGTGCTCGACAACTACAGTGCGCACGGAGGATGTACACAGTGCCAGCAAGGAGACCGTTACCTCAAGGGTCACGTCATAAAGATCAGCAGCTGAATCTGAGTGACAGCTGCCCCTCTTCATGTCCTTGGTGACACTTACCCTACAACAAAACCTGACGCTGGACGCTGGACTACCACATGGTACCCAGGCTCTTCGCAGGCTCTGCCGCACAGTGACACTTAGATCCTTAGCGATACCTACAAAGCAGAAGAGTGACATGCGCAAAGAACACGTGTGTGTCATCGGCTCGGGGGCAGCCCCACGTGTGACTGAGAACATCCATGCAGCCGCCCTGCCTAACACCTTACCTGTGTATCCAATCTTCTCAAAGCTAAGCAGGCCAAAGATGCTGTTATACAACTGCATCTCCTTCTTGTGGGACTGGTCCATCTCGTCCAGGATCTCCATGAGCTCGTTCCCGGTCTTGGTAGGATGGCAGCACTCGGACTCATGCACGGTCAGCTCGTGGTACGGGCCCTGCCACGGGCAGCCAATCCTCTTGTATTTACACTGTGTTACACTAAGGAGAGACAAAGTGACAAATCATTCAGGATAACAGGGGTTCACATAGTAACTGGGCCCTGATGCGGGATCTGAACATATAACCATATGCTACAGCTAAGAGAGGGAGCCTCCCATCCACAAGATGGCGCAGCACCGCTCATTGTGCAGATACAACGACCCTGTGTGCCCATGTGTACCCAACCATCCAGACTGAACTACACCAGGCACGCTCCAGAACCCCCCCGTGCCCTCCCCTCTGGGGCCCTCACTGTCCCCGCGCCATCCCCTCTGGGGCCCTCACAGTCCCCGCCCCCTCCCCTCTGGGGCCCTCACAGTCCCCGCCCCCTCCCCTCTGGGGCCCTCACAGTCCCCGCCCCCTCCCCTCTGGGGCCCTCACAGTCCCCGCCCCCTCCCCTCTGGGGCCCTCACAGTCCCCGCCCCCTCCCCTCTGGGGCCCTCACAGTCCCCCTCCCCTCTGGGGCTCTCGCAGTCCCCGCCCCCTCCCCTCTGGGGCCCTCGCAGTCCCCGCGCCCTCCCCTCTGGGGCCCTCGCAGTCCCCGCCCCTCTGGGGCCCTCACAGTCCCCGCCCCTCTGGGGCTCTCACAGTCCCCGCCCCCTCCCCTCTGGGGCTCTCACAGTCCCCGCCCCCTCCCCTCTGGGGCTCTCACAGTCCCCGCCCCCTCCCCTCTGGGGCCCTCACAGTCCCCGCCCCCTCCCCTCTGGGGCCCTCACAGTCCCCGCCCCCTCCCCTCTGGGGCCCTCACAGTCCCCGCCCCCTCCCCTCTGGGGCCCTCACAGTCCCCGCCCCCTCCCCTCTGGGGCCCTCACAGTCCCCGCCCCCTCCCCTCTGGGGCCCTCACAGTCCCCGCCCCTCCCCTCTGGGGCCCTCACAGTCCCCGCCCCCTCCCCTCTGGGGCCCTCACAGTCCCCGCCCCCTCCCCTCTGGGGCCCTCACAGTCCCCCTCCCCTCTGGGGCCCTCACAGTCCCCCTCCCCTCTGGGGCCCTCACAGTCCCCTCCCCTCTGGGGCCCTCACAGTCCCCCTCCCCTCTGGGGCCCTCACAGTCCCCCTCCCCTCTGGGGCCCTCACAGTCCCCCTCCCCTCTGGGGCCCTCACAGTCCCCCTCCCCTCTGGGGCCCTCACAGTCCCCCTCCCCTCTGGGGCCCTCACAGTCCCCCTCCCCTCTGGGGCCCTCACAGTCCCCCTCCCCTCTGGGGCCCTCACAGTCCCCCTCCCCTCTGGGGCCCTCACAGTCCCCCTCCCCTCTGGGGCCCTCACAGTCCCCCTCCCCTCTGGGGCCCTCACAGTCCCCCTCCCCTCTGGGGCCCTCACAGTCCCCCTCCCCTCCGGGGCCCTCACAGTCCCCCTCCCCTCCGGGGCCCTCACAGTCCCCCTCCCCTCCGGGGCCCTCACAGTCCCCCTCCCCTCCCCTCTGGGGCCCTCACAGTCCCCCTCCCCTCTGGGGCCCTCACAGTCCCCCTCCCCTCTGGGGCCCTCACAGTCCCCCTCCCCTCTGGGGCTCTCACAGTCCCCGCCCCCTCCCCTCTGGGGCCCTCACAGTCCCCGCCCCCTCCCCTCTGGGGCCCTCACAGTCCCCGCCCCCTCCCCTCTGGGGCCCTCACAGTCCCGCCCCTTCCCTCTGGGGCCCTCACAGTCCCCCCTTCCCCTCTGGGGCTCTCGCAGTCCCCGCCCCCTCCCCTCTGGGGCCCTCGCAGTTCCCCGCCCCTCTGGGGCCCTCACAGTCCCCGCCCCTCTGGGGCCCTCACAGTCCCCGCCCCTCTGGGGCCCTCACAGTCCCGCCCCCTCCCCTCTGGGGCCCTCACAGTCCCCTCCCCTCTGGGGCCCTCACAGTCCCCCTCCCCTCCCCTCTGGGGCCCTCACAGTCCCCCTCCCCTCTGGGGCCCTCACAGTCCCCCTCCCCTCTGGGGCTCTCACAGTCCCCGCCCCCTCCCCTCTGGGGCTCTCACAGTCCCCGCCCCCTCCCCTCTGGGGCCCTCACAGTCCCCGCCCCCTCCCCTCTGGGGCCCTCACAGTCCCCGCCCCCTCCCCTCTGGGGCCCTCACAGTCCCCGCCCCCTCCCCTCTGGGGCCCTCACAGTCCCCGCACTTCTCCCACGAGTTTTGAAAACAAACACTGCGGTTGAGCCAAAGCCAGATATGGAAGTGAAAGCAAAGTGGAGTCCTATCATTCTGAGCTGGACAGGCACAGAGTGACAGCTAGACAGGCCGTCATGTGCAGCACTGACAGCAGCTAGACAGGTGCAGAGTGACTGTCATGTGCAGCACTGACAGCAGCTACAGGTGCAGAGTGACTGTCATGTGCAGCACTGACAGCAGCTAGACAGGTGCAGAGTGACTCATGTGCAGCACTGACAGCAGCTAGACAGGTGCAGAGTGACCGTCATGTGCAGCACTGACAGCAGCTAGACAGGTGCAGTGACCGTCATGTGCAAAAACAGGACCAGCAGATGTCCAATCTAGATGCTGCAGGGAATACAAAAGGCTTTTCTGCTAATACAACTTAGTTATCAGACGAGCAGGGACCATCAGTAGGGATCAGTGATCTGCTACACATCAGCTCCGCAGCCCCATACACAGTAGGGATCAGTGATCTGCTACACATCAGCTCCGCAGCCCCATACACAGTAGGGATCAGTGATCTGCTACACATCAGCTCCGCAGCCCCATACACAGTAGGGATCAGTGATCTGCTACACATCAGCTCCGCAGCCCCATACACAGTAGGGATCAGAGATCTGTTATACACATCAGCTCCGCAGCCCCATACAAAGTAGGGATCAGTGATCTGCTACACATCAGCTCCGCAGCCCCATACACAGTAGGGATCAGAGATCTGCTACACATCAGCTCCGCAGCCCCATACACAGTAGGGATCAGAGATCTGCTACACATCAGCTCCGCAGCCCCATACACAGTAGGGATCAGTGATCTGCTACACATCAGCTCCGCAGCCCCATACACAGTAGGGATCAGAGATCTGTTATATACATCAGCTCCGCAGCCCCATACACAGTAGGGATCAGAGATCTGTTATATACATCAGCTCCGCAGCCCCATACACAGTAGGGATCAGTGATATGTATACAGGACCATCATTGTCTTCTCCTCCTCAGGCTTTGGCTCAGAACTTGTTATTTCCCAGACATCTGCTGCGTGTAGCACCAACCTTCCAGTGTTTTGGAGAGGGGTGTGTGGCTGCAGATGTTGTAAACTGGAACAACCTACCTCCCCTCCCCCGGCCCGTGGTTGGCCCCTTCTCCCCTCCCCAGGCCCGTGGTTGGCCCCTTCTCCCCTCCCCAGGCCCGTGGTTGGCCCCTTCTCCCCTCCCCAGGCCCGTGGTTGGCCCCTTCTCCCCTACCCAGGCCCGTGGTTGGCCCCTTCTCCCCTACCCAGGCCCGTGGTTGGCCCCTTCTCCCCTCCCCAGGCCCGTGGTTGCTCCCCCCTCCCCTCCCCAGGCCCGTGGTTGCGCCCCCCTCCCCTCCCCAGGCCGTGGTTGGCCCCCCCCCCCTCCCCAGGCCCGTGGTTGGCCCCCCCCCCTCCCCAGGCCCGTGGTTTGCCCCCCCTCCCCAGGCCCATGGTTGCCCCCCTCCCCTCCCCAGGCCCGTGGTTTGCCCCCCATCCTTCTTCCTGGGCTCGTACCGGTCCTGGCACTCCTCCTTCTTATGTCTGTCCAGCAGCGAGCGGGGGAAGGCTTTCATGCAGAAGCCGCACTCAGAGGGCAGCTCGCTCACCGCCTTCTCCACCGCCAGGTTACGGCAGCACAGGCTCTTGCTGATCTCACAGCGACAGTTCGGACATGTTGCCTGCTCTTCCTTAAGCCGGGCGTCCGCCAGGAGGTGAATGAAGCACCCGGCGCACATAAGGTGTCCATTGGTGCACTGCGGAGAAGGTAAATCACAGGGAGGTCAAAGGAGGAGGGGGACACAGGGCTGGGGGGAGGGGGGGGGGGAGAAGGGGACACAAAGGCTGCGGGGGGGGGGAGGGGTACACAGAGCTGCGGGGGGGGAGGGGGACACAGGGCTGCGGGGGGGGACACAGGGCTGCGGGGGGGGCACAGGGCTGCGGGGGGGGGGCACAGGGCTGCGGGGGGGGGGTGGGCACAGGGCTGCGGGGGGGGGGGGGGCACAGGGCTGCGGGGGGGGGGCACAGGGCTGCCGGGGGGGGGGGGGGGCACAGGGCTGCGGGGGGGGGGGGGCACAGGGCTGCGGGGGGGGGGGCACAGGGCTGCGGGGGGGGGGGACACAGGGCTGCGGGGGGGGGGACACAGGGCTGCGGGGGGGGGGGACACAGGGCTGCGGGGGGGGGGGACACAAGCTGCGGGGGGGGGACACAAAGCTGCGGGGGGGGGACACAAAGCTGCGGGGGGGGGGACACAGTGCTGCGGGGGGGGGGGGACACAGGGCTGCGGGGGGGGGGGACACAGGGCCTGCGGGGGGGGGGACACAGGGCTGCGGGGGGGGGACACAGGGCTGCGGGGGGGGGGACACAGGGCTGCGGGGGGGGGACACAGGGCTGCGGGGGGGGGACACAGGGGCTGCGGGGGGGGGACACAGGGCTGCGGGGGGGGGACACAGGGCTGCGGGGGGGGGGAACACAGGGCTGCGGGGGGGGGACACAGGGCTGCGGGGGGGGGACACAGGGCTGCGGGGGGGGGACACAGGGCTGCGGGGGGGGGGACACAGGGCTTGCGGGGGGGGGGGACACAGGGCTGCGGGGGGGGGGACACAGGGCTGCGGGGGGGGACACAGGGCTGCGGGGGGGGGACACAGGGCTGCGGGGGGGGACACAGGGCTGCGGGGGGGGACACAGGGCTGCGGGGGGGGGACACAGGGCTGCGGGGGGGGGACACAGGGCTGCGGGGGGGGGACACAGGGCTGCGGGGGGGGACACAGGGCTGCGGGGGGGGGGGGACACAGGGCTGCGGGGGGGGGGGACACAGGGCTGCGGGGGGGGGAGACACAGGGGCTGCGGGGGGGGGGAGACACAGGCTGCGGGGGGGGGACACAGGGCTGCGGGGGGGGGACACAGGGCTGCGGGGGGGGGACACAGGGATGCGGGGGGGGACACATGGGCTGCGGGGGGGGACCACAGGGCCTGCGGGGGGGGACACAAGGGCTGCGGGGGAGGACACAGGGTGCGGGGGGGACCCTGCGGGGGGGGGACACAGGGCTGCGGGGGGGAGACACAGGGCTGCGGGGGGGTGGACACAGGGCTGCGGGGGGGGACCACAGGGCTGCGGGGGGGTGACACACAGGGCCTGCGGGGGGGGGGGACACAGGGCCTGGGGGGGGGGGACACAGGGATGCGGGGGGGGTGGACCACAGGGCTGCGGGGGGGGGGGACACAGGGCTGGTGCGGGGGGGGGACACAGGGCCTGCGGGGGGGGACACAGGGCTGTGCGGGGGGGGACCACAGGGCTGTCGAGGGGGGGGGACCACCAGGTGCTGGGGGGACACATGGCGGGCGGGGGGTGGGACACAGGGCATGCGTGGGGGGGGACACAGGGCTGCGGGGGGGGACACAGGGGCTTGCGGGGGGGACACAGGGCTGCGGGTGGGGACACAGCTGGCGGGGGGACACAGCCTGCGGGGGGGGACACAGGGCTGGCGGGGGGGGGACACAGGGCTGCGGGGGGGGACACAGGGCTGCGGGGGGGGACACAGGGCCCTGCGGGGGGTGGACACAGGGCTGCGTGGGGGGACACAGGGCTGCGGGGGGGGACACAGGGTCCTGCGGTGGGGGACAACAGGGCTGCGGGGGGGGGGGGGACACAGGCTGCGGGGGGGGGGACACAGGGCTGCGGGTGGGGGGGGACACAGTGCTGGCGGGGGGGGGACAACAGGGCTGCGGGGGGGGAGACACAGGGGGCTGCGGGGGGGGACACAGGGCACTGCGGGGGGGGGACACTAGGGCTGCGTGGGGGGACACAGGGCTGAGGGTGGGGGACACAGGGCTGCGGGGGGGGACACAGGGCTGCGGGGGGGGACACAGGGCTGCGGGGGGGGACACAGGGCTGCGGGGGGGGACACAGGGCTGCGGGGGGGACACAGGGCTGCGGGGGGGGACACAGGCTGCGGGGGGGGGACACAGGGCTGCGGGGGGGGACACAGGGCTGCGGGGGGGGACACAGGGCTGCGGGGGGGGACACAGGGGCTGCGGGGGGGGACACAGGGCTTGCGGGGGGGGACCACAGGGCTGCGGGGGGGGACACAGGGCTGCGGGGGGGGACACAGGGCTGCTGGGGGGGGACACAGGGCTGCGGGGGGGACACAGGGCTGCGGGGGGGGACACAGGGCTGCGGGGGGGGAACACAGGGCTGCGGGGGGGGACACAGGGCTGCGGGGGGGGGACACAGGGCTGCGGGGGGGGGACACAGGGCTGCGGGGGGGGGACACAGGGGCTGCGGGGGGGGACACAGGGCTGCGGGGGGGGGACACAGGGCTGCGGGGGGGGGACACAGGGCTGCGGGGGGGGGGACACAGGGCTGCGGGGTTTGGGGACACAGGGCTGCGGGGGGGGGACCACAGGGCTGCCGGGGGGTGGGACACAGGGCGGCGGGGGGGGACACAGGGCTGCGGGGGGGGACACCAGGGCTGCGGGGGGGGGACACAGGGCTGCGGGGGGGGGAACACAGGGCTGCGGGGGTGGACACAGGGCTGCGGCGGGGGGGACACAGGGCTGCGGGGGGGGGACACAGGGCTGCGGGGGGGGGACACAGGGCTGCTGGGGGGACACGGCTGGGGGGGGACACAGGGCTTGCGGGGGGGGTACACAGGGCCTGCGGGGGCGGGGACACAGGGCCTGCGGGGGGGGTGGACACAGGGGCTGCGGGGGGGGGACACCAGGGCTGCGGGGGGGGACACAGGGCTGCGGGGGGGGACACAGGGCTGCGGGGGGGGACACAGGGCTGCGGGGGGGGGACACAGGGCCTGCTGGTGGGGGGGACACAGGGCTGGCGGGGGGGGACCCTAGGGCTGCTGGGGGGGACACAGGGCCCTGCGGGGGGGGGACACAGGGCTGCGGGGGGGGGACACAGGGGGGGGGGGGACACAGGGCTGCGGGGGGGGGACACAGGGCTGCGGGGGGGGGACACAGGGCTGCGGGGGGGGACACAGGGCTGCGGGGGGGGACACAGGGCTGCGGGGGGGGGACACAGGGCTGCGGGGGGGGGGGACACAGGGCTGCGGGGGGGGGGGACACAGGGCTGCGGGGGGGGGGGACACAGGGCTGCGGGGGGGGGGGGACACAGGGCTGCGGGGGGGGGGACACAGGGCTGCGGGGGGGGGGGACACAGGGCTGCGGGGGGGGGACACAGGGCTGCGGGGGGGGACACAGGGCCTGCGGGGGGGGGACACAGGGCTGCGGGGGGGGGGACACAGGGCTGCGGGGGGGGGACACAGGGCTGCGGGGGGGGGGACACAGGGCTGCGGGGGGGGGGGGACACAGGGCTGCGGGGGGGGGGGACACAGGGCTGCGGGGGGGGGGACACAGGGCTGCGGGGGGGGGGACACAGGGCTGCGGGGGGGGGGACACAGGGCTGCGGGGGGGGACACAGGGCTGCGGGGGGGGGGACACAGGGCTGCGGGGGGGGGGACACAGGGCTGCGGGGGGGGGGACACAGGGCTGCGGGGGGGGGACACAGGGCTGCGGGGGGGGGGGACACAGGGCTGCGGGGGGGGGACACAGGGCTGCGGGGGGGGGGACACAGGGCTGCGGGGGGGGGGGGACACAGGGCTGCGGGGGGGGGGACACAGGGCTGCGGGGGGGGGGACACAGGGCTGCGGGGGGGGGGACACAGGGCTGCGGGGGGGGGTGACACAGGGCTGCGGGGGGGGGGGGACACAGGGCTGCGGGGGGGGGGGGACACAGGGCTGCGGGGGGGGGGGACACAGGGCTGCGGGGGGGGGACACAGGGCTGCGGGGGGGGGACACAGGGCTGCGGGGGGGGGGACACAGGCTGCGGGGGGGGGGGACACAGGGCTGCGGGGGGGGGACACAGGGCTGCGGGGGGGGGACACAGGGCTGCGGGGGGGGGGACACAGGGCTGCGGGGGGGGGGACACAGGGCTGCGGGGGGTGGGGGACACAGGGCTGCGGGGTGGGGGGGACACAAGGCTGCGGGGGGGGGGGACCACAGGGCTGCGGGGGGGGGACACAGGGCTGCGGGGGGGGGGACACAGGGCTGCGGGGGGGGGGGACACAGGGCTGCGGGGGGGGGGGACACAGGGCTGCGGGGGGGGGGACACAGGGCTGCGGGGGGGGGACACAGGGCTGCGGGGGGGGGGGACACAGGGCTGCGGGGGGGGGGACACAGGGCTGCGGGGGGGGGGACACAGGGCTGCGGGGGGGGGTGGGGGGACACAGGGCTGCTGGGGGGGGGACACAGGGCTGCGGGGGGGGGGACACAGGGCTGCGGGGGGGGGACACAGGGCCTGCGGGGGGGGGACACAGGGCTGCGGGGGGGGGACACAGGGCTGCGGGGGGGGGACAAGGGCTGCGGGGGGAGGGGGAGACAGGGCTGCGGGGGGATGGGGGGGACACAGGCTGGGGGGAGGGGGGGACACAGGGCTGGGGGGAGGGGGGACACAGGGCTGGGGGGAGGGGGGGGACACAGGGCTGCGGGGGGGACACAGGGCTGCGGGGGTGGAGGGGGGGACACAGGGCTGCGGGGGTGGGGGGGGGACACAGGGCTGCGGGGGGCGGGACACTTTCGGGCCCCCCTCACCTGGTAGACCGAGGCTTTGGGCAGGTCCAGGCACACCGTGCAGCACAGCACCGAGTACAGCCGCTCCTCCAGCCGGACGCTCCCGGGCTCGGCCTCCACCCGCAGCCGCTTCTTGGGCGGCCAGTCCTGGTCCTGCTCGGGCGGTAGAAGGAGAAGCCTGGCCGGTCCCACTCCGCCCGGGAGATCCTCCTGCTCGGCCGAGGAAGATGAGGCCATGGCCCCCGACTCCTCCCGCTCCTCGGACATGTCCGCTCCGCCGACTCACGCCGCCATCTTTGTTTTCCTTCGTCCTCTCCGCATAGCGCCCCTCCCCCTTCCTGACGTCATCTGACATGTGATCGGCACCCAGGCGCCATATTTACTAGAGGCAACAGACCAGTCTATGTGATCGGGCAGAATATAGAAGACCTCAGGCCGCCCACTCCTCCCACCTGTACCGCCCCCTACTCCTCCCACCTGTACCGCCCCCTACTCCTCCCACCTGTACCGCCCCCTACTCCTCCTCCTCCCACCTGTACCGCCCCCTACTCCTCCCACCTGTACCGCCCCCTACTCCTCCTCCTCCCACCTGTACCGCCCCCTACTCCTCCCGCCTGTACCGCCCCCTACTCCTCCTCCTCCCACCTGTACCGCCCCCTACTCCTCCCACCTGTACCGCCCCCTACTCCTCCCACCTGTACCGCCCCCTACTCCTCCTCCTCCCACCTGTACCGCCCCCTCCTCCTCCTCCTCCCACCTGTACCGCCGCCCACTCCTCCTCCTCCCACCTGTACCGCCCCCTACTCCTCCTCCCACCTGTACCGCCCCCTACTCCTCCCACCTGTACCGCCCCCTACTCCTCCCACCTGTACCACCCCCTACTCCTCCTCCTCCCACCTGTACCGCCCCCTACTCCTCCTCCTCCCACCTGTACCGCCGCCCACTCCTCCCACCTGTACCACCCCCTACTCCTCCTCCTCCCACCTGTACCGCCCCCTACTCCTCCTCCTCCCACCTGTACCGCCCCCCTACTCCTCCCCCTCCCACCTGTACCGCCCCCTACTCCTCCTCCTCCCACCTGTACCGCCCCCTACTCCTCCTCCTCCCACCTGTACCGCCCCCTACTCCTCCTCCTCCCACCTGTACCGCCCCCTACTCTCCTCCTCCTCCCACCTGTACCGCCCCCTACTCCTCCTCCTCCCACCTGTACCGCCCCCTACTCCTCCTCCTCCTACCTGTACCGCCCCCTACTCCTCCTCCTCCCACCTGTAGGGCCCCTACTCCTCCCACCTGTACCGCCCCCTACTCCTCCTCCTCCCACCTGTACCGCCCCCTACTCCTCCCACCTGTACCGCCCCCTACTCCTCCTCCTCCCACCTGTACCGCCCCCTACTCCTCCTCCCACCTGTACCGCCCCCTACTCCTCCCACCTGTACCGCCCCCTACTCCTCCTCCTCCCACCTGTACCGCCGCCCACTCCTCCCACCTGTACCTCCCCCTACTCCTCCTCCTCCCACCTGTACCGCCCCCTACTCCTCCTCCTCCCACCTGTACCGCCCCCTACTCCTCCTCCTCCCACCTGTACCGCCCCCTACTCCTCCTCCTCCCACCTGTACCGCCCCCTACTCCTCCTCCTCCCACCTGTACCGCCCCCTACTCCTCCCACCTGTAGGGCCCCTACTCCTCCCACCTGTACCGCCCCCTACTCCTCCTCCCACCTGTACCGCCCCCTACTCCTCCCACCTGTACCGCCCCCTACTCCTCCTCCTCCCACCTGTACCGCCCCCTACTCCTCCTCCTCCCACCTGTACGGCCCCTACTCCTCCCACCTGTACCGCCCCCTATTCCTCCCACCTGTACCGCCCCCTACTCCTCCTCCTCCCACCTGTACCACCCCCTATTCCTCCCACCTGTACCGCCCCCTACTCCTCCTCCTCCCACCTGTACCACCCCCTACTCCTCCTCCCACCTGTACCGCCCCCTACTCCTCCTCCTCCTTCCACCTGTACCGCACCCTACTCCTCCTCCTCCCACCTGTACCGCCCCCTACTCCTCCTCCTCCCACCTGTACCGCCCCCTACTCCTCCTCCCACCTGTACCGCCCCCTACTCCTCCTCCTCCTCCCACCTGTACCGCCCCCTACTCCTCCTCCTCCCACCTGTACCGCCCCCTACTCCTCCCACCTGTACCGCCCCCTACTCCTCCCACCTGTACCGCCCCCTACTCCTCCCACCTGTACCGCCCCCTACTCCTCCCACCTGTACCGCCCCCTACTCCTCCTCCTCCTCCCACCTGTACCGCCCCCTACTCCTCCTCCTCCCACCTGTACCGCCCCCTACTCCTCCTCCTCCCACCTGTACCGCCCCCTACTCCTCCCACCTGTACCGCCCCCTACTCCTCCCACCTGTACCGCCCCCTACTCCTCTCACCTGTACCGCCCCTTACTCCTCCTCCCACCTGTACCGCCCCCTACTCCTCCCACCTGTACCGCCCCCTACTCCTCCCACCTGTACCGCCCCCTACTCCTCCCACCTGTACCGCCCCCTACTCCTCCTCCCACTTGTACCGCCCCCTACTACTACTCCTCCTCCTCATCCTCCCACCTGTACCGCCCCTACTCCTCCTCCCACCTGTACTGCCCCTACTCCTCCCACCTGTACTGCCCCTACTCCTCCCACCTGTACAGCCCCCTACTACTACTCCTCATCCTCCCACCTGTACCGCCCCTACTCCTTCCACCTGTACCGCCCCTACTCCTCCCACCTGTACCGCCCCTACTCCTCCCACCTGTACCGCCCCCTACTCCTCGCAACTGTACCGCCCCCTACTCCTCCCACCTGTACCACCCCCCTACTCCTCCCACCTGTACCGCCCCCTACTCCTCCCACCTGTACCGCCCCCTACTACTACTCCTCATCCTCCCACCTATACCGCCCCTACTCCTCCTCCCACCTTTACCGCCCCCTACTCCTCCCACCTGTACCGCCCCCTACTCCTCCCACCTGTACCGCCCCCTACTACTACTCCTCATCCTCCCACCTGTACCACTCCCACCTGTACCGCACCTACTCCTCCCACCTGTACCGCCCCCTATCCTCCCACCTGTACCGCCCCCTACTACTACTCCTCATCCTCCCACCTGTACCGCACCTACTCCTCCCACCTGTACCACCCCCTACTCCTCCTCCCACCTGTACCACCCCCTACTACTCCTCCTTTTCCCACCTCTACCGCCCCCTCTTCCTCCTCCCACCGGCAACGCCCCTTACTCCTCCTCTTCCCATCTGTACCACCCCCTACTTCTCATCTCACCTGTATCGCCCCTCCTCCGACCACATGCTCACCAAAACTCCTCTTCTCACCTGTACTGCGCCTACCTCCTCACCTGTACTGCTCCCTCCTCCTCTCACCTGTACTGCTCTCTCCTCCCTTCACCTGTACTGCTCCCTCGTCCTCTCACCTGTACTGCTCCCTCCTCCCCTCACCTGTACTGCTCCCTCCTCCCCTCACCTGTACTGCTCCCTCCTCCCCTCACCTGTACTGCTCCCTCCTCCCCTCACCTGTACTGCTCCCTCCTCCCTTCACCTGTACTGCTCACTGCTCCCTCCTCCCCTCACCTGTACTGCTCTCTCCTCCCTTCACCTGTACTGCTCACTGCTCCCTCCTCCCCTCACCTGTACTGCTCCCTCCTCCTCACCTGTACTGCTCCCTCCTCCTCTCACCTGTACTGCTCTCTCCTCCTCTCACCTGTACTGCTCCCTCCTCCCCTCACCTGTACTGCTCCCTCCTCCCCTCACCTGTACTGCTCCCTCCTCCTCTCACCTGTACTGCTCCCTCCTCCTCTCACCTGTACTGCTCCCTCCTCCTCACCTGTACTGCTCCCTCCTCCTCTCACCTGTACTGCTCCCTCCTCCTCTCACCTGTACTGCTCCCTCCTCCTCTCACCTGTACTGCTCCCTCCTCCTCTCACCTGTACTGCTCCCTCCTCCTCTCACCTGTACAGCTCCCTCCTCCTCTCACCTGTACAGCTCCCTCCTCCTCTCACCTGTACAGCTCCCTCCTCCTCTCACCTGTACAGCTCCCTCCTCCTCTCACCTGTACTGCTCCCTCCTCCTCTCACCTGTACAGCTCCCTCCTCCTCTCACCTGTACAGCTCCCTCCTCCTCTCACCGGTACCGCCCCCTACTACTACTCCTCATCCTCCCACCTATACCGCCCCTACTCCTCCTCCCACCTTTACCGCCCCCTACTCCTCCCACCTGTACCGCCCCCTACTCCTCCCACCTGTACCGCCCCCTACTACTACTCCTCATCCTCCCACCTGTACCACTCCCACCTGTACCGCACCTACTCCTCCCACCTGTACCGCCCCCCTATCCTCCCACCTGTACCGCCCCCCTACTACTACTCCTCATCCTCCCACCTGTACCGCACCTACTCCTCCCACCTGTACCACCCCCTACTCCTCCTCCCACCTGTACCACCCCCTACTACTCCTCCTTTTCCCACCTCTACCGCCCCCTCTTCCTCCTCCCACCGGCAACGCCCCTTACTCCTCCTCCTCCCATCTGTACCACCCCCTACTTCTCATCTCACCTGTATCGCCCCTCCTCCGACCACATGCTCACCAAAACTCCTCTTCTCACCTGTACTGCGCCTACCTCCTCACCTGTACTGCTCCCTCCTCCTCTCACCTGTACTGCTCTCTCCTCCCTTCACCTGTACTGCTCCCTCGTCCTCTCACCTGTACTGCTCCCTCCTCCCCTCACCTGTACTGCTCCCTCCTCCCCTCACCTGTACTGCTCCCTACTCTCCCTCCTCCCTCACCTGTACTGCTCCCTCCTCCCTTCACCTGTACTGCTCACTGCTCCCTCCTCCCCTCACCTGTACTGCTCTCTCCTCCCTTCACCTGTACTGCTCACTGCTCCCTCCTCCCCTCACCTGTACTGCTCCCTCCTCCTCACCTGTACTGCTCCCTCCTCCTCTCACCTGTACTGCTCTCTCCTCCTCTCACCTGTACTGCTCCCTCCTCCCCTCACCTGTACTGCTCCCTCCTCCCCTCACCTGTACTGCTCCCTCCTCCTCTCACCTGTACTGCTCCCTCCTCCTCTCACCTGTACTGCTCCCTCCTCCTCTCACCTGTACTGCTCCCTCCTCCTCTCACCTGTACTGCTCCCTCCTCCTCTCACCTGTACTGCTCCCTCCTCCTCTCACCTGTACTGCTCCCTCCTCCTCTCACCTGTACTGCTCCCTCCTCCTCTCACCTGTACTGCTCCCTCCTCCTCTCACCTGTACAGCTCCCTCCTCCTCTCACCTGTACAGCTCCCTCCTCCTCTCACCTATACAGCTCCCTCCTCCTCTCACCTGTACTGCTCCCTCCTCCTCTCACCTGTACAGCTCCCTCCTCCTCTCACCTGTACAGCTCCCTCCTCCTCTCACCTGTACAGCTCCCTCCTCCTCTCACCTGTACAGCTCCCTCCTCCTCTCACCTGTACAGCTCCCTCCTCCTCTCACCGGTACTGCTCCCTCCTCCTCTCACCTGTACTGCTCCCTCTCCCTCTCACCTGTACTGCTCCCTCCTCCCCTCACCTGTACTGCTCCCTCCTCCTCCCACCTGTACAGCTCCCTCCTCCTCTCACCTGTACAGCTCCCTCCTCCTCTCACCTGTACTGCTCCCTCCTCCTCTCACCTGTACTGCTCCCTCCTCCTCTCACCTGTACTGCTTCCTCCTCCTCTCACCTGTACTGCTCCCTCCTCCTCTCACCTGTACTGCTTCCTCCTCCTCTCACCTGTACCTCCATTTTCATGCACTTTAGCGCTTTTCCACCAGGTACAATAAAAGGGGCGTGGTCCAAGTTGCACCAGAGAATGCATCACCATCTGCCTGCGATGCACTTCAATCATATTAATAGTGGCTGTACATGAAGGATAGGCAGCGCATACAGACAGTCTAGTGTATAATGTTACATCATCTCCAACCCCGCCCCCTAATGTTACATCATCTCCAACCCCGCCCCCTAATGTTACATCATCTCCAACCCCGCCCCCTAATGTTACATCATCTCCAACCCCGCCCCCTAATGTTACATCATCTCCAACCCCGCCCCCTAATGTTACATCATCTCCAACCCCGCCCTCTAATGTTACATCATCTCCAACCCCGCCCCCTAATGTTACATCATCTCCAACCCCGCCCCCTAATGTTACATCATCTCCAACCCCGCCCCTGTTACATCACCCCGCCCCCTAATGTTACGTCATCTCCAACCCCGCCCCCTAATGTTACATCATCTCCAACCTCTCCCCTAATGTTACATCACCCCCTAATGTTACATCATCTCCAACCCCGCCCCCTAATGTTACATCACCCCCTAATGTTACATCATCTCCAACCTCTCCCCTAATGTTACATCACCCCCTAATGTTACCTCACCCGCCCCCTAATGTTACATAATCTCCAACCCCGCCCCTAATGTTACATCATCTTCAACCCCGCCCCCTAATGTTACGTCATCCCCTAATGTTACATCATCTCCAACCCCGCCCCCTAATGTTACATCACCCCCTAATGTTACCTCACCCGCCCCCTAATGTTACATAATCTCCAACCCCGCCCCTAATGTTACATCATCTCCAACCCCGCCCCCTAATGTTACATCACCCCCTAATGTTACATCTCCAACCCCGCCCCCTAATGTTACATCACCCCCTAATGTTACCTCACCCGCCCCCTAATGTTACATCATCTCCAACCCCGCCCTTAATGTTACATCATCTCCAACCCCGCCCCCTAATGTTACCTCACCCCCTAATGTTACCTCACCCGCCCCCTAATGTTACATCATCTTCAACCCCGCCCCCTAATGTTACATCATCCCCTAATGTTACATCATCTCCAACCCCGCCCCCCTAATGTTACATCACCCCCTAATGTTACATCACCCCCTAATGTTACCTCACCCGCCCCCTGTTACATAATCTCCAACCCCGCCCCTAATGTTACATCATCTTCAACCCCGCCCCCTAATGTTACATCATCCCCTAATGTTACATCATCTCCAACCCCGCCCCCTAATGTTACATCACCCCCTAATGTTACATCACCCCCTAATGTTACCTCACCCGCCCCCTAATGTTACATAATCTCCAACCCCGCCCCTAATGTTACATCATCTCCAACCCCGCCCCCTAATGTTACATCACCCCCTAATGTTACATCTCCAACCCCGCCCCCTAATGTTACATCACCCCCTAATGTTACCTCACCCGCCCCCTAATGTTACATCATCTCCAACCCCGCCCTTAATGTTACATCATCTCCAACCCCGCCCCCTAATGTTACCTCACCCGCCCCCTAATGTTACATCATCTTCAACCCCGCCCCCTAATGTTACATCATCCCCTAATGTTACATCATCTCCAACCCCGCCCCCTAATGTTACATCACCCCCTAATGTTACCTCACCCGCCCCCTAATGTTACATCATCTCCAACCCCGCCCCTGTTACATCATCTCCAACCCCGCCCCCTAATGTTACATCACCCCCTAATGTTACATCTCCAACCCCGCCCCCTAATGTTACATCACCCCCTAATGTTACCTCACCCGCCCCCTAATGTTACATCATCTCCAACCCCGCCCTTAATGTTACATCATCTCCAACCCCGCCCCCTAATGTTACATCATCTCCAACCCCGCCCCCTAATGTTACCTCACCCCCTAATGTTACCTCACCCGCCCCCTAATGTTACATCATCTCCAACCTCTCCCCTAATGTTACATCACCCCCTAATGTTACATCATCTCCAACCCCGCCCCCTAATGTTACATCATCTCCAACCCCGCCCCCTAATGTTACATCACCCCCTAATGTTACCTCACCCGCCCCCTAATGTTACATCACCCCCTAATGTTACATCACCCCCTAATGTTACCTCACCCGCCCCCTAATGTTACATAATCTCCAACCCCGCCCTTAATGTTACATTATCTCCAACCCCGCCCCCTAATGTTACATCACCCCCTAATGTTACCTCACCCGCCCCCTAATGTTACATAATCTCCAACCCCGCCCCTAATGTTACATCATCTCCAACCCCGCCCCCTAATGTTACATCATCTCCAACCCCGCCCCCTAATGTTACATCATCTCCAACCCCGCCCCCTAATGTTACATCATCTCCAACCCCGCCCCCTAATGTTACATCTCCAACCCCGCCCCCTAATGTTACATCACCCCCTAATGTTACCTCACCCGCCCCCTAATGTTACATCATCTCCAACCCCGCCCTTAATGTTACATCATCTCCAACCCCGCCCCCTAATGTTACATCATCTCCAACCTCTCCCCTAATGTTACATCACCCCCTAATGTTACATAATCTCCAACCCCGCCCCTAATGTTACATTATCTCCAACCCCGCCCCCTAATGTTACATCACCCCCTAATGTTACATCATCTCCAACCCCGCCCCCTAATGTTACATCACCCCCTAATGTTACATCATCTCCAACCCCGCCCCTAATGTTACATCATCTCCAACCCCGCCCCTAATGTTACATCACCCCCTAATGTTACATCATCTCCAACCCCGCCCCATGTTACATCATCTCCAACCCCGCCCCCTAATGTTACATCATCTCCAACCCCGCCCTTAATGTTACATCATCTCCAACCCCGCCCCCTAATGTTACATCACCCCCTAATGTTACATCATCTCCAACCCCGCCCCCTAATGTTACATCACCCCCTAATGTTACATCATCTCCAACCCCGCCCCCTAATGTTACATCATCTCCAACCCCGCCCCCTAATGTTACATCACCCCCTAATGTTACATCATCTCCAACCCCGCCCCATAATGTTACATCATCTCCAACCCCGCCCCCTAATGTTACATCACCCCCTAATGTTACTTCACCCGCCCCCTAATGTTACGTTACTTCACCCGCCCCCTAATGTTACATCATCTCCAACCCCGCCCCCTAATGTTACATCACCCCCTAATGTTATCTCACCCGCCCCCTAATGTTACGTCATCTCCAACCCCGCCCCCTAATGTTACATCATCTCTTGCCCCACCCCCTAAAGGAGGAAAGTTATTAACCCTTTAATTCTTTGAAAGAAACACAGCTGAGGCGGGATTATGAGTCATTAATTACACTTTTAACTTTATTATAGATTAAGTATAGATTAGAAGCCATCACCAACAACAGACCAGAGAGCAACGGGGAGAGCAGAGGGAGGACCCACCCACCGACCGCTGGGGACAGCAGAGGGAGGACCCACCCACCGACCGCCGGGGAGAGCAGAGGGAGGACCCACCCACCAACCGCCGGGGAGAGCAGAGGGAGGACGCACCCACCGACCGCCGGGGAGAGCAGAGGGAGGACCCACCCACCGACCGCCGGGGAGAGCAGAGGGAAGACCCACCCACCGACCGCTGGGGACAGCAGAGGGAGGACCCACCAACCGCCGGTTGGGGACAGCAGAGGGAGGACCCACCGACTGTCGGGGAGAGCAGAGGGAGAAACCACCCACCGACAGCCAGGCAGAGCAGAGGGAGGACCCACTGCCGGTGAGAGCAGAGGGAGGACCAACCCACCGACTGCCGGAGAGAACAGAGGGAGGACCCACCCATTGACTGCCGGGGAGAGCAGAGGGAGGAGCTACCGCCGGGGAGAGCAGAAGAAGGACCCACCCATTGACTGCCGGGGAGAGCAGAGGGAGAAACCACCCACCGACCGCCGGAGAGAGCAGAGGGAGAAACCACCCACCGACCGCCAGGGAGAGCAGAGGGAGAAACCACCCACCGACCGCCAGGGAGAACAGTGGGAGGACCCACCCACCGACCGCCGGGGAGAACAGTGGGAGGACCCACCGCCGGGGAGAGCACCCACTGTACCTGAGTGCCATTACACCAGGGTCACCCTTGACACACACCCCTCACACTTGATCTGTCATGGAGGAGTCCTCAGTGCCATGTGGAGGGCCAGGAACCCTGTGCCCAGCATACAGTCCGCAGCCACCTCTGTAGAGAAGGGCAGCACACTGCTTCTATCCAGGAAGGAGATCAGCCCCCAGGTGCTCAGGGCCAGGCTGCCCAGCAGTCCATGCCTGTTTCCGGTGAACACCGCGATCACAAGGATGCTGAGGGCAGCCCCAGCATGGGTGAGGTGTATGGCCACAAGCTTTGTGTCATGAGTCAGCTGTGGCGAGCAGATGGCCAGCAGCAGGGCACACAGCAGGGCTAGGTTAGCAGTGAAGTGGTCACCATTCAGCCAGAAGAAAGAGAAGACCAATAGCGGCAATCCGATGAGGCTGGAGACCCAAAGCCCGCCACAGTCTACAGAGGGCCGGGGGAGCAGGAGGCACACGAGGCCAAGAGCTGAGGCCAAGCCATGGAGCAGGAATCCAGCAGAGGCCGCTCTGTGCACCTGTAGATACAAGCAGATACATGTCCACATCACCAGTGTTAATAAAGCTTATTGAAGCCCCCAAGTCCTGAGATGTGTGATGGCAAGTGCCCAATGGGAAACGCATCCTGCAATATGGTTTCAAATCACACATACAAATCTGCTGCAGACATCTATGATGGAACGTTCAGCAATCAGTGGAGATCCAGCAGCACTAGACGGTCCCTCTCGATTGGCACGATATGTGGATGCACGCTGGAGCCCACTATCTCAGTAGGTGGGTGTATAAACAGGAATAACAAGAAAGTCCAACAGCATCCAATCTTCTAAAGAGCCTTTAGAACTTTATTATGCTCACAAGCAATACAACGTTTCGACTCGCGATGATACTTGACAAAGACTCATCGCGAGTCGAAACGTCGTATTGCTTGTGAGCCTAATAAAGTTCTAAAGGCTCTTTAGAAGATTGGATGCTGTTGGACTTTCTTGTTATCTATGATGGAACGTGTCCTCCGATGTGCTGCAGATATCAGTGATGGAACGTGTCCTCCGATGTGCTGCAGATATCAGTGATGGAACGTGTCCTCCGCTCTGCTGCAGATATCAGTGATGGAACGTGTCCTCCGATGTGCTGCAGATATCAGTGATGGAACGTGTCCTCCGCTCTGCTGCACATATCAGTGATGGAACGTGTCCTCCGATGTGCTGCAGATATCAGTGATGGAACGTGTCCTCCGATGTGCTGCAGATATCAGTGATGGAACGTGTCCTCCGCTCTGCTGCACATATCAGTGATGAAACGTGTCCTCCGCTCTGCTGCACATATCAGTGATGGAACGTGTCCTCCGCTCTGCTGCACATATCAGTGATGGAACGTGTCCTCCGCTCTGCTGCACATATCAGTGATGGAACGTGTCCTCCAATGTGCTGCCTATATCTATGATGGAACGTGTCCTCCGATGTGCTGCAGATATCAGTGATGGAACGTGTCCTCCGCTCTGCTGCAGATATCAGTGATGGAACGTGTCCTCCACTCTGCTGCGGATATCAGTGATGGAACGTGTCCTCCGCTCTGCTGCGGATATCAGTGATGGAACGTGTCCTCCGCTCTGCTGCGGATATCAGTGATGGAACGTGTCCTCCGATGTGCTGCAGATATCAGTGATGGAACATGTCCTCCGCTCTGCTGCAGATATCAGTGATGGAACGTGTCCTCCACTCTGCTGCGGATATCAGTGATGGAACGTGTCCTCCGAAGTGCTGCAGATATCAGTGATGGAACGTGGCCTCCGATGTGCTGCAGATATCAGTGATGGAACGTGTCCTCCGCTCTGCTGCAGATATCAGTGATGGAACGTGTCCTCCGATGTGCTGCAGATATCAGTGATGGAACGTGTCCTCCGATGTGCTGCAGATATCAGTGATGGAACGTGTCCTCCGATGTGCTGCAGATATCAGTGATGGAACGTGTCCTCCACTCTGCTGCAGATATCAGTGATGGAACGTGTCCTCCGATGTGCTGCAGATATCAGTGATGGAACGTGTCCTCCGATGTGCTGCAGATATCAGTGATGGAACGTGTCCTCCACTCTGCTGCAGATATCAGTGATGGAATGTGTCCTCCGCTCTGCTGCGGATATCACTGATGGAACGTGTCCTCCGCTCTGCTGCAGATATCAGTGATGGAATGTGTCCTCCGCTCTGCTGCAGATATCACTGATGGAACGTGTCCTCCGCTCTGCTGCAGATATCAGTGATGGAACGTGTCCTCCGCTCTGCTGCGGATATCACTGATGGAACGTGTCCTCCGCTCTGCTGCAGATATCAGTGATGGAATGTGTCCTCCGCTCTGCTGCAGATATCACTGATGGAACGTGTCCTCCGCTCTGCTGCAGATATCAGTGATGGAACGTGTCCTCCGCTCTGCTGCGGATATCACTGATGGAACGTGTCCTCCGCTCTGCTGCGGATATCAGTGATGGAACGTGTCCTCCGCTCTGCTGCGGATATCAGTGATGGAACGTGTCCTCCGCTCTGCTGCAGATATCAGTGACGGAACGTGTCCTCCCCTCTGCTGCAGATATCAGTGATGGAACGTGTCCTCCGCTCTGCTGCAGATATCAGTGATGGAACGTGTCCTCCGCTCTGCTGCAGATATCAGTGATGGAACGTGTCCTCCGATGTGCTGCAGATATCAGTGATGGAACGTGTCCTCCGCTCTGCTGCAGATATCAGTGATGGAACGTGTCCTCCGATGTGCTGCATTTTATAATTTTATATACACACCTGAACAGTGCGGAGAGCAGAGAAGAGACACACCGCACACAGGAAGCAGCGAGACAGCAGGAGAGACACATCTGTGTGATGGACCATCATCCTGGGGGAGCAAGAGCAGGAGACACCCCAAATACTGACCGCAACCAGGAAGACCAGATGCCTATAGGGAATGAAACCAGAGTATCACAGCCCCAGACCTGATGTCATCATACACCCCATATATAACACTAGTACACTCCATGACATCATACACCCCATATATAACACTAGTACACTCCATGACATCATACACCCCATATATAACACTAGTACACTCCATGACATCATACACCCCATATATAACACTAGTACACCCCATGACATCATACACCCCATATATAACACTAGTACACCCCTATGACATCATACACCCCATATATAACACTAGTACACCCCCATGACATCATACACCCCATATATAACACTAGTACACCCCTATGACATCATACACCCCATATATAACACTAGTACACTCCATGACATCATACACCCCATATATAACACTAGTACACCCCATGACATCATACACCCCATATATAACACTAGTACACCCCATGACATAATACACCCTATATATAACACTAGTACACCCCCCTATGACATCATACACCCCATATAACACTAGAACACCCCATATATAACAATAGTACACTCCATGACATCATACACCCCATATAACACTAGAACACCCCATATATAACACTAGTACACCCCCCATGACATCATACACCCCATATAACACTAGTACACCCCTATGACATCATACACCCCAAATATAACACTAGTACACCCCTATGACATCATACACCCCATATATAACACTAGTACACCCCATGACACCATACACCCCATATATAACACTAGTACACCCCCCCATGACATCATACACCCCATATATAACACTAGTACACCCCTATGACATCATACACCCCATATATAACACTAGTACACCCCCCTATGACATCATACACCCCATGTATAACACTAGTACACCCCCCTATGACATCATACACCCCATATATAACACTAGTACACTCCATGACATCATACACCCTATATATAACACTAGTACACCCCATATATAACACTAGTACACCCCTATGACATCATACACCCCATATATAACACTAGTACACCCCCCTATGACATCATACACCCCATATATAACACTAGTACACCCCATATATAACACTAGTACATCCCCCTATGACATCATACACCCCATATATAACACTAGTACACCCCTATGACATCATACACCTCATATATAACACTAGTACACCCCTATGACATCATACACCCCATATATAACACTAGTACATCCCCCTATGACATCATACACCCCATATATAACACTAGTGCACCCCTATGACATCATACACCCCATATATAACACTAGTACACCCCTATGACATCATACACCCCATATATAACACTAGTACACCCCTATGACATCATACACCCCATATATAACACTAGTACATCCCCCTATGACATCATACACCCCATATATAACACTAGTACACCCCTATGACATCATACACCCCATATATAAACTAGTACATCCCCCTATGACATCATACACCCCATATATAACACTAGTACACCCCTATGACATCATACACCCCATATATAACACTACTACACCCCTATGACATCATACACCCCATATATAACACTAGTACATCCCCCTATGACATCATACACCCCATATATAACACTAGTACATCCCCCTATGACATCATACACCCCATATATAAACTAGTACATCCCCCTATGACATCATACACCCCATATATAACACTAGTACACCCCTATGACATCATACACCCCATATATAACACTACTACACCCCTATGACATCATACACCCCATATATAACACTAGTACATCCCCCTATGACATCATACACCCCATATATAACACTAGTACATCCCCCTATGACATCATACACCCCATATATAACACTAGTACACCCCTATGACATCATACACCCCATATATAACACTAGTACACCCCTATGACATCATACACCCCATATATAACACTAGTACACCCCTATGACATCATACACCCCATATATAACACTAGTACACCCCCCTATGACATCATACACCCCATATATAACACTAGTACACCCCTATGACATCATACACCCCATATATAACACTAGTACATCCCCCTATGACATCATACACCCCATATATAACACTAGTACACCCCCCTATGACATCATACACCCCATATATAACACTAGTACACCCCTATGACATCATAGACCCTCCATACCGTCTGTGTAGTCTCGGCTCCCAGATCGGTGTTTGAATCCCCCGCGCTCGGTGCTCAGGATCCGCTTCCTCCGCAGCCCGGAACCCGCTCACTCCCGGAGCATGGGGATCACACAGCTCTCCGATCTGATCGCCGAGAAGGCCCCGGGGGCCATTACCAACCGGACCCCCGACCACTACCGCGGTGAGGAGCCCCGCCCCCTGACGTCACCACAACGCGCCTCCAACAGGAGACTCCGAGGAGAGTCAGAGGAGGGAAGAGTGTGAGGAGAGGAGACTGAGGGGGAAGAGTGTGAGGAGAGGAGACTGAGGGGGAAGAGTGTGAGGAGAGGAGACTGAGGGGGAAGAGTGTGAGGAGAGGAGACTGAGGGGGAAGAGTGTGAGGAGAGGAGACTGAGGAGGGGAAAGTGTGAGGAGAGGAGACTGAGGGGGAAGAGTGTGAGGAGAGACTGAGGGGGAAGAGTGTGAGGAGAGGAGACTGAGGGGGAAGAGTGTGAGGAGAGGAGACTGAGGGGGAAGAGTGTGAGGAGAGGAGACTGAGGAGGGGAAAGTGTGAGGAGAGGAGACTGAGGGGGAAGAGTGTGAGGAGAGACTGAGGGGGAAGAGTGTGAGGAGAGGAGACTGAGGGGGAAGAGTGTGAGGAGAGGAGACTGACGAGGGGAGAGTGTGAGGAGAGGAGACTGAGGGGGAAGAGTGTGAGGAGAGGAGACAGAGGAGGGGAGAGTGTGAGGAGAGGAGACTGAGGGGGAAGAGTGTGAGGAGAGGAGACTGACGAGGGGAGAGTGTGAGGAGAGACTGAGGAGGAAGACTATAAGGAGAGGAGACAGAGGAGGGGAGAGTGTGAGGAGAGGAGACTGAGGGGGAAGAGTGTGAGGAGAGGAGACTGAGGGGGAAGAGTGTGAGGAGAGGAGAGTGTGAGGAGAGGAGACTGAGGGGGAAGAGTTTGAGGAGAGGAGAGTGTGAGGAGAGGAGACTGAGGGGGAAGAGTGTGAGGAGAGACTGAGGAGGAAGACTATAAGGAGAGGAGACAGAAGGGGAGAGTGTTAGAAGAAGAGACAGGATGGGAGAGTGTGAGAAGAAGAGACAGAGTAGGGGAGAGTGAGGAGAAGAGACAGAGGAGGGGGAGAGTGTGAGGAGAAGAGACAGGAAGGGAGAGTGTGGGGAAAAGAGACAGAGGAGGGGAGAGTGAGAAGAGGAGGGGAGAGTGTGAGAAGGGGAGACTGGGGAGGGGAAAGTTTGAGGAGAAGAGGCTGAGGGGGAAGACTGAGGAGGGGAGAGTGTGAGGAGAAGAGACAGAGGAGGGGAGAGTTTGAGAAGAGACTGAGGGGGAAGACTGATAGGAGAGACTAATAGGAGGAGAGACTGAAAGTAGGGGAGAGTGTAAGGAGACTGAGGAGGGGAGAGTGTGAGAAGAGACTGAGGGGGAAGACTGTGAGGAGAGGAGACAGAGGAGGGGAGAGTGTGAGAAGAGACTGAGAAGGGGAGTGTGTGAGGAGAAGAGACTGAGGGGAAAGACTGAGGAGAGCGTGAGGATAAGAGACAGAGGAGGGGAGAGTGTGAGGAGAAGACTGAGGAGGGGAGAGTGTGAGAAGAGACTGAGGGGGAAGACTGTGAGGAGAGGAGACAGAGGAGGGGAGAGTGTGAGAAGGGAAGACTGAGGAGGGGAAGTGTGAGGAGAAGAGACAGAGGAGGGGAGAGTGTGAGAAGAGACTGAGGGGGAAGACTATGAGGAGAATGTGAAGGGAAGACTGTGGAGAAGAGACAGAGGAGGGGAGAGTGTGAGAAGAGACTGAGGAGGGGAAAGTGTGAGTAGAAGAGACTGAGGGGGAAGACTATGAGGAGCAGAGACTGAGGGGGAAGACTGTGAGGAGAAGACACAGAGGAGGGGAGAGTGTGAGAAGAGACTGAGGGGGAAGACTGTGGGTAGAAAAGACTGAGGGGGAAGACTGTGAGGAGGGGAGACCGAGGAGGAAAACTGTAAGGAGAAGAGACATAGGGAAGACTGAGAGGAGGAGAGACTGAGAGGAGGAGAGAGTGTGAGAAGAGACTGAGGAGGGGAAAGTGTGAGTAGAAGAGACTGAGGGGGAAGACTATGAGGAGCAGAGACTGAGGGGGAAGACTGTGAGGAGAAGACACAGAGGAGGGGAGAGTGTGAGAAGAGACTGAGGGGGAAGACTGTGGGTAGAAAAGACTGAGGGGGAAGACTGTGAGGAGGGGAGACCGAGGAGGAAAACTGTAAGGAGAAGAGACATAGGGAAGACTGAGAGGAGGAGAGACTGAGAGGAGGAGAGAGTGTGAGAAGAGACTGAGGAGGGGAAAGTGTGAGAAGAGACTGAGTGGGAAGACTGTGGGGAGAGGAGACAGAGGAGGGGAGAGTGTCAGAAGAAGAGACTGAGGAGGGGAGACTGAGGGGGAAAGACTGTGGAGGAAGACTGAGGAGAAGAGACATAGGAGGGGAGACTAATAGGAGGAGAGACTGAGAGTAGGGGAGATTGTGAGAAGAGACTGAGGAGGGGAAAGTGAGGAGAAGAGACTGAGGAGGGGAGACAGTGAGGAGAAGAGACTAAGGGGGAAGACTGAGGACAGTGTGAGGAGAAGACTGAGGAGGGGAGATTGTGAGGAGAAGACTGAGGAGGGGAGATTGTGAGGAGAAGACTGAGAAGGGGAGAGTGTGAGAAGAGACTGAGAGGAGGGGACAGTGTGAAAAGAGACTAAGGGGGAAAACTGAGGAGAGGAAAGTGTGAGGGAAAGACAGAGGGGGAAGACTGAGAGGAGGGGAGAGTGTGAGAAGAAGAGACTGTGAGGAGAAGAGACTGAGGGGGAAGACTGTGAGGAGGGGAGACTGATAGGAGGAGAGACTGAGAGGAGGGGAGAGTGTAAGGAGACTGAGGAGAAGAGACTGAGGAGGGGAGAGTGTAAGAAGAGAGACAGGAGGGGAGAGTGTGAGGAGAAGAAACAGAGGGGGAAGACTGAGGAGGGGAGCGTGTGAAGAGAAGTGACTGAGGGGAAAGACTGTAAGGAGGCAGAGAAGGGGAAAATGTGAGAAGATACTGAGGGGGAAGACAGTGAGGAGGAGAGAGTGTGGGGAGGAAGACTGAGAAGAGACTGAGGGGGAGGACAGTGAGTAGAAGAGAGTGAGACAGGAGGGGAGAGTGTGAGGAGAAGAGACAGAGGGGGAAGACCGTGAGTAGAGAGTGAGACAGGAGGGGAGAGTGTGAGGAGAAGAGACTGAGGGGGGAGACTGTGAGGAGAAGAGACTTAGGAGGGGAGAGTTTGAGGAGAAGAGACTGAGGGGGAAGACTGTGAGGAGAAGAGACTGAGGGGGAAGACTGTAAGAAAAACACTGAGGAGAAGAGACTGAGCGGGAAGAGTGTAAGAAGATGAGACTGAGGGGGAAGACAGAAGAAGAGACTGAGGGGGAAGACTGAGAAGAGACAGGTGGAAGACTGTGAGAAGGGGAGAGTGTTGGTAGAAGAGACTAAGGAGGGGAGAGTGTGAGGAGAAGAGACTGAGGGGGAAGACTGAGAAGAGAGAGACAGGAGGGGAGAGTGTGAGGGGGAAGATTGTAAGGAGGGGAGAGTGTTGGTAGAAGAGACAGGAGGGAAGAGTGAGGAGGAGACTGAGGGGGAAGACTGTGAGAAGGGGAGAGTGTTGGTAGAAGAGACTAAGGAGGGGAGAGTGTGAGGAGAAGAGACTTAGGAGGGGAGAGTTTGAGGAGAAGAGACTGAGGGGAAAGACTGAGGAGAAGAGACTGAGGGGGAAGACTGTAAGAAAAACACTGAGGAGAAGAGACTGAGCGGGAAGAGTGTAAGAAGATGAGACTGAGGGGGAAGACAGAAGAAGAGACTGAGGGGAAAGACTGTGAGAAGAGACAGGTGGAAGACTGTGAGAAGGGGAGAGTGTTGGTAGAAGAGACTAAGGAGGGGAGAGTGTGAGGAGAAGAGACTGAGGGGGAAGACTGAGAAGAGAGAGACAGGAGGGGAGAGTGTGAGGGGGAAGATTGTAAGGAGGGGAGAGTGTTGGTAGAAGAGACAGGAGGGAAGAGTGAGGAGGAGACTGAGGGGGAAGACTGTGAGAAGAGACTGAGGAGGGGAGAATGTGAGGGAGAGAGTTTGAGGAGGAGAGTAAGAGAAAAAGAGAAGATGAAGAGGAGGAGAATGTAAGAGGGAGAGTGTGAGAAACAGAGAAGAGGGGGAGAGTTTGAGAAGAAGAGGAGAGTGTGAGGAGAAGAGGAGAACATAAGGGGGAGAGTTTGAGGAGAAGAGGAGAGTGTGAGGAGAAGAGGAGAACATGAGGGGGAGAGTTTGAGAAGAAGAGGAGAGTGTGAGGAGAAGAGGAGAACATGAGGGGGAGAGTTTGAGAAGAAGAGGAGAGTGTGAGGAGAAGAGGAGAACATGAGGGGGAGAGTTTGAGAAGAAGAGGAGAGTGTGAGGAGAAGAGGAGAGTGTGAGGAGAACATGAGGGGGAGACTTTCAGGAGAGCATTACCAGAAGAGAGGAGGGGAGAGTGTGACCAGAAGATTGAGAGGAAAAGAGGAGAGTGTCAGGAGAAGAGAGGAGTAGAAAAGTGGGTTCACACTATGGAATCTGTGCAAATTCTGTTTGCCCCGGCACGCCCCCGTGCTATAGACTCCTCTCTATGGTCCGGTGGATTCTGCCATCTGCTAAAAAAGAATTGACGTGTCATGTGTGAGGAGAAGAGAGGAAGAGGGTGAGGAGGACTGATTAATATCTAATGGGGTATAATACCTTGTTATCTACAGGAAAGATTCTTGCCATCGACGCTTCCATCGTCATCCATCAGTTCCACTCTGCGGCTCCTACGATCACCAATCGTAATGGAGAGGAGATCAGGTCCGTACATTACACTCTCTGGTAGTCACATATAGGGGATGCCAGGTCTGGTGCGTTCTCCAGGTTTGTTCCTCGCCTCTTGAGAATATTAGTGAAAATGTGCAAAAACCAGTAAAAAAATGTATATACCACCCCCTCCCCCGTATAGACCTGTCACCCCCTCCCCCGTATAGACCTGTCACCCCCTCCCTCGTATAGACCCGTCACCCCCTCCCCCGTATAGACCCGTCACCCCCTCCTCTATATAGACCCGTCACCCTCTCCCCCGTATAGACCCGTCACCCCCTCCCCCGTATAGGCATGTCACCCCTTCCCCCGTATAGACCCGTCACCCCTTCCCCCGTATAGACCCGTCACCCCCTCCCCCGTATAGACCCGTCACCCCCTCCCCCGTATACACCCGTCACCCCCTTCCCCGTATAGGCCCGTCACCCCCTTCCCCGTATAGACCCGTCACCCCCTCCCCCGTATAGACCCGTCACCCCCTCCCCCGTATAGACCCGTCACCCCCTCCCCCGTATAGACCCGTCACCCCCTCCCCCGTATAGACCCGTCACCCCCTCCCCTGTATACACCCGTCACTCTCTCCCCTGTATACACCCGTCACTCTCTCCCCTGTATACACCCTACACCCGTCACTCTCTCCCCTGTATACACCCGTCACTCTCTCCCCTGTATACACCCTACACCCGTCACTCTCTCCCCTGTATACACCCGTCACTCTCTCCCCTGTATACACCCGTCACTCCCTCCCCTGTATACACCCGTCACTCCCTCCCCTGTATACACCCGTCACTCCCTCCCCTGTATACACCCGTCACTCTCTCCCCTGTATACACCCGTCACTCCCTCCTCTGTATAGACCTGTCACCCTGTTAAAGGGGTTATCCAGCACTACAAAAACATGGCCACTTTTCTCCCTACTGTTGTCTCCAGTTAAGGTGCGGTTTGCAATTAAGCTCCATTTACTTCAATGGAACTGAGTTTCAAAATCCCACCCAAACTGGAGACAACAGTAGGGGGAAAGTGGCCATGTTTTTGTAGCGCTGGATAACCCCTTTAACCCCATAAATTTTTATGTTGACCTGACTTTATGAAGCCAGACACTCCCCAGGATAGGATGGTTCCAGATTAGAGTTTGCAGCTGCAGTTCTGCTTACAACTTAAAATCACAGACACAGACAGCTGATGTACGTATCAGTAACGGAAGTTTGGGAAGCGCCCCCTTTATTGATTTGTGTTAACTTTTATAGACAGAATATGGGGCGGTACTACTTAGTGACTACGCAGTGTAGTCACTTGAAATACATAAACTTTCAACACAGACGGGGTTCAAATTCACAAGACACATACATGTCACACTCTGATAGGTCAATCCATAGGTGGTCAGCAGTTTCCTGTCCTGCGCAGTCAGGCTGAGACAACATGTTGTTTACCATATATATATTGTTCATATAACAGTGTCTCTTCCTCCTTTCCCATGTACCAGACAGTCAGTTAGGCCTTCAACTGATAGAGTTTCTGAGATACATGTTACTGGGAAACACTTGTTATGTCCATGTATTCAAGGATGACTAATATGCAAGATGTTAGATTCATCCAGGTTAACCCTAACAGTCCCCCATTTCACTTGGATTATCACCGTTGGTTGGTTCGTAGCCGGAGGTTTTAAGGATACTATCCTCAGCCGCAGGTTGAGCAATCAAACCAAAAAAAGGGGGGATAACCCACTAAAAAGTGCAGGAACAAATATTAAGAAATGTATTTTGTGGTTCTTTTATTAGGATATATGTAGAAAAAATTGTTTACAAAAACACTTAAAAAGTACACAATATAGGAGCTGGCACGTAATCCAGATCCCCAGAAGATTGGTGGTAGTAAATCACGTTACAAAATATCCAATGATACAAATATATAAAGTGTGTATTAATACTGATTTACTTAGACACAGCATTGGGCATATACTAAACTGTTATTATGCACAATAGTGTGTACAGCATATACTGATCAAATACCATAAGTATACATAGCCCATAGATCTTGTCCTTAGTGCAGCAACCACCATGGTCGCAGTTTAGTATATGCCCACTGCTGTGTCCTATGTAAATCAGATAATACACACTTTGTTTATGGAGGAGCCGGAGTGTGGTAATAACTCCCTGGGGTGTGAGCGGCCAGTTATGGAGGAACCGGAGTGTGAGTGACCATTTATGGAGTAGCCGGAGTGTGATAATAGCTCTCCGGGGTGTGACCGGCCAGTTATGGAGAAGCCGGACTGTGATAACAACTCCCTGGGGTGTGAACGGCCAGTTATGGAGGAGCCGAATGATAATAACTCCCCGGGGTGTGACCGGCCAGTTATGGAGGAGCCGGAGTGTGATAATAACTCCCTGGGGTGTGACCGGCCAGCTATGGTCTGGAGGAGCCGTAATGTGATAATAACTCCTCGGGGTGTGAGCGGCCAGTTATGGAGGAACCGGGTGTGAGCGACCATTTATGGAGTAGCTGGAGTGTGATAATACCTCCCTGGGGTGTGAGCGGCCAGTTATGGAGGAGCCGGAGTGTGGTAATAACTCCCCCGGGTGTGAGCGGCCTGTTATGGAGAAACCGGGGAGTGACCGGCCAGTTATGGAGGAGGTGGAGTGTGCTAATAACTCCCCGGGGTGTGACCGGCCAGTTATGGTCTGGAGGAGCCGTAATGGGATAATAACTCCCCAGGATGTGAGCTGACAGTTATGGAGGAACCGGGGTGTGACCGGCCAGTTATGGAGGAGCCGGAGTGTGATAACTCCCTGGGGTGTGACCGGACAGTTATGGAGGAGCCGGAGTGTGATAATAACTCCCCGGGGTGTTACCGACCAGTTATGGAGGAGCCGCAATGTGATAATAACTCCCGGGTTGTGAGCGGCCAGTTATGGAGGAGCCGGGATGTGAGCGACCATTTATGGAGGAGCTGGAGTGTGATAATAACTCCCCGGGGTGTGACCGGCCAGTTATGGAGGAGCCGGAGTGTGATAATAACCCCCCGGGGTGTGAGCGGCCGGTTATGGAGGAGCCGGAGTGTGATAATAACTCCCTGGGGTGTGAGCGGCCAGTTATGGAGAAGCCGGACTGTGATAATAACTCCCTGGGGTGTGAGCGGCCAGTTATGGAGGAGTCGGGATGTGAGCGACCATTTATAGAGGAGCTGGAGTGTGATAATAACTCCCCGAGGTCACCGGCCAGTTATGGAGGAGCCGGAGTGTGATAACTCCCCGGGGTGTGAGCGGCCAGTTATGCAGGAGCCGAAGTGTGATAATAACTCCTCGGGGTGTGACCGGCCAGTTATGGAGGAGCTGGAGTGTGATAATAACTCCCCGGGGTTTGAGCGGCCAGTTATGGAGGAGCCGGAGTGTGATAATAACACCCTGGGATGTGAGCGTCCAGTTATGGAGGCACTGGAGTGTGAAAATAACTCCCCGGGGTGTGACCGGCCAGTTATGGAGGAGCTGGAGTGTGATAATAACTCCCCGGGGTGTGACCGGCCAGTTATAGAGGAGGCGGAGTGTGATAATAACTCCCCGGGGTGTGACCGGCCAGTTATGGAGGAGCCGGAGTGTGAGCGGCCAGTTATGGAGGAGCTGGAATGTGATAATAACTCCCCGGGGTGTGACCGGCCAGTTATGGAGGAGCTGGAATGTGATAATAACTCCCCGGGGTGTGACCGGCCAGCTATGGTCTGGAGGAGCCGTAATGTGATAATAACTCCCCGGGGTGTGAGCGGCCAGTTATGGAGGAACCGGGTGTGAGCAACCATTTATGGAGTAGCTGGAGTGTGATAATACCTCCCTGGGGTGTGAGCGGCCAGTTATGGAGGAGCCGGAGTGTGGTAATAACTCCCCGGGGTGTGACCGGCCAGTTATGGAGGAGCCGGAGTGTGATAACTCCCTGGGGTGTGACCGGACAGTTATGGAGGAGCCGGAGTGTGATAATAACTCCCCGAGGTCACCGGCCAGTTATGGAGGAGCCGGAGTGTGATAACTCCCCGGGGTGTGAGCGGCCAGTTATGCAGGAGCCGAAGTGTGATAATAACTCCTCGGGGTGTGACCGGCCAGTTATGGAGGAGCCGGAGTGTGATAATAACTCCCCGGGGTTTGAGCGGCCAGTTATGGAGGAGCCGGAGTGTGATAATAACACCCTGGGATGTGAGCGTCCAGTTATGGAGGCACTGGAGTGTGAAAATAACTCCCCGGGGTGTGACCGGCCAGTTATGGAGGAGCTGGAGTGTGATAATAACTCCCCGGGGTGTGACCGGACAGTTATAGAGGAGGCGGAGTGTGATAATAACTCCCCGGGGTGTGACCGGCCAGTTATGGAGGAGCCGGAGTGTGAGCGGCCAGTTATGGAGGAGCTGGAATGTGATAATAACTCCCCGGGGTGTGACCGGCCAGTTATGGAGGAGCTGGAATGTAATAATAACTCCCCGGGGTGTGAACGGCCAGTTATGGAGGAGCCGGAGTGATAATAACTCCCCGGGGTGTGACCGGCCAGTTATGGAGGAGCTGGAGTGTGATAATAATTCCCCGGGGTGTGACCGGCCAGCTATGGTCTGGAGGAGCCGTAATGTGATAATAACTCCTCGGGGTGTGAGCGGCCAGTTATGGAGGAGCCGGAGTGTGGTAATAACTCCCCGGGGTGTGACCGGCCAGTTATGGAGGAGCCGGAGTGTGATAACTCCCTGGGGTGTGACCGGACAGTTATGGAGGAGCCGGAGTGTGATAATAACTACCCGGGGTGTTACCGACCAGTTATGGAGGAGCCGGAGTGTGATAATAACTCCCCGGAGTGTGAGCGGCCAGTTATGGAGAAGCCGGACTGTGATAATAACTCCCTGGGGTGTGAGCGGCCAGTTATGGAGGAGTCGGGATGTGAGCGACCATTTATAGAGGAGCTGGAGTGTGATAATAACTCCCCGAGGTGACCGGCTAGTTATGGAGGAGCTGGAGTGTGATAATAACTCCCCGGGGTGTGACCGGCCAGTTATGGGGGAGCCGGAGTGTGATAATAACTCCCCGGGGTGTGAGCGGCCAGTTATGGAGGAGCCGGAGTGTGATAACTCCCCGGGGTGTGAGCGGCCAGTTATGCAGGAGCCGAAGTGTGATAATAACTCCTCGGGGTGTGACCGGCCAGTTATGGAGGAGCCGGAGTGTGATAATAACTCCCCGGGGTTTGAGCGGCCAGTTATGGAGGAGCCGGAGTGTGATAATAACACCCTGGGGTGTGAGCGTCCAGTTATGGAGTGTGAAAATAACTCCCCGGGGTGTGACCGGCCAGTTATGGAGGAGCTGGAGTGTGATAATAACTCCCTGGGGTGTGACCGGCCAGTTATAGAGGAGCCGGAGTGTGATAATAACTCCCCGGGGTGTGACCAGTCCAGTTATGGAGGAGCCGGAGTGTGAGCGGCCAGTTATGGAGGAGCTGGAATGTGATAATAACTCCCCGGGGTGTGACCGGCCAGTTATGGAGGAGTCGGGATGTGAGCGACCATTTATAGAGGAGCTGGAGTGTGATAATAACTCCCCGAGGTGACCGGCTAGTTATGGAGGAGCCGGAGTGTGATAATAACTCCCCGGGGTGTGACCGGCCAGTTATGGAGGAGCCGGACTGTGATAATAACTCCCCGGGGTGTGAGCGGCCAGTTATGGAGGAGCCGGAGTGTGATAACTCCCCGGGGTGTGAGCGGCCAGTTATGCAGGAGCCGAAGTGTGATAATAACTCCTCGGGGTGTGACCGGGCAGTTATGGAGGAGCCGGAGTGTGATAATAACTCCCTGGGGTTTGAGCGGCCAGTTATGGAGGAGCCGGAGTGTGATAATAACTCCCTGGGGTGTGAGCCTCCAGTTATGGAGGCTTTGGAGTGTGAAAATAACTCCCCGGGGTGTGACCGGCCAGTTATGGAGGAGCTGGAGTGTGATAATAACTCCCCGGGGTGTGACCGGCCAGTTATGGAGGAGCCGGAGTGTGATAATAACTCCCCGGGGTGTGAGCGGCCAGTTATGGAGGAGTCGGAATTTGAGCGACCATTTATGGAGGAGCTGGAATGTGATAATAACTCCCCGGGGTGTGACCGGCCAGTTATGGAGGAGCCCGAGTGTGATAATAACTCCCCGGGGTGTGACCGGCCAGTTATGGAGGAGCCGGAGTGTGATAATAACTCCCCGGGGTGTGACCGACCAGTTATGGAGGAGCTGGAGTGTGATAATAACTCCCCGGGGTGTGAGCTTGTAACGCCTGGAGTCGTGGATCCACTGAACCGTCACTAGCGATGGCACTAACCTCACCAGGGAGCGGAGTTTAAGGGGCCGCTGGTCTTCACTAGAGCCCGCCGCAAGGCGGGATGGACTTGCTGCGGCAGGCGACCCCCAGGTCGCTACCCCTGGCTTGGTTGCTAGTGATGGCAGGCGTGGCAGGAGCAGTAGGCAGGAGATAGTGCAGGCAGAGGTCTGTAGGCGTAATCGCAGGTGGTGGACAGGACTCAGGAACAATGAGAAGGCAGCGGGCAGGGACTAGGGACAAGGACTGCGGACAGAAACAAGGACTAAGGTCAGGAACAACAGGGAGCTGGGCCAAACGCTATGGGAAGCATGCAGAGGCTCCAACACCTGTAGTGGGGCAGGGTTGAGGACCACTGGCTTTAAGAGGGAAACATGGAAGGCGTTCGGAATCCGCATAGTAGGGGGTAGGCGGAGTTTGTAGGTGACAGGATTGATGCGTTTTAGCACCGAGAAAGGACCGAGGAATCGAGGACCCAACTTGTAGCTGGGAATCTTGAGTCGGACATATTTGACCGAGAGCCAGACTTTGTCACCTGGGAGAAAATTCGTGGCAGGTCTTCTTCTCTTATCCGCCTGCTCCTTCATGCGGTCAGATGCCTTGAGCAAAGATTGTCGAGTCTGTTCCCAGATCGACTGCAGGTCAGATAACAATTCCTCCACGGCTGGGACCTCAGAGGATGGAGAGAGAGGCAGAGGAGGACGAGGGTGATGCCCATAGACCACATAGAAGGGTGACTTGCCTGTGGAACTCGAGTCCAGATGGTTGTAGGAGAACTCCGCCCATGGAAGCAGACTGGACCAGTTGTCCTGGCGAGCGGAGACGAAGTGTCGAAGATAATTGCCAAGGACCTGATTGACCCTTTCCACTTGCCTATTGGTCTAGGAATGATAGGCCGATGAGAAGTCCAGCTTCACTTGGAGTTGAGAGCAGAGAGCACGCCAGAATCTGGAGACGAATTGTGAGCCTCTGTCAGACACTATTTCGAAGAGGAAGACCATGTAGGCGGAAGATATGCTGAAAGAACAGCTGGGCCAGGCGAGGAGCTGATGGTAGTCCAGGAAGAGCCACGAAGTGGGACATCTTGGAGAAGCGGTCAGTAACAACCCAAATGAAAGTGTTACCCGCAGATGGAGGCAAGTCTGTGACAAAGTCCATGCCTATATGGCACCAGGGGCGGTCTGGAACTAGCAAGGGCTGAAGTAGGCCGGCAGGTTTTTGACGGGAGGACTTGTTTCTGGCACAGATGGTACAGGAAGCCACAAAGTCCTTGACATCTTGGAGTAGGCTAGGCCACCAGTAGTGGCGGGAGATCAGTTGTCCGGTCTTTAGAACTCCCGGATGCCCGGCCACCATAGAGGAATGACCCCATTTCAAGATCCGTCTTCGAAGAGCAGGGCGCACATAGTCCTTACTGGGAGGCAATCTTTGAAGAGTGGATGTGGCGACTGGCACTAGGCGATCGGGAGGTATTATGTGGCGAGGAGAGTCCTCTTGTCCCATGACGTCAGATGCTCGGGAGAGAGCATCGGCTTTCACGTTCTTCTCAGCTGGACGGAAATGGATAACGAAGTTGAAACATGAAAAGAAAAGCGACCACCTGGCCTGTCGGGGATTGAGAAGTTGGGCCGATTGGAGGTAGAGAAGATTCTTGTGGTCCGTGTAGATATTTACCGGATGCCTAGCCCCCTCTAGGAGATGACGCCACTCCTCCAGTGCCAACTTAATCGCCAAGAGTTCTCGGTCGCCAATAGTATAGTTCCTCTCGGCAGGGGAGAAAGTCTTTGAGAAGAACCCACAGGTCCGGGTTTTGCCTGATGCGTCCCTTTGCGAGAGGACGGCTCCAGCGCCTACTGAAGATGCGTCGACCTCAAGTGAAAACGGCTTGGTGGCATCCGGGCGAACTAGCGCAGGAGCAGAAGCAAAGGCTGACTTTAGGCTAGTGAAGGCTTGCTCGGCCTCAGGTGGCCAATGCCTGGGATCCGCCTTCTTCTTAGTGAGAGCCACGATGGGTGCGACCAGGGTAGAGAAGTGTGGGATGAACTGCCGATAGTAGTTGGCAAATCCTAGGAGGCGTTGGATAGCTCTTAGTCCCACAGGATGTAGCCACAGGAGAACAGCTGAGAGCTTGGCCGGATCCATTTGTAGACCCTGGTCGGAGACGATATACCCAAGAAATGGAAGACTGCGCTGATGGAAAACGCACTTCTCTAGCTTGGCGTACAAATGATTGGCCCGTAGTCTTCGTAGGACCTGACGTACTTGTGTCACGTGAGTCTGCTGGTCAGGGGAGAAGACCAAAATGTCGTCAAGATAGACAATGACGCAGACATAGAGGAGGTCACGGAAGATGTTGTTAACGAATTCCTGGAAAACCGCTGGGGCATTGCATAGGCCGAATGGCATGACCAGGTATTCGTAGTGCCTATCTCTGGTGTTAAAAGCGGTCTTCCATTCGTCTCCTTCACGAATACGGATTAAATTGTACGCTCCCCTGAGGTCCAGCTTAGAGAAGATCTTGGCTCCACTTAGACAGTCGAATAGTTCAGGGATAAGTGGAAGAGGATAACGGTTCTTGACTGTCACCTTATTTAGGCCCCTGTAGTGTATGCATGGGCAAAGAGAACCGTCCTTCTGCACAAAGAAGAATCCTGCGCCAGCAGGGGACGTGGATTTGCCAATGAAACCCTTCTGTAGGTTCTCCCGGATGTGGGAAAACATGGCCTCAGTCTCGGGCACGGAGAGAGGGTACACCCGACCTCGTGGAGGAGAAGTTCCAGGAAGGAGGTCTATGGGACAATCATATGTCCTGTGAGGGGGTAGAGAGTCCGCCTCTTTGGCAGAAAAGACGTCAGCCAAGTCTTGGTATTCTGCCGGTAGGCCGGGTAGAGGCTTGACGGAGTCAGGTGACGTCATAGAGCACTTGGGCTGAGGAAGCTTCAGACACTGGTTAGGACAGTCCAGACCCCAACTGAGAATCTCCCCGGTTCTCCAGTCTAGCTTAGGGGTATGTAATTGCAGCCAAGGTAGACCAAGCAGGATGTCGGAAGAGGAATGGCGCAAGACGTAGAAGGAGATCTTCTCCTGATGTAAAGCGCCCACCTGGAGGACTAGAGGTGCAGTCTGGTAGAGCACAGCTTCAGCAAGAGTCTCGCCCGTGACCGAGGAGATAGACAGGGATCGGGCTAGCTGGATCACTGGTAGCTGCCATCTTTGGACCAAGGTAGCTGCAATGAAACTGCCCGCAGACCCGGAGTCGATGAAGGCAGCAGTCTGGTGAATTTGTCCTGAGGGTGCCTGGATGGAAACTGGCATAGACAATCTTGGAGAGGTGGCATTCACACCTAGGGAGGCCTCTCCTACCGGACCTAGGTGAGAGCATTTCCCGGACACTGAGGACTTCTCTGCCGGAAGTGATCAGAGCCACCACAATAGAGACAGAGATTCAGCTCTAGTCGGCGAGCCCTCTTATGTCAGGCGAACTCGTTCTACTTGCATGGGAACCTCAGGAGTCGACTGGGGTACAGGAGCAACAGGATTCTGGAAAACTGGTGCTAGGCTGTGATGGCGACGGGGCAGGCTTAGTCGCCGTTCTTGCCGGACCTCCTCCTCTCTCTCGGAAAATCGGTTGTCGACTCTGGTAGCCAGTAGAATTAGATCGTTCAGAGATGTAGGGAGGTCGCGGGTGGAGAGCACGTCTTTCACCCGACTGGATAGGCCCTTCTTGAAGGTGGCTATTAGAGCGGCCTCATTCCAGTCTAATTCAGCTGCCAGGGTGCGGAACTGGATGGCGTAGTCACCAACAGAGGAGCTCCCTTGAGAGAGGTTGAGGAGAGCAGTCTCAGCTGAAGAAGCACGAGCAGGTTCCTCAAAGACGGAGCGAAACTCGACCAGGAAGGTTCGGACATTGGCAGCAACAGGATCATCACGGTCCCACAGCGGCGTGGCCCAGGCCAGAGCTCTACCCTCCAATAGGCTGATGATGAAAGCCACTTTAGAGCGCTCGGTGGGAAACTGACTACTTAAGAGTTCAATATGCATGGTGCATTGAGTCAGGAATCGCCTGCACAACTTGGGATCGCCTCCATATTTACTTGGGAGAGCCAGTCGAAGTCTCGAAGAGGCTGCAGGAGGTGGTGAGCGCTGAGCTGTAGTATGCTGCTGTAAGGCGGCAGTCAGTTGCTGGATCTGCTGCGACTGTTGCTGGATTTGTTGAGCCTGTTGAGCGACCACTCTGGCTACGTCACGGAGATCAGGCACCTCGCTGGGATCCATGGTTGGAGCCTACTGTAACGCCTGGAGTTGTGGATCCACTGAACCGTCACTAGCGATGGCACTAACCTCACCAGGGAGCGGAGTCTAAGGGGCCGCTGGTTTTCACCAGAGTCCGCCGCAAGGCGGGATGGACTTGCTGCGGCAGGCGACCCCCAGGTCGCTACCCCTGGCTTGGTTGCTAGTGACGGCAGGCGAGGCGTGGCAGGAGCAGTAGGCAGGAGTGATTAGTGCAACTTCCAATTAGGGGCGTACTGGCCCTTTAAATCTGAGACAGCCGGCGCGCGCGCACCCGCCGGCCGGCCGGCACAGACGGAGACGGGAGCGAGGCGAGGTAAGGCGCCCCCCGGGGCCGAACAGGTAGCAGCACCGGGTCCCTGCACAAGGACCCCGGCGTCTGCATGGGGCAGAGAGATGTCGCGGCGGCGGCCCGGAGCACGGGACGCTGCCGCGGCCGTGACAGAGCTCCCAGTTATGGAGGAACCAGAGTGTGATAATAACTCCCCAGGGTGTGACCTGCCAGTTATGGAGGAGCTGGAGTGTGATAATAACTCCCCGGGGTGTGACCGGCCAGTTATGGAGGAGCCGGAGTGTGATAATAACTCCTCGGGGTGTGACCGGCTAGTTATGGAGGAGCCGGAGTGTGATAATAACTCCTCGGGGTGTGACCGGACAGTTATGGAGGAACCAGAGTGTGATAATAATTCCCCAGGGTGTGACCGGCCAGTTATGGAGGAGCCGGAGTGTGATAATAACTCCCCGGACCTCCTCCCCCTGTATGCACCCGGCACCTCCTCCCCCTGTATGCACCCGGCACCTCCTCCCCCTGTATGCACCCGTCACGCTCTCCCCTGTATACACCCGACATTTCTTCCCCTCTGTGCACCCTTCACTTCCTCCCCTGTACGCACCCGTCACCTCCTCCCCTGTATACACCTGACACCTTTTCCCCCTGTACACATCCGGCACCTTCTCCCCTTTTTTATACCCGGCACTTCGTCCCCTGTATACACCTGGCACCTCCTCCCCCTGAATACACCTGGCACCTCCTCCTCTGTGTTCAGCCATCACCCCTTCTCCTGTGTACACCTGTCACCCCTTCCCCTGTATACACCTGTCACCCCCTCCCCTATATACTCCCTGTATACATCATTGTTCTTCTCTCCAGTGTTCTTCAGGGTCTTTTCCACCGCACGGTCTTCATGTTGCAGAATGAAATCAGGCCTCTGTATGTATTTGATGGGATCCCACCGGAAAACAAGCGCCTAAGAGTAAGTACTGCCGTTAGCATGGATCTACGAACTGCAGGGAAGTGACTGGATCCAATGACATGATCGACATGTATGACAGTGTGCTGTAGCTGGCAGCCCCTGAGGGCTGTACCTAAGGTGGTGACAGTGTGCTGTAGCTGGCAGTCCCTGAGGGCTGTACCTCAGGTGGTGACAGTGTGCTGTAGCTGGCAGCCCCTGAGGGCTGTACCTGAGGTGGTGACAGTGTGATGTAGCTGGCAGTCCCCTGAGGGCTGTACCTGAGGTGGTGACAGTGTGCTGTAGCTGGCAGTTCCCTGAGGGCTGTACCTGAGGTGGTGACAGTGTGATGTAGCTGGCAGTCCCCTGAGGGCTGTACCTGAGGTGGTGACAGTGTGCTGTAGCTGGCAGTTCCCTGAGGGCTGTACCTGAGGTGGTGACAGTGTGATGTAGCTGGCAGTCCCCTGAGGGCTGTACCTGAGGTGGTGACAGTGTGCTGTAGCTGGCAGTCCCCTGAGGGCTGTACCTCAGGTGGTGACAGTGTGCTGTAGCTGGCAGCCTCCTGAGGGCTGTACCTGAGGTGGTGACAGTGTGCTGTAGCTGGCAGTTCCCTGAGGGCTGTACCTGAGGTGGTGACAGTGTGCTGTAGCTGGCAGTCCCTGAGGGCTGTACCTAAGGTGGTGACAGTGTGCTGTAGCTGGCAGTCCCCTGAGGGCTGTACCTGAGGTGGTGACAGTGTGCTGTAGCTGGCAGTCCCCTGAGGGCTGTACCTGAGGTGGTGACAGTGTGCTGTAGCTGGCAGTCCCCTGAGGGCTGTACCTAAGGTGGTGACAGTGTGATGTAGCTGGCTGTAGCTCTCCGGCATCACCCCTTCCCACGTCACCCCATCTGTCACCCCTCCCGCCCTCGGTCAACCCTCCCCCCCCTCTGTCACCACTCTGCGACCAAGGAAATTGGCATCCACACCTCCCTGCCAGCCACATGCACACCGCTCTGCGACCAAGGGAACCGGCATCAACACCTCCCTGCCAGCCACATGCACACCGCTCTGCGACCAAGGGAACCGGCATCAACACCTCCCTGCCAGCCACACGCACACCGCTCTGCAACCAAGGGAACCGGCATCACCCCTTCCCACGTCACCCCTCCCCCCTCTCTGTCACCCTCCCCCCTCTCTGTCACCCCCACCCTCTGTCACTCCTCCCCTCTGTCGCCGGGGAACTGGCATCAACACCTCCTTGCCAGCCACACGCACACATCACTCTGCGACCAAGGGAACCGGCATCAACACCTCCCTGCCAGCCACACATACACCGCTCTGCGACCAAGGGAACCGGCATCACACCTTCCCACGTCACCCCCCCCCCCTCTCTGTCACCCTCCCCCTTCTCTGTCACCCCCACCCTCTGTCACCCCTCCGCTCTGTCACCGGGAAACTGGCATCAACACCTCCCTGCCAGCCGCACGCACACCGCTCTGCGACCAAGGGAACCGGCATCAACATCTCCCTGCCAGCCACACGCACACCGCTCTGCGACCAATGGAACCGGCATTAACACCTCCCTGCCAGCCATGCACACACCGCTCTGCGACCAAGGGAACCGGCATCAACACCTCCCTGCCAGCCACACGTACACCGCTCTGCGACCAAGGGAACCGGCATTAACACCTCCCTGCCAGCCATGCACACACCACTCTGCGACCAAGGGAGGCGGCGTTAACACCTCCCAGCCAGCCACACGCACACCGCTCTGCGACCAAGGGAGCCGGCATTAACACCTCCCTGCCAGCCATGCACACACCGCTATGCGACCAAGGGAATCGGCATCAACAACTCCCTGCCAGCCACACGCACACCGCTCTGCGACGAAGGAAACCGACATCAACACCTTACTGCCAGCCACACGTACACCGCTCTGCAACCAAGGGAACCAGCATCAACACCTCCCTGCCAGCCACGCACACACCGCTCTGCGACCAAGGAAACCGACATCAACACCTTACTGACAGCCACACGTACACCGCTCTGCAACCAAGGGAACCAGCATCAACACCTCCCTGCCAGCCACACGTACACCGCTCTGCAACCAAGGGAACCGGCATCAACACCTCCCTGCCAGCCACGCACACACCGCTCTGCGACCAAGGAAACCGACATCAACACCTTACTGACAGCCACACATACACCGCTCTGCAACCAAGGGAACCAGCATCAACACCTCCCTGCCAGCCACGCACACACCGCTCTGCGACCAAGGAAACCGACATCAACACCTTACTGACAGCCACACGTACACCGCTCTGCAACCAAGGGAACCGGCATCAACACCTCCCTGCCAGCCACACGCACACCGCTCTGCGACCAAGGGAACCGGCATTAACACCTCCCTGCCAGCCATGCACACACCGCTATGCGACCAAGGGAACCGGCATCAACAACTCCCTGCCAGCCACACGCACACCGCTCTGCGACGAAGGAAACCGACATCAACACCTTACTGCCAGCCACACGTACACCGCTCTGCAACCAAGGGAACCAGCATCAACACCTCCCTGCCAGCCACACGCACACACCGCTCTGCGACCAAGGGAACCGGCATCAACACCTCCCTGCCAGCCACGCACACACCGCTCTGCAACCAAGGGAGCCAGCATCAAACAATTAGCAAAGTTTAATTAACCCCTCCTACAGGAAGTATAAATAAAGCCCACCCCTACACATCATCAGTCAATAAACTAGGAAATATATAAGGGGAGGGAGACTTGTGATGCCAATGGGTCTCAGGAACAACAAATCAACAATATAATTTTATCTTCCCTTACGTCCCATTGACATCACAACTAGCAAGTAATCTCCCCAGAGGGCGGGTCCTCCAGAACAGTTGCATTGAGAATAGATCTAACAAAAGCCGTTCTAGCAGAAAAAAGTCCAGCCTATAATGCTTTACAAAGGTGCGCAAGGATGACCAGGAAGCAGCCTGACATTTTTTTTTTTTTTTTAAATTCTTTATTTCGAAGTCACAGAAAAGGAGGGACAGACAACACCCATCCGCTCCACATCATAAGCTCATGAGATAGGGTAAAACACAGTAACTGGAACCATTTCCACTATCCACAAATTGTAGGTCCTTGACCCATAAGAAAAGAGAAACAGTAACACACTGGAAACATGTACTGAAACATCACCCAAAATATTCATTAATAAAAGAGCCGAGAGCGTCGGCCCCTCCCCCACCGCAACCTCCATGGAAAGTTTTTTGTGTTATCGAGGGCTCCCTACCAGAGAGGGAGTCACCTCCGCCTTAAACCGAGAGAAAGAAAAAGAGGGACGGAGGAAATGTAAAGCCAAACAGAGTTCTTAGAGAAGAGAAAAAGGTAAGCAGGAAAAGAAAGAATGGGAGGGAAGAGGGGGGGGGGGGGGGAAGGACAAGAAAGGGAAAGAAAAGGGAAAGGAAGGGAGGGAAGGGGTATGTACGAGACTAGCCAGCGTCACGATCATCAACCTCTGAGACCCGGACAAAACCCCTCCATTCCGCCCCCACCTCAGCTCCGGGGTAGGGAGTTGGTATGCTGATTTTAAACCACATCGAGTCCACTCACCAAGGCGAGGTAATCGGGGGTTCCCCTGAATTCCATCCAAGGATACCATGTGGAGGTGAACTTTGCATTAGACTCATGAAGAGAGGAAGTCAAGTCTTCCATATGTAGTAGGTCATTGACCTTAGAGACCCAAAGCGAAATCGGTGGAGGGGAGTCCTTCTTCCAACATAATGGAATACAGACTCTCGCTGCCATCACCAAAAATTTCAGCAACGACTTCTGGTAGGACTTTGTCGGGAGTGAACAGTGGTGTAACAAGAACAGGGCGGGTGTCAAGTCAAATGTCACATTCGTGACTTTCACAATGATCCGCCGCACTTCGTCCCAAAAGGGAGTTAGCACAGGACATTGACAGGAAAGGAGGGATTCCCCAGTACTGGAAAGCACGGAGATCTATGGGGGAGCATGTGGGAACGACTGATTTTCGCCTAACAGGCCAGAATGGTCGGCCCGATAGTGGGGTGGGACCGCAGGAGGGGAGTGTCGGATGGATGCAGCCATGGGAGGCATGATAGGGGTACGTTCGTGGACGACTGTTCCACTCCGACCCACGGCTTTGTGTCTCCATGTCTGCACCAGTCCACCACCCTCGTCAGCAGCGACGCCTGGTGATACATTCGCAAGTCTGGCAAACCCACTCCGCCTTGGGATTTTGGGCGACATAGCATGGTGCGTCTAAGGCGGGCCGGTTTGTTGTTCCAGACAAACTTGATCTGCATAGACGTCACTGCTTTGAAAAAAGAGATTGGGATTCTAGTAGGGATGCACTGGAATAGATACAAAAATTTTGGTAAGAGGGTCATCTTCAGGATTGCGCACCGTCCAAACCAAGAGAAATAGCCCCTGGACCACACCTCGCATTGGGATTGCACCCGAGACAGCAAAGGAGGGAAATTCAGCAAATAAAGTTTACGTAAGTCAGATGGGAGGCGGATACCCAAATAACGGATTGCCTCCGGAGCCCACCGGAAGCGGAAGGAACCCCTAAGTCCGGACACCACTGTCTCCGGAAGACCGATATTCAAGGCCTCCGATTTAGTGAAATTAATTTTGAAATTGGACAACCGTGCGAAGTCCTCCAATTCTCTCAACCAGGAGGGGAGAGAAATCACGGGGTTGGTAATATAAAAAAGTAAATCATCTGCATACGCAGAGACCTTGTGAGTGGTGTCACGGACCGGCACCCCCCCCACGTCCGGGTGGGCTCTAACCCTACACAGAAAGGGTTCTAACACTAAAATAAATATTAGGGGAGACAGGGGGCAACCCTGTCTAGTCCCATTCCTAATTGTGAATTCCTCAGATAGGAGACCATTCACCCTGACACGAGCCCGCGGAGTACGGTATAAAGCAGAGATCCAGTTCATAAAACTATGACCGAGTCCTATGTAGGTGAGAGTCTCCACCATAAAAGACCAATTGATCCTATCAAATGCTTTCTCCGCATCTGTGGATAAAAGCATTAGTGGTAGGTCAAGAGACTTGGCCCTATGGATCAAGTCTATGGCTCGTATGGTGTTGTCTCTGGCCTCTCTTCCCGCCATAAAGCCGACTTGGTCAGCGTGAATGATCTCCCCAAGAGCAGTAGATAGCCTGGTGGCCAAAATTTTAGTGAACAGTTTGAGGTCCACGTTGAGTAAAGATATGGGACGGTAGGAACTACACAACGTACTGTCTTTTCCCTCCTTGGGTATCACCGAGATATGAGCCCGTGTGGAGTCCAGGGGCAACTCCCCCACGTCCGCGGCCGCATTGAAGGCCTTGGTAAAGTACGGGGCCAGCTGGGTTTGGAATAATTTATAATATATCAGGGCGAACCCATCCGGGCCCGGCGCCCTCCCCGTCTTAGACTCCTGGATTGCCGTCAGGAACTCTCCCGAGGAGATGGGCTGCTCCAGCATCTCCACCACCGTCTCCGTCAGTTTGGGCATCCCAGAGCCCGAAATGTAGGACCGGATACGGTCCTTAAAGTCACGGCAGGATGTAGTGGGGTTAGTCGAGTCCACAGAATAAAGGGCAGCGTAATATGTCTTAAATGCCTCAGCAATATCAGAAGGGAGGTACAAAGGAGTGGCCTGAGCAGAGTGTATAAGAGGAACATAGGAACGTGTTTGTTGGGCCCGTAACGCTCGCGCCAAAGCCCTCCCCGGTTTATTGCCGTGCTCGTAATAGTACCTTCTACATTTAGCCAGAGTGGCTTTAGCCTTGTGCAGGAGGTGCGCCCGTAGCTCTTCCCTCTTAAGCTGGAGAGCCCCCGTAGAGTCCGGAGTCTGTCCCCTCTTATGGGCCGTCTCCAGTGCACGCAGTTGGGACAAAAGCCTCTCTGTCTTTAGGGACCTCTCTTTCTTCAAGCGCGCCCCATGTTTCACTAGTATTCCCCGAATCACACATTTGTGAGCTTCCCAAACCGACATAGGCGAGACATTCGCCGTATCATTTGCGGGAAAGTAAGCCTCCAAAGTGGATTGGATTTCCTTCCGGATCACCAAATCCTGCAGCAGCGAGGTGTTTAAGCGCCATTGCCACTGAGAGACCCGTAATGTGGGCATCTTCAGCGTCATAACCACCAACGCATGATCCGAGAAGGTGATACTATCAATGTGGGCCTGTTGAAGCAAGGAGAGGTCCCCATGGCGCAGAAAAAAGTAATCCAGTCTGGAATAGACATTGTGCGCAGGAGAGAAAAAAGAGTAATCCCTGTCGGAGGGATGGCATATTCGCCATGTATCCACCAGTCTGTGGTCATGTAAGGCGTCACGTATACGACGTAAGGCGGAAGAGCTGATGTGAGAAGAGCCTGAGGAGGTGTCTAAGCGGGGCTCCAGGGCCACATTGAAGTCGCCCCCAAGCACTAAGGTCCCCTCCACAAAGTCGTCCAATGCGTCCAGCATCTGATTGAGCGCCTGACCTTGTTTCGTGTTTGGTAAATAGAAGGAGGCAAATGTAAAGGTGTGTGCGGCTATGCGGCCCTTAAGAAGAACCACCCTACCTGCCTCGTCACACCACGTCCCGACATGTTCCCACGGAAGATTCTTGGAAATCAAGATACACGATCCACAAGCTTTGGAGTTTGGAGAATAGCTATGGTAAGCAGAGGGAAAATTCACGTTAGTGAGTGTAATCTGATTGGAAGCGAGCAGGTGAGTTTCTTGCAGAAAAACTACATGTAATTTCTGCTTGCGTAGGAAATTTTTCAGAATGGAGCGTTTGCCCGGGTCATGTAGACCCTTGACATTCAGCGTGCCAACACGCAACGGCACTGCGCTGGCAGCCATCGTCAGGGAGGAAGGGAAGGGGGAGGGAGTGACCAAGGAGAGGAGGGAGGGAAAAGGAGGGAAAGAGGAGGATAGGGAAAGGGGGGAAGCAGTAGGGAAGGAGGGAGAGGTGGGGTAAGTAGAAAAAATAGAGGAGGTGAGACTCCCAATCCAGAAGAGGAAGAGGACCGAATAGAGAAGAGGAAGACTAAGAAGAAGGAGAAGAGAGTGGGCAGCGCCCGGAAGTAAGACCCTATGGGTAGCTAGAAACACCCAAGAGGGCTAAGGAAGAGAGATTGGAGAGGTAGTGGAAATCCATGGGGGAGGTCCAGAACCAGCAGCCGCCTAGCGGTCTGAAGGAACACTGTGAGGTCCCGCGCCAAACACCCCCGGCCAAACCGGCAGGACAGTGCGGGCACGCAACCCACAGGGCACTCTACTTTTAACTGAAGTATAGGTATAAACATGGAATATTACAAGCATTCAACAGAAAACAGAAGGCAGGAAACAACCCCCTTACAAAGCAAACACTCACCCACTAGCTACTGTCCGCCAGAGAAATACAGCTGACTTGAAAACGGGGAGCCCACCCCAAGGCCCTCCCTCCAATAGCACTGGGACCCCACACCATGTGGGAGGAATCATATCAGCAATGGTCTGACTTCAAACCCAGAGGGGAGTCCGGTGGAGAGGCAATTCAGCGCAGACCAATCTGGTCCCTTTGCAGGATGAGTGATCGGGTCTGTGAGGAGGAACCATATCAGCGCCACGGGGTAAAGCAACCAGTATCTTGTTTGTCTTCAGGCCGTACACGCCCCTTTATGCAGAATGGCCGCACACATCAAAACGCCAACTGGAGCAGGGCAAGTCTAGTGGGAGATGGTTATGATGTCCTGGCGCTCCTTACAGCAGTTATGTCGGGGCCGCTTAATGACAGAACGTGGTGGCGGTGTACGTTACCCCAGGGTTGGTTAGGCTTCATTGGGAAAAGCGGAGGACAGATCCGGACCAAGCGGAAAGCCCTCTGTCTCCCTCTCCGGGCTGCGCCGGATCCGCCTCTCAGACGCCCGGGGGCGGGATCTCGCCGGTGGAGGAGGGATGCGGTCCGCAGTCAGCCAATCCGGTATAGGCATGGGTTGTGTGCTCAGAAAGTTGAAGAGGCCTTCTAGTTGGTCTGGGGTTCTCAGCACGTATGTGCGGTCCTGCCTCTTGACAATAAGATGAAAGGGGTGTCCCCATCTATACGTAGCATCGCAGTCCCGGATACGCGCCAGCAGAGGTTGAAGCAGTCTCCTCATGTAGAGTGTACGTGCGGAAATGTCCGGGAAAAGGCGCACCACCTCGCCCTCAAATAAAATATCTGCTTCCCGGTCCCTTGCTGCCTTGAGTATAGTCTCTTTGTCTGTGTAATAATGCAGCCTACATAGCACGTCTCTCGGTGTACCTGCGTCTGGCTGCATCCTGTTAACCCTGTGAACCCGATCCACTGCATACGTGGCGTCTTCCGGGCGCCCAGTCACCTTGTTGAATAGGGCTGTAACCCGCTGCACAAGGCTGTCCTGTGACCCTCGTTCTCCCAGACCTTTTATTCTGACGTTGTTCCGTCTCCCTCGGTTTTCTTGGTCATCTAGGAGAAGCGTCAGGGAACGTACCTGGGACCGTTGACGGGCAGAGTCTGACTCCAGGGTAGCCACCCTCGTGGTCAGCGCTGTAATTGCGTCCTCATTAGAAGCGGTGCGGGTGGAGAGACCAGTGACCTCCTCTCTCACCGCCTCCAGTGCCTGCTGCTGCGCTGCTTCGATCCGTTGAACCACGGAATCTAGGTCTTGCTTAGACGGCAGGGCTTGGATGAGATTCCGCAGCAGTTGTAGCTCAGACTGCACCACCTCAGATGGGGAGCACAATGGCGGCGTGCTACGTACCCACGACAAGCCCGCGGACGCTCCGTCCTCATCTGCCTGCGGGTCTGGTGGAGAGCCGGACATCTCATCCCTCCGATGGGGCTGGCGTGCTTCCCCCACACTCTGGGTACGCATCTCCGGTAAGTCTCTGAGTCCCGCCTGGGACGACAGTGGTGTAGGCGCCATGTTGCCTTCCATACTGTGTTGGGGCACGGGCAGGAAAAAGCGATCAATACCTCCCGCGGAGGCCACAGAGCGGGTAACCGGGCGGCTAGGGGTGTTAGCAGGTGTCCCCAGGGGTTTAGGCATTCCAAATAGCTGTAAAACCTTCAGTTAGGATAGTCTGTTGCCGCTGCTGGCCTGGAGCTCCAAGTAAGTGCGTCCTTACAGCTCCATAGCTAAGCCACGCCTCCCAGCAGCCTGACATTTGCTTTCCAGGGGCACAGAAGATCGTTCAGCCCAGCTAGAGGCAACAGCCCTTGTGGAGTGTGCCCTGGTAAATAGTGGAGGCGATCTCCCAGCGGACGAGTAGCACATTTCAATGGCCTCACATATCCATCTTGAAATGGATGGTTTGGAGGCTTTCTTTCCTTTGTTTTTTCCCTCGAACAGGATCAATAGATTTTCTTCTTTCCTTATTGGACTCATTCTATTCAAATAGATCCTGATGGTTCTAGACACATCCAGAACAGAGAGATCAATATCTTCTTGGGATAGATCTAATGGGAAAAAACTGGAAGTACAACTGTTTCGTTAATGTTCACAAACGATGCCACCTTAGGGAGAAAGCCAGGTAAAAAAGAGTGACCTTATCGTCATCAAAAATGACATCTTTTGGCAGATGTAACAGCCAAAAGAAGAGTACATTTAAAGGGGTTATCCAGCCTGGGGGCACTTTTTGGAGGGGACCGGGGGGAGGTGGCTGAAATAAAAGACGTCCACTCACCTCCCCGGTTCCAGCGGTGGGTCACTCATCGCGGCGCTCCGGTCCCCGGTTCTCGGCCGCTTCCGGGTGTCTGATGCTGCCCGAGACGCTACGTCTCAGGGCCGCTCAGCCACTCAGTGAAGGAGACTGGATCCGAGCGGACGTAGCGTCTCGGGTGGCGCCAGACATAGACATAGACATAGACATAGACATAGACATAGACGTTTCAGGACAAAGGACAGATCCCAGGAGTCTACCTGTTTGGTCACTCTAGGTCTTAATCTTATAATGGCTTTGACGAATTTCTCCACCTCCAAAATTTGAAAAAATCTACTGTTCAGATGAGCCGAAAGAGCCGCTATCTGAACTTTAATAGAGCCAGCCATCAGACACTTGTAAAACTCTTTTTGAAAAAATTCCAGAAGTTGAGGAGTAGAGGGTTTAACGGCGTTCAATTGTTTAGACAAACACCAGGTTTGGCAAATTCTCCAAATACGAGGATATGATCTATTTGTGGAGTCGCAACAAAATGTGATAAGCTTCGAAGCACGCTTTTGGAGGCTGGCTAGGTCCTCACAAATGTGACATCCCTGGGATATTAGATCCTGGTGTAACGGAAGTTTCCAGAATTCGTCCTGGCTCATATTCATGAGAAGGGTGAACCATGACCTCTTTGGCCAAAAAGGTGTGATTATGATCACTGAAGCTTGATCCAGCCTGATTTTCATCAGAACCCTGGGAATAATGGAGATGGGCGGAAATATGTATGCCAACTGCAACTTCCACTGGATTGACATTGCATTCACCACAGTCGAGTTGTTTGTTGAATACAGGGAACAGAAATTCCTCAGTTTGGTATTGTTTGCTGAAGTCATGAGGTCTATCTGAGGAAGTCCCCGTATTTGGGTTAACTGAATGAACACTCTCCTTGAAAGAGACCATTCTCCCGGAAACATCAGTCCTCGACTCATACTATCTGCCAGCGTGTTGTGGAGGCCTTTGATATGAAGAGCAGATAGTTTGGTTATTCTGGGTTCTGCCCATCTGAAGATATACTCCACTTCCCTAAGAAGTAGAGGTGACCTGGTACCTCCCTGCTTGTTGATGTAGGCTCTGACATTTGAAGGAAGAGACGCTTCTCGGCTGGTCCATGTCCCCCAAACCACCTTCTCTTCTAGATGAGCACCCCAACCTGAGCCCGAGGCATCCGTGGTGATGGTCACCCACTAAAGCTCCATGCTTTACCTGCCTCCACCAGGTTTGGGACTGCCTGGTTTCCGTGGATAGAACATGAAGTGCTTCTAAGTCTTCTAGCCTCCAATTTCATGTAGTCAGGACTTCCCTCTGGAGGTACCGCATGTGCCATAATGCCCAAGGAACTGCATCTGCAGCCGACGAAAGGAGCCCCAGGAATGTCATTAAAGTCTGAAGAGACACTTGACGAGGAGGAATGAGAAACTGGGTGCCTCTCTGTATAAGTAACAACCTGGGTGTTGAAAGGAACAACTTCATCTGTGTGGAGTCTACGATGAAGCCCAATAAAGTCTTTGGGGGAGATTTATCAAAGTAAAATATAGACTGGTGCAAACTGCCCACAGCAACCAAACACAGCTCCTCTTTCCTTTCACCAGAGCTGAAAGCTGAGCTGTCATGGGCTCAAAGAAAAGAAATTACCAGTTAGTAATTTATGTTTTCCCATAAGTAATCACTGATCTGCAGACAATTGGTTCCACACCCCAAATATACAGATTATTATTCTAAATAACATGTAGAAGAGATGAAACAATGAGAAGCAGCTGAATTTGTGATATTATAAGTTATTGTATAGTATAGATATCAGCATGTGGTGTATAATGTATAGTAACTGTATTACCCTGATAACACAGCAGCTGGATATGTGATATATAAGTTACTGTACAGTATAGCAGCATGTGGTATATAATGTATAGTAACTGTATAACCCTGATAACACAGCAGCTGGATATGTGATATATAAGTTACTGTACAGTATAGCAGCATGTGGTATATAATGTATAGTAACTGTATAACCCTGATAACACAGCAGCTGGATATGTGATATATAAGTTACTGTACAGTATAGCAATCAGCATGTGGTATATAATGTATAGTAACTGTATAACCCTGATAACACAGCAGCAGCTGGATATGTGATATATAAGTTACTGTACAGTATAGCAATCAGCATGTGGTATATAATGTATAGTAACTGTATAACCCTGATAACACAGCAGCTGGATGTGTGATATATAAGTTACTGTACAGTATAGCAGCATGAGGTGTATAATGTATAGTAAGTGTATAACCCTGATAACACAGCAGCTGGATATGTGATATATAAGTTACTGTACAGTATAGCAGCATGTGGTGTATAATGTATAGTAACTGTATAACCCTGATAACACAGCAGCTGGATATGTGATATATAAGTTACTGTACAGTATAGCAGCATGTGGTGTATAATGTATAGTAACTGTATAACCCTGATAACACAGCAGCTGGATGTGTGATATATAAGTTACTGTACAGTATAGCAGCATGTGGTGTATAATGTATAGTAACTGTATAACCCTGATAACACAGCAGCAGCTGGATATGTGATATATAAGTTACTGTACAGTATAGAAGCATGTGGTATATAATGTATAGTAACTGTATAACCCTGATAACACAGCAGCAGCTGGATATGTGATATATAAGTTACTGTACAGTATAGCAATCAGCATGTGGTATATAATGTATAGTAACTGTATAACCCTCATAACACAGCAGCTGGATAGGTGATGTATAAGTTACTGTACAGTATAGCAATCAGCATGTGGTATATAATGTATAGTAACTGTATAACCCTGATAACACAGCAGCTGGATATGTGATATATAAGTTACTGTACAGTATAGCAATCAGCATGTGGTATATAATGTATAGTAACTGTATAACCCTGATAACACAGCAGCTGGATATGTGATATATAAGTTACTGTACAGTATAGAAGCATGTGGTATATAATGTATAGTAACTGTATAACCCTGATAACACAGCAGCAGCTGGATATGTGATATATAAGTTACTGTACAGTATAGCAATCAGCATGTGGTATATAATGTATAGTAACTGTATAACCCTGATAACACAGCAGCTGGATATGTGATATATAAGTTACTGTACAGTATAGCAATCAGCATGTGGTATATAATGTATAGTAACTGTATAACCCTGATAACACAGCAGCTGGATATGTGATATATAAGTTACTGTACAGTATAGAAGCATGTGGTATATAATGTATAGTAACTGTATAACCCTGATAACACAGCAGCAGCTGGATATGTGATATATAAGTTACTGTACAGTATAGCAATCAGCATGTGGTATATAATGTATAGTAACTGTATAACCCTGATAACACAGCAGCTGGATATGTGATATATAAGTTACTGTACAGTATAGCAATCAGCATGTGGTATATAATGTATAGTAACTGTATAACCCTGATAACACAGCAGCTGGATATGTGATATATAAGTTACTGTACAGTATAGAAGCATGTGGTATATAATGTATAGTAACTGTATAACCCTGATAACACAGCAGCAGCTGGATATGTGATATATAAGTTACTGTACAGTATAGCAATCAGCATGTGGTATATAATGTATAGTAACTGTATAACCCTCATAACACAGCAGCTGGATAGGTGATGTATAAGTTACTGTACAGTATAGCAATCAGCATGTGGTATATAATGTATAGTAACTGTATAACCCTGATAACACAGCAGCTGGATATGTGATATATAAGTTACTGTACAGTATAGAAGCATGTGGTATATAATGTATAGTAACTGTATAACCCTGATAACACAGCAGCAGCTGGATATGTGATATATAAGTTACTGTACAGTATAGCAATCAGCATGTGGTATATAATGTATAGTAACTGTATAACCCTGATAACACAGCAGCTGGATATGTGATATATAAGTTACTGTACAGTATAGCAGCATGTGGTGTATAATGTATAGTAACTGTATAACCCTGATGACACAGCAGCAGCAGCTTGTAGGTACAGGATGGAGCTGCAGATCCCCATAATGGAGAGGATGGGAAACACAAGGACTGACAGAGACTGCAGGGAGCAGGGAGAAATGAGCAGGACAGATGTGGGCACATACATGCATCGCTCTCTGTCCGGGGAGAGAGGGGTTACAGCTATGGAGAGATTACCTCCACAGTCCTGTCCCCTGATGTAAGCCCCAGCCTGAAGTGAATCTGCTGTGATTTGGAAGGTGATGGAGACTTCCTGGGTCAGAGTACAGGGCTGTAGACCCTGCTATGCAAACCATGCCCCTCCCCCACTCCCCCTCCCACCCAGTACAGGGAGCTCTTACACCAATGCAATGCTCTTACACCAAGTCACTATTCTGAAAAACTGTGAGCTCTTAAACCAAGTTACTCTTAAACCAAGTTACTCTTAAACCAAGGTACCACTGTAATCGTAATTTGCAGATTATCCATATTTCTCTTACCCAGGGGACTAAAGATGGAAAAGGGCAACGATCCAGTAGAAGGGCGACCCCTGTATCTGCCCCAGGTGAGCAGTTTGTGAAGCGTGGTATGAAAGCAAGCGGAGTGTGAGCTGGGAACGGGCAGAGCGTAAGCTGGCAGTGATTGGAGCTTTGGCTGGCAGTGGGCAGGGAGCGGGCGGAGCGTGGGCAGGGAGCGGGCGTAGCGTGGGCTGGCAGTGATAGTAGCTTTGGCTGGCAGTGGGCAGGGAGCGGGCGTAGCGTGGGCTGGCAGTGATCGTAGCTTTGGCTGGCAGTGGGCAGGGAGCGAGCGGAGCGTGGGCTGGCAGTGATAGTAGCTTTGGCTGGCAGTGGGCAGGGAGCGGGCTGAGCGTAGGCTGGGAGCGGGCAGACTGTTAGCAGCATGTGGTTATCTACCTGCCCGCCACTGCCTCTCCATTAATGAATCAGGTGACCCCGTACACATTGGCTGATTGGCCAATATCAATCTGTGTATAAGAGCGATGAGTAGATTGTACTATTCACTTGTATCACGGGGGGGGGGGGGGGGAGCAGACCGTGTAGTTAATGCAGCATCCATCTTCTTCTGTGCTCTCTCTTATAGAGTCAGACAGGTATAAGGACCTGAAGACTCTGCTGACACATCTTGGCGTCCCCTATATACAGGTAACAGTGCACCACACCCGGCTATTGCCCCCTATATACAGGTAACAGTGCACCACACCCGGCTATTGCCCCCTATATACAGGTAACAGTGCACCACACCCGGCTATTGGCCCCTATATACAGGTAACAGTGCACCACACCCGGCTATTGGCCCCTATATACAGGTAACAGTGCACCACACCCGGCTATTGCCCCCTATATACAGGTAACAGTGCACCACACCAGGCTATTGCCCCCTATATACAGGTAACAGTGCACCACACCCGGCTATTGCCCCCTATATACAGGTAACAGTGGACCACACCCGGCTATTGCCCCCTATATACAGGTAACAGTGCACCACACCCGGCTATTGCCCCCTATATACAGGTAACAGTGCACCACACCCGGCTATTGCCCCCTATATACAGGTAACAGTGCACCACACCCGGCTATTGCCCCCTATATACAGGTAACAGTGCACCACACCCGGCTATTGCCCCCTATATACAGGTAACAGTGCACCACACCAGGCTATTGCCCCCTATATACAGGTAACAGTGCACCACACCCGGCTATTGTCCCCTATATACAGGTAACAGTGCACCACACCCGGCTATTGCCCCCTATATACAGGTAACAGCGCACCACACCCGGCTATTGCCCCATTACCCCCTATAAACAGGTAACAGTGCACCACACCAGGCTATTGCCCCCTATATACAGGTAACAGTGCACCACACCCGGCTATTGCCCCCTATATACAGGTAACAGTGCACCACACCCGGCTTTTGCCCCCTATATACAGGTAACAGTGCACCACACCAGGCTATTGCCCCCTATATACAGGTAACAGTGCACCACACCCGGCTATTGCCCCCTATATACAGGTAACAGTGCACCACACCCGGCTATTGCCCCCTATATACAGGTAACAGCGCACCACACCCAGCTATTGCCCCATTACCCCCTATATACAGGTAACAGTGCACCACACCCGGCTATTGCCCCATTACCCCCTATATACAGGTAACAGTGCACCACACCCGGCTATTGCCCCCTATATACAGGTAACAGTGGACCACACCCAGTTATTGCCCCCTATATACACGTAACAGTGCACCACACCCGGCTATTGCCCCCTATATACAGGTAACAGTGCACCACACCAGGCTATTGCCCCCTATATACAGGTAACAGTGCACCACACCAGGCTATTGCCCCCTATATACAGGTAACAGTGCACCACACCTGGCTATTGCCCCTATATACAGGTAACAGTGCACCACACCCGGCTATTGCCCCCTATATACAGGTAACAGTGGACCACACCCGGCTATTGCCCCCTATATACAGGTAACAGTGCACCACACCCCGCTATTGCCCCCTATATACAGGTAACAGTGCACCACACCCGGCAATTGCCCCCTATATACAGGTAACAGTGCACCACACCCGGCTATTGCCCCCTAAATACAGGTAACAGTGCACCACACCAGGCTATTGCCCCCTATATACAGGTAACAGTGCACCACACCTGGCTATTGCCCCCTATATACAGGTAACAGTGCACCACACCAGGCTATTGCCCCCTATATACAGGTAACAGTGCACCACACCTGGCTATTGCCCCTATATACAGGTAACAGTGCACCACACCTGGCTATTGCCCCCTATATACAGGTAACAGTGCACCACACCCGGCTATTGCCCCCTATATACAGGTAACAGTGGACCACACCCGGCTATTGCCCCCTATATACAGGTAACAGTGCACCACACCCCGCTATTGCCCCCTATATACAGGTATCAGTGCACCACACCCGGCTATTGCCCCCTATATACAGGTAACAGTGCACCACACCCGGCTATTGCCCCCTATATACAGGTAACAGTGCACCACACCCGGCTATTGCCCCCTATATACAGGTAACAGTGCACCACACCAGGCTATTGCCCCCTATATACAGGTAACAATGCACCACACCAGGCTATTGCCCCCTATATACAGGTAACAGTGCACCACACCCGGCTATTGCCCCCTATATACAGGTAACAGTGCACCACACCCGGCTATTGCCCCCTATATACAGGTAACAGTGCACCACACCCGGCTATTGCCCCCTATATACAGGTAACAGTGCACCACACCCGGCTATTGCCCCCTATATACAGGTAACAGTGCACCACACCCGGCTATTGCCCCCTATATACAGGTAACAGTGCACCACACCAGGCTATTGCCCCCTATATACAGGTAACAGTGCACCACACCCGGCTATTGCCCCCTATATACAGGTAACAGTGCACCACACCCGGCTATTTCCCCCTATATACAGGTAACAGTGCACCACACCCGGCTATTGCCCCCTATATACAGGTAACAGTGCACCACACCCGGCTATTGCCCCCTATATACAGGTAACAGTGCACCACACCAGGCTATTGCCCCCTATATACAGGTAACAGTGCACCACACCCGGCTATTGTCCCCTATATACAGGTAACAGTGCACCACACCCGGCTATTGCCCCCTATATACAGGTAACAGTGCACCACACCCGGCTATTGCCCCCTATATACAGGTAACAGTGCACCACACCTGGCTATTGCCCCCTATATACAGGTAACAGTGCACCACACCCGGCTATTGCCCCCTATATACAGGTAACAGTGGACCACACCCGGCTATTGCCCCCTATATACAGGTAACAGTGCACCACACCCGGCTATTGCCCCCTATATACAGGTAACAGTGCACCACACCCGGCTATTGCCCCCTATATACAGGTAACAGTGCACCACACCCGGCTATTGCCCCCTAAATACAGGTAACAGTGCACCACACCAGGCTATTGCCCCCTATATACAGGTAACAGTGCACCACACCAGGCTATTGCCCCCTATATACAGGTAACAGTGCACCACACCAGGCTATTGCCCCCTATATACAGGTAACAGTGCACCACACCCGGCTATTGCCCCCTATATACAGGTAACAGTGCACCACACCCGGCTATTGCCCCCTATATACAGGTAACAGTGCACCACACCCGGCTATTGCCCCCTATATACAGGTAACAGTGCACCACACCCGGCTATTGCCCCATTACCCCCTATATACAGGTAACCGCACCACACCGGGCTATTGCCCCATTACCCCCTATATACAGGTAACAGTGCACCACACCCGGCTATTGCCCCCTATATACAGGTAACAGTGCACCACACCCGGCTATTGGCCCCTATATACAGGTAACAGTGCACCACACCTGGCTATTGCCCCCTATATACAGGTAACAGTGCACCACACCCGGCTATTGCCCCCTATATACAGGTAACAGTGCACCACACCCGGCTATTGCCCCCTATATACAGGTAACCGTGCACCACACCCGGCTATTGCCCCCTATATACAGGTAACAGCGCACCACACCCGGCTATTGCCCCCTATATACAGGTAACAGTGCACCACACCCGGCTATTGCCCCCTATATACAGGTAACAGTGCACCACACCCGGCTATTGCCCCATTACCCCCTATATACAGGTAACCGCACCACACCGGGCTATTGCCCCATTACCCCCTATATACAGGTAACAGTGCACTACACCCCGCTATTGCCCCCTATATACAGGTAACAGTGCACCACACCCGGCTATTGCCCCCTATATACAGGTAACAGTGGACCACACCCGGCTATTGCCCCCTATATACAGGTAACAGTGCACCACACCCGGCTATTGCCCCCTATATACAGGTAACAGTGCACCACACCCGGCTATTGCCCCCTATATACAGGTAACAGTGCACCACACCCGGCTATTGCCCCCTATATACAGGTAACAGTGCACCACACCCGGCTATTGCCCCATTACCCCCTATATACAGGTAACAGTGCACCACACCCGGCTATTGCCCCATTACCCCCTATATACAGGTAACAGCGCACCACACCAGGCTATTGCCCCATTACCCCCTATATACAGGTAACAGTGCACCACACCCGGCTATTGCCCCATTACCCCCTATATACAGGTAACAGTGCACCACACCCGGCTATTGCCCCATTACCCCCTATATACAGGTAACAGTGCACCACACCCGGCTATTGCCCCATTACCCCCTATATACAGGTAACAGTGCACCACACCCGGCTATTGCCCCATTACCCCCTATATACAGGCAGGGGCGGTCTTGGCATTTCTGGGGCCCCAAGCGAAGTTATGTCTGGGCCCCCCCTCAACACGCGCTCAACAACAATAGACCGCTGTGTGCTGCCCCCATTAGTATATACCCCTTGTGCACTACCGCCAGTAATATATACTACTCATGTGCTGCCCCCAATAGTATATACCCCTTGTGTCCTGCACCCTAGTAGTATATACCCCTTGTTTGCTTCCCCCAGTAGTATATAGACCCCTGTGTGTTCCCCCAGTTATATATAGCCCCCCCGTGTGCTTCCCAAGAAGTATATAGACCTCCTGTGTGCTGCCCCAGTTGTATATAGACCTCCTGTGTGCTGCCCCCAGTTGTATATACCCCCTGTGTGCTCCCCCACTAGTATATAGCCCCCCTGTGTGCTCCCTCAGGGGTATTTAGCCCCCCTGTGTGCTCCCACACTTGGATATAGCCCCCCTGTGTGCTCCACCACTTGGATATAGACCCCTGTGTGCTCCTCCAGTAGTATATAAACCCCCTGTGTGGTTCCCCCAGTAGTATATAGACCCCCTGTGTGCCCCACCAGTGTTATATAGACCGCTTGTGTGCTGCCCCAGTAGTATACAGACCCCTGTGTGCTCCCCCAGTTATATATAGACCCCCTGTGTGCTTCCCCCAGCAGTATATAGACCACCTGTGTGCCTCACCAGTAGTATATAGACTCCTGTATGTTCTCCCAGTAGTATATAGACCCCTGTATGTTCCCCCAGTAGTATATAGACCCCCTGTATGTTCCCCCAGTAGTATATAGACCCCCTGTATGTTCCCCCAGTAGTATATAGACCCCCTGTGTGCACCACCAGTAGTATATAGACCCCTGTGTGCTCCACTAGTAGTATATAGACCCCCTGTGTGCTCCCTCAGTAGTATATAGCCCCCCGTGTGCTCCCTCACTTGGATATAGACCTCCTGTGTGCTCTCCAAGTTGTATATAGACCCCATTCTGCTGCCCCAAGTAGTATATAGACCCCCTGTGTGCTGCCCCAGTAGTATATAGACCCCTCTGTGAAGCCCCAGTAGTCTATATCCCCCCTGTGTGCTCCCCCAGTTATATATAGCCCCCCGTGTGTGCTCCACCTGTTATATTGCCCCCCCGTGTGCTCCCCCATTTATATAGACCCCCGATGTGCGCTCCCCCAGTTACACAGACCCCTGTGTGCTCTCCCTCCCATATAGTATATAACACAATCAAACAAACACTTATACTCACCTGTGTCCAGGCGTCTCCTCTTCTCTTCAATCTTGTGGCCGCAGGAAGGGTTTTCCCTGCGATCACAAGAGGCCGCACTCCCCTTGTCCTGGCGCCGATGCTCCAGTGATGTCACAGCGCCGGCACCACAAGGACAAAGCCGCCACTTGTGACTGCAGGGAAAACACTTTCTGCAGCCACAAGAGTGACTGACAGGAAGGGAGCCAATGTCTCCCGCCCTGTCAGTGCTGCTGCATGTAACTATGAGCGCTCATTACGAGTGCTCATAGTAACAGTTCAGATGGCAGCAGCGAGCGGGGCAGCGGCCCTGTCCAGTGGTCTTGGGCAAAAGAGCGGGGCATGGGGGCCCCCCTGGATGTTGGGGGCCCCAAGCGATCGCTTGGGGTGCTTGGTGCCAAAGACCGCCACTGTATACAGGTAATAGTGCACCACACCTGGCTACTACCCCATTACCCCCTATATACAGGAAACACTCAGTGCACCACACCCGGCTATTGCCCCATTACCCCCTATATACAGGTAACACTCAGTGCAGCACACCCGGCTATTGCCCTATCACACCCTAAAGACGCCTCCGGACACAGGTCGCCTCCATATTCCGAGAGTTGAGTTAACTTGTTTAACACCATCTTTTTTTATGACATGTCACGCAGGTGTCAGCGGTTGTGACCAGGGCGAACACACCAGTGACTAGTCATCTATAGTAAGATAGAGAGGGAAGCGTCATCTGAGCTCTTCTCCCGGCTCCACCTACCTACCAGGGCGACCACACCAGTCACTAGTCATATATAGTAAGACATAGAGGGAAGCATCATCCAGGCTCTTCTCCCGGCTCCACCTACCTACCAGGGCGACCACACTTGTCACTAGTCATATATAGTAAGACATAGAGGGAAGTGTCATCCAGGCTCTTCTCCCGGCTCCACCTACTGATCAGGACGACCACACCAGTCACTAGTCATATATAGTAAGACATAGAGGGAAGCGTCATCCAGGCTCTTCTCCCGGCTCCACCTACTGATCAGGACGACCACACCAGTCACTAGTCATCTATAGTAAGATAGAGAGGGAAGCGTCATCTGAGCTCTTCTCCCGGCTCCACCTACTGATCAGGACGACCACACCAGTCACTAGTCATATATAGTAAGACAGAGAGGGAAGCGTCATCCAGGCTCTTCTCCCGGCTCCACCTACTGATCAGGACGACCACACCAGTCACTAGTCATATATAGTAAGACATAGAGGGAAGCGTCATCCAGGCTCTTCTCCCGGCTCCACCTACTGATCAGGACGACCACACCAGTCACTAGTCATATATAGTAAGACATAGAGGGAAGCGTCATCCAGGCTCTTCTCCCGGCTCCACCTACTGATCAGGACGACCACACCAGTCACTAGTCATATATAGTAAGACATAGAGGGAAGCGTCATCCAGGCTCTTCTCCCGGCTCCACCTACTGATCAGGACGACCACACCAGTCACTAGTCATATATAGTAAGACAGAGAGGGAAGCGTCATCCAGGCTCTTCTCCCGGCTCCACCTACCTACCAGGGCGACCACACTTGTCACTAGTCATATATAGTAAGACATAGAGGGAAGCGTCATCCAGGCTCTTCTCCCGGCTCCACCTACTGATCAGGACGACCACACCAGTCACTAGTCATATATAGTAAGACAGAGAGGGAAGCGTCATCCAGGCTCTTCTCCCGGCTCCACCTACCTACCAGGGCGACCACACCAGTCACTAGTCATATATAGTAAGACATAGAGGGAAGCGTCATCCAGGCTCTTCTCCCGGCTCCGCCTAGTGATCAGGACGACCACACCAGTCACTAGTCATATATAGTAAGACATAGAGGGAAGCGTCATCCAGGCTCTTCTCCCGGCTCCACCTACCTACCAGGGCGACCACACTTGTCACTAGTGATATATAGTAAGATAGAGAGGGAAGCGTCATCCAGGCTCTTCTCCCGGCTCCACCTACTGATCAGGACGACCATACCAGTCACTAGTCATATATAGTAAGACATAGAGGGAAGCGTCATCCAGGCTCTTCTCCCGGCTCCGCCTAGTGATCAGGACGACCACACCAGTCACTAGTGATATATAGTAAGACATAGAGGGAAGCGTCATCCAGGCTCTTCTCCCGGCTCCACCTACTGATCAGGACGACCACACCAGTCACTAGTCATATATAGTAAGACATAGAGGGAAGCGTCATCCAGGCTCTTCTCCCGGCTCCACCTACTGATCAGGACGACCACACCAGTCACTAGTCATATATAGTAAGACATAGAGGGAAGCGTCATCCAGGCTCTTCTCCCGGCTCCACCTACTGATCAGGACGACCACACCAGTCACTAGTCATATATAGTAAGACAGAGAGGGAAGCGTCATCAGGCTCTTCTCCCGGCTCCACCTACTGATCAGGACGACCACACCAGTCACTAGTCATATATAGTAAGACATAGAGGGAAGCGTCATCCAGGCTCTTCTCCCGGTTCCACCTACTGATCAGGACGACCACACCAGTCACTAGTCATATATAGTAAGACATAGAGGGAAGCGTCATCCAGGCTCTTCTCCCGGCTCCACCTACTGATCAGGACGACCACACCAGTCACTAGTCATATATAGTAAGACATAGAGGGAAGCGTCATCCAGGCTCTTCTCCCGGCTCCACCTACTGATCAGGACGACCACACCAGTCACTAGTCATATATAGTAAGACATAGAGGGAAGCGTCATCCAGGCTCTTCTCCCGGCTCCACCTACTGATCAGGACGACCACACCAGTCACTAGTCATATATAGTAAGATAGAGAGGGAAGCGTCATCTGAGCTCTTCTCCCGGCTCCACCTACCTACCAGGGCGACCACACTTGTCACTAGTCATATATAGTAAGACATAGAGGGAAGCGTCATCCAGGCTCTTCTCCCGGCTCCACCTACTGATCAGGACGACCACACCAGTCACTAGTCATATATAGTAAGACAGAGAGGGAAGCGTCATCCAGGCTCTTCTCCCGGCTCCACCTACTGATCAGGACGACCACACCAGTCACTAGTCATATATAGTAAGACATAGAGGGAAGCGTCATCCAGGCTCTTCTCCCGGCTCCACCTACTGATCAGGACGACCACACCAGTCACTAGTCATATATAGTAAGACATAGAGGGAAGCGTCATCCAGGCTCTTCTCCCGGCTCCACCTACTGATCAGGACGACCACACCAGTCACTAGTCATATATAGTAAGACATAGAGGGAAGCGTCATCCAGGCTCTTCTCCCGGCTCCACCTACTGATCAGGACGACCACACCAGTCACTAGTCATATATAGTAAGACATAGAGGGAAGCGTCATCCAGGCTCTTCTCCCGGCTCCACCTACTGATCAGGACGACCACACCAGTCACTAGTCATATATAGTAAGACAGAGAGGGAAGCGTCATCCAGGCTCTTCTCCCGGCTCCACCTACTGATCAGGACGACCACACCAGTCACTAGTCATATATAGTAAGACATAGAGGGAAGCGTCATCCAGGCTCTTCTCCCGACTCCACCTACCTACCAGGGCGACCACACCAGTCACTAGTCATATATAGTAAGACATAGAGGGAAGCGTCATCCAGGCTCTTCTCCCGGCTCCACCTACTGATCAGGACGACCACACCAGTCACTAGTCATATATAGTAAGACAGAGAGGGAAGCGTCATCCAGGCTCTTCTCCCGGCTCCACCTACCTACCAGGGCGACCACACTTGTCACTAGTCATATATAGTAAGACATAGAGGGAAGCGTCATCCAGGCTCTTCTCCCGGCTCCACCTACTGATCAGGACGACCACACCAGTCACTAGTCATATATAGTAAGACATAGAGGGAAGCGTCATCCAGGCTCTTCTCCCGGCTCCACCTACTGATCAGGACGACCACACCAGTCACTAGTCATATATAGTAAGACATAGAGGGAAGCGTCATCCAGGCTCTTCTCCCGGCTCCACCTACTGATCAGGACGACCACACCAGTCACTAGTCATATATAGTAAGACATAGAGGGAAGCGTCATCCAGGCTCTTCTCCCGGCTCCACCTACTGATCAGGACGACCACACCAGTCACTAGTCATATATAGTAAGATAGAGAGGGAAGCGTCATCCAGGCTCTTCTCCCGGCTCCGCCTAGTGATCAGTCATGCCTTTGTAACACATCAGTAATGTTTTATGTTTTACTATTGGCTGCTGGGAGCACTACCCCCTGCTTCACAACAGTCAGGCAGTGATGTCATCGATATGATGTCACTGATACTTGAGCTGCTCCTCTTTCCTTTACTGCCAGGCCCCCAGTGAAGCGGAAGCCACCTGCGCTCATCTGGTGGTAGAGAAGGTGGCGTGGGGCGCGGTGACCGAGGACATGGACGCTCTGCCGTTCAGCTGCTGTCGCCTCATCCGAAACCTGAAGGCTGACAAGAACATGTAAGTGACATCACATGTGACATTACTAGACAGGTCACTAGACGTGTCATAGCTGCCTGTGTACACCATGGTGGGTGATCAGGTGACCTTCCGGCAGCAGCTGCGGTGTTGTTACTGTTACACCATGGTGGGTGATCAGGTGACCTTCCGGCAGCAGCTGCGGTGTTGTTACTGTTACACCATGGTGGGTGATCAGGTGACCTTCCGGCAGCAGCTGCGGTGTTGTTACTGTTACACCATGTTGGGTGATCAGGTGACCTTCCGGCAGCAGCTGCGGTGTTGTTACTGTTATACCATGGTGGGTGATCAGGTGACCTTCCGGCAGCAGCTGCGGTGTTGTTACTGTTACACCATGGTGGGTGATCAGGTGACCTTCCGGCAGCAGCTGCGGTGTTGTTACTGTTACACCATGGTAAGTGATCAGGTGACCTTCCGGCAGCAGCTGCGGTGTTGTTACTGTTACACCATGGTGGGTGATCAGGTGACCTTCCGGCAGCAGCTGCGGTGTTGTTACTGTTACACCATGGTGGGTGATCAGGTGACCTTCCGGCAGCAGCTGCGGTGTTGTTACTGTTACACCATGGTGGGTGATCAGGTGACCTTCCGGCAGCAGCTGCGGTGTTGTTACTGTTACACCATGGTAAGTGATCAGGTGACCTTCCGGCAGCAGCTGCGGTGTTGTTACTGTTACACCATGGTGGGTGATCAGGTGACCTTCCGGCAGCAGCTGCGGTGTTACTGTTACACCATGGTGGGTGATCAGGTGACCTTCCGGCAGCAGCTGCGGTGTTGTTACTGTTACACCATGGTGGGTGATCAGGTGACCTTCCGGCAGCAGCTGCGGTGTTGTTACTGTTACACCATGGTAAGTGATCAGGTGACCTTCCGGCAGCAGCTGCGGTGTTGTTACTGTTACACCATGGTGGGTGATCAGGTGACCTTCCGGCAGCAGCTGCGGTGTTGTTACTGTTACACCATGGTGGGTGATCAGGTGACCTTCCGGCAGCAGCTGCGGTGTTACTGTTACACCATGGTGGGTGATCAGGTGACCTTCCGGCAGCAGCTGCGGTGTTGTTACTGTTACACCATGGTAAGTGATCAGGTGACCTTCCGGCAGCAGCTGCGGTGTTACTGTTACACCATGGTGGGTGATCAGGTGACCTTCCGGCAGCAGCTGCGGTGTTACTGTTACACCATGGTGGGTGATCAGGTGACCTTCCGGCAGCAGCTGCGGTGTTGTTACTGTTACACCATGGTGGGTGATCAGGTGACCTTCCGGCAGCAGCTGCGGTGTTGTTACTGTTACACCATGGTAAGTGATCAGGTGACCTTCCGGCAGCAGCTGCGGTGTTGTTACTGTTACACCATGGTGGGTGATCAGGGGACCTTCCGGCAGCAGCTGCGGTGTTGTTACTGTTACACCATGGTGGGTGATCAGTGTGACCTTCCGGCAGCAGCTGCGGTGTTACTGTTACACCATGGTGGGTGATCAGGTGACCTTCCGGCAGCAGCTGCGGTGTTGTTACTGTTACACCATGGTAAGTGATCAGGTGACCTTCCGGCAGCAGCTGCGGTGTTACTGTTACACCATGGTGGGTGATCAGGTGACCTTCCGGCAGCAGCTGCGGTGTTGTTACTGTTACACCATGGTGGGTGATCAGGTGACCTTCCGGCAGCAGCTGCGGTGTTACTGTTACACCATGGTGGGTGATCAGGTGACCTTCCGGCAGCAGCTGCGGTGTTGTTACTGTTACACCATGGTGGGTGATCAGGTGACCTTCCGGCAGCAGCTGCGGTGTTGTTACTGTTACACCATGGTAAGTGATCAGGTGACCTTCCCGCAGCTGCTGCGGTGTTGTTACTGTTACACCATGGTGGGTGATCAGGTGACCTTCCGGCAGCAGCTGCGGTGTTGTTACTGTTACACCATGGTGGGTGATCAGGTGACCTTCCGGCAGCAGCTGCGGTGTTGTTACTGTTACACCATGGTGGGTGATCAGGTGACCTTCCGGCAGCAGCTGCGGTGTTGTTACTGTTACACCATGGTGGGTGATCAGGTGACCTTCCGGCAGCAGCTGCGGTGTTGTTACTGTTACACCATGGTGGGTGATCAGGTGACCTTCCGGCAGCAGCTGCGGTGTTGTTACTGTTACACCATGGTGGGTGATCAGGTGACCTTCCGGCAGCAGCTGCGGTGTTGTTACTGTTACACCATGGTGGGTGATCAGGTGACCTTCCGGTAGCAGCTGCGGTGTTGTTACTGTTACACCATGGTGGGTGATCAGGTGACCTTCCGGCAGCAGCTGCGGTGTTGTTACTGTTACACCATGGTGGGTGATCAGGTGACCTTCCGGCAGCAGCTGCGGTGTGTTACTGTTACACCATGGTGGGTGATCAGGTGACCTTCCGGCAGCAGCTGCGGTGGTTACTGTTAAACCATGGTGGGTGATCAGGTGACCTTCCGGCAGCAGCTGCGGTGTTGTTACTGTTACACCATGGTGGGTGATCAGGTGACCTTCCGGCAGCAGCTGCGGTGTTGTTACTGTTACACCATGGTAAGTGATCAGGTGACCTTCCGGCAGCAGCTGCGGTGTTGTTCCTGTTACACCATGGTGGGTGATCAGGTGACCTTCCGGCAGCAGCTGCGGTGTGTTACTGTTACACCATGGTGGGTGATCAGGTGACCTTCCGGCAGCAGCTGCGGTGTTGTTACTGTTACACCATGGTGGGTGATCAGGTGACCTTCCGGCAGCAGCTGCGGTGTTGTTACTGTTACACCATGGTAAGGTGATCAGGTGACCTTCCGGCAGCACCTGCGTGTTGTTACTGTTACACCATGGTGGGTGATCAGGTGACCTTCCGGCAGCAGCTGCGGTGTTGTTACTGTTACACCATGGTGGGTGATCAGGTGACCTTCCGGCAGCAGCTGCGGTGTTGTTACTGTTACACCATGGTGGGTGATCAGGTGACCTTCCGGCAGCAGCTGCGGTGTTGTTACTGTTACACCATGGTGGGTGATCAGGTGACCTTCCGGCAGCAGCTGCGGTGTTGTTACTGTTACACCATGGTGGGTGATCAGGTGACCTTCCGGCAGCAGCTGCGGTGTTGTTACTGTTACACCATGGTGGGTGATCAGGTGACCTTCCGGCAGCAGCTGCGGTGTTGTTTCTGTTACACCATGGTGGGTGATCAGGTGACCTTCCGGCAGCAGCTGCGGTGTTGTTACTGTTACACCATGGTAAGTGATCAGGTGACCTTCCGGCAGCAGCTGCGGTTGTTACTGTTACACCATGGTGGGTGATCAGGTGACCTTCCGGCAGCAGCTGCGGTGTTGTTACTGTTACACCATGGTGGGTGATCAGGTGACCTTCCGGCAGCAGCTGCGGTTGTTACTGTTACACCATGGTGGGTGATCAGGTGACCTTCCGGCAGCAGCTGCGGTGTTGTTACTGTTACACCATGGTGGGTGATCAGGTGACCTTCCGGCAGCAGCTGCGGTGTTGTTACTGTTACACCATGGTGGGTGATCAGGTGACCTTCCGGCAGCAGCTGCGGTGTTGTTACTGTTACACCATGGTGGGTGATCAGGTGACCTTCCGGCAGCAGCTGCGGTGTTGTTACTGTTACACCATGGTGGGTGATCAGGTGACCTTCCGGCAGCAGCTGCGGTGTTGTTACTGTTACACCATGGTGGGTGATCAGGTGACCTTCCGGCAGCAGCTGCGGTGTTACTGTTACACCATGTTGGGTGATCAGGTGACCTTCCGGCAGCAGCTGCGGTGTTGTTACTGTTACACCATGGTGGGTGATCAGGTGACCTTCCGGCAGCAGCTGCGGTGTTACTGTTACACCATGGTGGGTGATCAGGTGACCTTCCGGCAGCAGCTGCGGTGTTACTGTTACACCATGGTGGGTGATCAGGTGACCTTCCGGCAGCAGCTGCGGTGTTGTTACTGTTACACCATGGTGGGTGATCAGGTGACCTTCCGGCAGCAGCTGCGGTGTTGTTACTGTTACACCATGGTGGGTGATCAGGTGACCTTCCGGCAGCAGCTGCGGTGTTGTTGCTGTTACATCATGGTGGGTGATCAGGTGACCTTCCGACAGCAGCTGCGGTGTTGTTACTGTTACACCATGGTGGGTGATCAGGTGACCTTCCGGCAGCAGCTGCGGTGTTGTTACTGTTACACCATGGTAAGTGATCAGGTGACCTTCCGACAGCAGCTGCGGTGTTGTTACTGTTACACCATGGTGGGTGATCAGGTGACCTTCCGGCAGCAGCTGCGGTGTTGTTACTGTTACACCATGGTGGGTGATCAGGTGACCTTCCGGCAGCAGCTGCGGTGTTGTTACTGTTACACCATGGTGGGTGATCAGGTGACCTTCCGGCAGCAGCTGCGGTGTTGTTACTGTTACACCATGGTGGGTGATCAGGTGGCCTTCCGGCAGCAGCTGCGGTGTTGTTACTGTTACACCATGGTGGGTGATCAGGTGACCTTCCGGCAGCAGCTGCGGTGTTACTGTTACACCATGGTGGGTGATCAGGTGACCTTCCGGCAGCAGCTGCGGTGTTGTTACTGTTACACCATGGTGGGTGATCAGGTGACCTTCCGGCAGCAGCTGCGGTGTTGTTACTGTTACACCATGGTGGGTGATCAGGTGACCTTCCGGCAGCAGCTGCGGTGTTGTTACTGTTACACCATGGTGGGTGATCAGGTGACCTTCCGGCAGCAGCTGCGGTGTTGTTACTGTTACACCATGGTGGGTGATCAGGTGACCTTCCGGCAGCAGCGGGGAGGATACATAGGTCAGGATGACGGTAGGATTGCGGCTGGGGGCGGCTTCTTCCCCCGGGGACAGTCTCCTACTTCTCACACTTGTTCCTTCTTGTGTTTTCATCTTCAGAGTAATAAAAGAATATGATTTACCGACAATCCTGAGTAACCTGAATCTGAGTAAAGAACAGGTGAGTGACCGATCCCTTCTGTCCTGAGCACAACTGCAACTTCTGAAAGACGTCCCCTATAGGTAGAGGTCCGCGTCTTGCCCCAGTATCATCACCCGCCTATGCGGATAAGTAGCAGACATATATATATATATATATATATATACACATGTCTACAGCTGACAGTCACCTATCACTATATATATATATATATATATATATATATATATATATACACACACACACACACACCTACAGGCGACAGTCGCCTATCTCTCTCTCTCTATTTATATATACACACATACATCTACAACCAACAGTCACCTATCCTCATATATATATACATATATATATATATATATATATATATATATATATATATACACACACATACATCTACAGCCGGCAGTCACCTATCCTCATCAGTCACCTATCCTCATATATATATATATATATATATATATATATATATACATATATACACTCAGCGGCCACTTTATTAGGTACACCATGCTAGTAACAGGTTGGACCCCCTTTTGCCCTCAGAACTGCCCCAATTCTTGGTGGCATAGATACAACAAGGTGCTGGAAGCTTCCTCAGAGATTTTGGTCCATAGTGACATGATGACATCACACAGTTGCCGCAGATTTGTCGGCTGCACATCCATGATGCCAATCTCCCGTTCCACCACATCCCAAAGATGCTCTATTGGATTGAGATCTGGTGACTGTGGAGGCCATTGGAGTACAGTGACCTCATTGTCATGTACAAGAAACCAGTCTGAGATGATTCTAGCTTTATGACATGGCGCATTATCCTGCTGAAAGTCGCCATCAGATGTTGGGTCCATTGTGGTCATAAAGGGATGGACATGGTCAGCAACAATACTCAGGTAGGCTGTGGCGTTGCAACCATGCTCAATTGGTACCAAGGGGCCCAAAGAGTGCCAAGAAAATATTCCCCACCCCATGACACCACCACCACCAGCCTGAACCGCTGATACAAGGCAGGATGGATCCATGCTTTCATGTTGTTGACGCCAAATTCTGACCCTACCATCCGAATGTCGCAGCAGAAATCGAGACTCATCAGACCAGGCAACGTTTTTCCAATCTTCTACTGTCCAATTTCGATGAGCTTGTGCAAATTGTAGCCTCAGTTTCCTGTTCTTAGCTGAGCGGAGTGGCCCCCGGTGTGGTCTTCTGCTGCTGTAGCCCATCTGCCTCAGAGTTGGCCGTACTGTGCGATCAGAGATGCTCTTCTGCCTACCTTGGCTGTAACGGTTGGCTATTTGAGTCACTGTTGCCTTTCTATCAGCTGGAACCAGTCTGCCCATTCTCCTCTGACCTCTGGCATCAACAAGGCATTTCCGCCCACAGAACTGCCGCTCACTGGGTGGTTTTTCTTTTTCGGACCATTCTCTGTAAACCCTAGAGATGGTTGTGTGTGAAAATCCCAGTAGATCAGCAGTTTCTGAAATACTCAGACCAGCCCTTCTGGCACCAACAATCATGCCACGTTCAAAGGCCTCAAATCACCTTTCTTCCCCATACTGATGCTCGGTTTGAACTGCAGGAGATTGTCTTGACCATGTCTACATGCCTAAATGCACTGAGTTGCCGCCATGTGATTGGCTGATTAGAAATTAAGTGGTAATGTGCAGTTGGACAGGTGTACCTAATAAAGTGGCCGGTGAGTGTATATATATATACACACACACACATACATCTACAGCCGACAGTCACCTATCCTCATATATATATATATATATATATATATATATATATACATACAGACAAGCACGCACACTCACACACACATGTACAGCCGACAGTCACCTATCCCTAGATATGTTGTGAGGGGATTAGCTCATGGGATCACCATCTCCTGGGGTAGATAGACGCTTTATGGCACAAAACACAGTCCACACCAGCAAGTAAGGTGCATCTGGCCGCAACCAGTTTTATTTTTCTTTGCAGCAGATAAAATAAACAATAATACAAACAGAAAACCTACGCCATCTGGCGACTAACTAAACAGTTATCAACTCACTGACCAGAGCAGAGCCTACTGCACAGCTCTCCAGCAAAGCCTGCAGCACAGTGTACTCACAATGAGACTTTACCCAGGAGCAGAGAGAGCCATCATCCTGTGAGCTGTCTGCCCTGTTATAGCACACCAATACCTGGAGTGGCCAAGTGGAGTAGGAGCCCACCCATCTCTCCCCTACTCCAAAGCAGCCAGGCCCTTTATCCAGTCCTTGCCAAAACCTATAGCAAATAACCAGTCTCCTTGCTACGCTAACTCCCTGGCGGCTTATTTAACAAACATATGACAGGAACCTTGGTGAAACATACATTCCATCCACTACTTTGCCCCTGATCCTGTCACTATATATATATATATATATACATATATATATACACACATACATATCTACAGCCGACAGACACCTATCCCCATATATATACACATCTACATCTGACAGAAACCTATCCCTATATATAGATAAATCTACAGCAGACAGTCACCTATCCCCATATATATAACACATCTACAGCCGACAGTCACCTATCTATCTATCTATCTATCTATCTATCTATCTATCTATCTATCTCCTATCTATCTCCTATCTATCTATCTATCTATCTATCTCCTATCTATCTATCTATCTATCTATCTATCTATCTCTCTCTCTCTCTCTCTCCAAGTGGCGGGTGCTTTACAGAGTAAGTCCCTTGGCATGGGATCCCAACAGATACAAAGCAAAATTCCACAGCACACCAGCTTCAGGTGAAAAAAAATTGGTATTTATTGCATGTAGCAAAAATAACAGGAGAGATGCAACGTATTCTGTCTTCTCACAAGACCGTTATCAAGCTTGATAACGGTCTTGTGAGAAGACAGAAACGTTGCATCTCTCCTGTTATTTTTGCTACATGAAATAAATACCAATTTTTTTTTCACTTGAAGCTGGTGTGCTGCGGAATTTAGCTTTGTATAAATATATAATATATATATATATATATATATATATATATATATATATCTACAGCCAACAGAGACCTATCTCCATATATATTATATATATGCACACATCTACAGCCGTATATGCACAGGTAGGGTGAGAGTCCATGTATATTATAGGGGATATATGTGTATATTATATATATATATATATATATATATATATATATATATATATATACTTTCACAAAATGACGCAGCACTCTAGAAATAGTGTAGATATGGTGCCAGCTGTCAGCACCTTGACCGCAGGTGTCTATTCAGATAGATACTGGATAAACTATAGCGGCACTCCAATGTTCGTGGCAAATGTCCTCTAAGAGCAACTTCTCCCAACCGTCCAAGAGCAGTTTGGCCACCAACAATGCCTTTTCAGCATGATGGAGCACCTTGCCATAAAGCAAAGGTGATAACTAAATGGCTCAGCTAACAAAACAGAGAGATTTTGGGTCCATGGCCTGGAAACTCCCCAAATCTTAATCCCATTAAGAACTTGTGGTCAATCATCAAGAGACGGGTGGACAAACAAAAACCAACAAATTATGAATGCAAGCATTGATTGTGCAAGAATGGACGGCTATCAGTCAGGATTTGGTCCAGCAGTTGTATGAGAGCAGCCGGGGAGAATTGCAGAGGTCCTGAAGAACGGCCAACACTGCAAATATTATAGACTTGCTGCAGTAACTCATCTAGCTGTCAGTATAAGCTTCTGTTACTCAGAATATGATTGCAATTATGTTTCTGTATGTGATAAAAACATCTGACAAACACATAAAAACCAGAGGGCAGCAGAGCATGGGAAAATAGAGGATTTGTGTCATTCTCAGAACTTTTGGCCATGACTGTACACTCCAATAGGCAGGTGCTATATATATATCAAAATCTTTCACAATCAATTAAGTGCACAATTTCATCTCAATCAAAAATTTACAAGTATAGTAAAAAATCCAGGATTTCAACCGTGTTATCAAGTGTGGAAGAGAATCTATGCGATTCCTAAAGGTAATTATCATATAGTCCAGAAGTAGCAATGTGATTACAATCATAATTATCAGGTAACAATGTGCAGCAGTTGTGGCGATGAGCACAGCATCAGCGCATGTCTATCATACACTCCTTATCCACCATTGGAACGCACGCCAAGATGGAACGCAAGGACTGTGCTTGTAACTAAGTAACCAGTACACCAACCCATGTAACTATTTCAGGACCGGTGAAAAAGCATAGATACTCACTATTGTACAGCGCTATCGCAGAGCCTACCTTTTAACACGGACACTGATCCGTCCTGCCAGCCAGCAAAACGCAGAACAATATAGGACGACTAACCCGAACAGAGTCCAGTCCAAAGGTCAGCAGTCCCTTCCTTGGGGGCTCGAAGGCCAAATGCCCAGTTTCATCCACACTTCACCACCTGTGTATTTACGTAGGGGTAATAGAGCACAAGTAATGTCACCCAAGCAATGCAAAGGAACAACCATTGTGATGTAATAGTTGCTGATGCAGGAATCACCTTCAGTGGCGGCCATCATTCTGTTACAATAAAGGAGCTTGAAAAGTCTGTGCATAAATAGAAAAAAATATAAATATATATGTAAAGTAATATGTATGTTTTACAGTGTATTGAAGCATAACACAAAGAATAGGAACTGAACCAGTGGGAAGCAAGCATGGGAAGTCTATGCAAACGGAAGAATATCTAGGTAGAATTGGGTCCTCCACATTCACTCCATTGGCTTTTAAAGAATGTAATTGATGTAGTGAAATGAAGTTCCCGTCTCTTCGGCATTGAGAAGTCCCCCTCTGCTAGGTCGGCCATTCCATCCACAAACATCATTTTAAATCGTTTTCTCTAAGCCCTGCCAGGAAGAACTTGTCTAGATTTACCTCTGGTATATATGTGTTGTGTCAGTCCGGTTTTGCCGTCATATGTGGTTTCTCCAACATATACCAATGTAGATGGCCACCACAACACCTATATTATCCACTCAGAAGGACAGTAAATCGATTACTGGGATAACGTTCACCTCTCCCTGGATGTCCAACATCCGATGGTACTGGGACCCAGACCCATGTTGTAGCTTTACGTTGTGCTATTTCAGACTGAACAATTCTGTCTCTAATATTTTTCACACATTTATAGGACATTAATGGCCTCTGATTTAACCTGCGATATCTGGATAACTCTGTTGGACTATGGGCCGATGAGTAGTAATAATTTTGGCCACAAGGATTATAAGTAGTTACATAAGGAATCCTGCTTCCCTTAGAGGTTGGTAATGTTGGAGTGCGGTAAATCTGTATAACATCTTGTTGAGCTAATGCGTTAGGATGACCTTCTCTCAGAAAGGGATGGGCTATCCCATCGATTGGTGCCTCGTAGTTACCGCTATCCGTTACAATTCTTTTTACCCGTAAAAATTGGCTTTTCAGGAGATTACGCTTCATATTAGGTGGATGATTGGAATGAAAATGTAGTAAAGTGTTTTTATCGGTTAGTTTCACATATAAATCTGTGGTGAGTCTGTTTCCCTCTATGTGAACCACTGTATCCAAAAAGACCGCCTGTGAATGAGAATGGGTGATTGTGAATTGTATCTCGCTGTCAAGATGGTTCAGGAACCACCGAAATTGCATCAGCTCAGTCTCAGTCCCCTTCCAGAGGAGGGCGGTGTAGTCTATGAAACGCCAGCAGCCCAGAAGATGCTGCGCATGCTGCTGGGAAACAGACAGGCGTCTCCTCAATCTGTTCCACAAATTTGCATAAGATGGCGCCACGTTACTGCCCGTCGCTGTTCCTTTTGTTTGTAAATAAAACTTTTCTCAAAAAACAAAACAATTACATGTCAACCGCATTTCAAGCATTTCCAGTAGCATTTGCTGACAAGGAAGGGTAAGTATGGGCAATGGCACCAGTGCCTTTCTGATGGTCCATGGAGGTGTATACATTCACAATGTCGCAGGAGGCTAATAAGGCATCTCTGGAATCTCGATATCACTGATATCTCGGATGTATGATTTCATCTCCATAACTTGGCGTGCGTTCCAATGGTGGATAAGGAGTGTATGATAGACATGCGCTGATGCTGTGCTCATCGCCACAACTGCTGCACATTGTTACCTGATAATTATGATTGTAATCACATTGTCACTTCTGGACTATATGATAATTACCTTTAGGAATCGCATAGATTCTCTTCCACACTTGATAACACGGTTCAATCTTCAATCTGTATTTTTTACTATTTTACTACATTTTTGATTGAGATGAAATTGTGCACTTAATTGATTGTAAAAGATATTGATATATATATATATATATAGCACCTGCCTATTGGAGTGTATTCAGGTGCCTGGAAGGACTGAAATGTCGCTAGTCTGTGTTTGAAGAAAAGTTTCACTTTGTTTTTGCCACGAACATCGGAGTGCCACTATCGTTTATCCAATATATATAATATACACATGCACAGCCGGTTATATCTCTCTCTCTCTCTCTCTCTCTCTCTCTCTCTCTCTCTCTCTCTCTCTCTATATATATATATATATATATATATACCAACAAAACACAACAATCACTGAACTCAGGGAGAACAGTGAAAAATTCCAATGGAGTACTCATTTACGAGTCTCCATTGATTGTCCCATACAAAATTTAAATATGCAAAAAAGGGGTCCGTGGAGCCTCAGTTACGAGTCTCAAAACACGGGAATAGCCAGATATCCCTCTCTCCAGAGAAGGGCTTCCAGAGTTCAGTGATTGTTGTGTTTTGTTGGTCTATTTATCATTGCCCCAGTAGCCAGAATCCTGCTCCACACTGACGAGGGGCAAATACCCTGAAACTGCAGTCTGTGGATGGATGCCCGGCCTTGGTAACCCTTGTCTTATGTCGTTATACTCGCCACAGAGTTAGACTTTGACTCACAGGGGCCACCCTGGTGTTTCCCTATTTGGGTCCTAAAGCTCGCAACAGAGTGAGGACCTGAGGGACTACGTATCAGGGTGGTTTGGTGCTCTCCCCACTAGGAGGCACCCCTTGGCAATGGGCTTCCTTCTCTGGAGAGAGGGATATCTGGCTATTCCCGTGTTTTGAGACTCGTAACTGAGGCTCCACGGACCCCTTTTTTGCATATATATATATATATATATATATATATATATATATATTATACACACAGGTAGGCTGAGTGCCCATGTGTATTATAGGGGATAAGAATCAGATCCTCACCTTGTCTACGGCAGTGTGTGAGGGGCCAGGGGTGAGAACAGCAGGGTATGAGGGGCCGGGGGTGAGTACATCGGGGTATGAGGAGTCGGGGGTGAATACATCGGGGTATGAGGAGCCGGGGGTGAGTACAGCGGTGTATGAGAGGCCGGTGGTGAGTACAGTGGTGTATGAGAGGTTGGGGGTGAGTACAGAGGTGTATGAGAGGCCGGTGGTGAGTACAGTGGTGTATGAGAGGTTGGGGGTGAATACAGAGGTGTATGAGAGGTTGGGGGTGAGTACAGTGGTGTATGAGGGGCCGGGGGTGAGTACAGCGGTGTATAAGAGGTTAGGGGTGAGTACAACGGTGTATGAGGGGGCGGGGGTGAGTACAGCGGTGTATGAGGGGGCGGGGGTGAGTACAGTGGTGTATGAGAGGTTGGGGGTGAGTACAGCGGTGTATGAGAGGTTGGGGGTGAGTACAGCGGTGTATGAGGCGCGGGGGGTGAGTACAGCGGTGTATGAGAGGTTGGGGGTGAGTACAGCAGTGTATAAGAGGTTAGGGGTGAGTACAACGGTGTATGAGGGGGCGGGGGTGAGTACAGCGGTGTATGAGGGGGCGGGGGTGAGTACAGTGGTGTATGAGAGGTTGGGGGTGAGTACAGCGGTGTATGAGGCACGGGGGGTGAGTATGTCACTGTATAAGGGGCTGGCGGTGAGTGCATCGGGGTGTGAGGGGCCGGCGGTGAGTGCGGATGCGCCCTGATGCTTCTCTATTCCCCATACAGTTTGTTGATCTGTGCATCCTCCTGGGATGTGATTACACCACAAAGATCAAAGGTCTGGGGAGAAAGAAAGCCCTGGAGATGATCCAGAAACACAAGAACATTGAAGGAATCATACAGGAGATCAAATCCGAGGTGAGATTTCATCACAGGACGAGTGTCTCCTCCTCCTCACACATCACAGGACGGGTATCTCCTCCTCCTCCTCACACATCACAGGACGGGTATCTCCTCCTCCTCCTCACACATCACAGCACGGGTATCTCCTCCTCCTCACACATCACAGGACGGGTATCTCCTCCTCCTCCTCACACATCACAGGACGGGTATCTCCTCCTCCTCACACATCACAGGACGGGTATCTCCTCCTCCTCACACATCACAGGACGGGTATCTCCTCCTCCTCACACATCACAGGACGGGTATCTCCTCCTCATCACACATCACAGGACAGGTATCTCCTCCTCCTCACACATCACAGGACGGGTATCTCCTACTCCTCCTCACACATCACAGGACGGGTATCTCCTCCTCACACATCACAGGACGGGTATCTCCTCCTCCTCCTCACACATCACAGGACGGGTATCTCCTCCTCATCACACATCACAGGACAGGTATCTCCTCCTCCTCACACATCACAGGACAGGTATCTCCTCCTCCTCCTCACACATCACAGGACGGGTATCTCCTCCTCATCACACATCACAGGACGGGTATCTCCTCCTCCTCACACATCACAGGACGGGTATCTCCTCCTCCTCACTCATCACAGGACGGGTATCTCCTCCTCCTCACACATCACAGGACGGGTATCTCCTCCTTCTCCTCACACATCACAGGACGGGTATCTCCTCCTCCTCACACATCACAGGAAGGGTATCCCCTCCTCCTCCTCCTCACACATTACAGGACGGGTATCTCCTCCTCCTCACACATCACAGGACGGGTATCTCCTCCTCCTCACACATCACAGGACGGGTATCTCCTCCTCCTCACACATCACAGGACGGGTATCTCCTCCTCCTCACACATCACAGGACGGGTATCTCCTCCTCCTCACACATCACAGGACAGGTATCTCCTCCTCCTCACACATCACAGGACGGGTATCTCCTCCTCCTCACACATCACAGGACGGGTATCTCCTCCTCACACATCACAGGACGGGTATCTCCTCCTCCTCACACATCACAGGACGGGTATCTCCTCCTCCTCACACATCACAGGACGGGTATCTCCTCCTCCTCCTCACACATCACAGGACGGGTATCTCCTCCTCATCACACATCACAGGACGGGTATCTCCTCCTCCTCCTCACACATTACAGGACGGTATCTCCTCCTCCTCACACATCACAGGACGGGTATCTCCTCCTCCTCACACATCACAGGACGGGTATCTCCTCCTCCTCCTCACACATCACAGGACGGGTATCTCCTCCTCCTCACACATCACAGGACGGGTATCTCCTCCTCCTCCTCACACATCACAGGACGGGTATCTCCTCCTCCTCACACATCACAGGACGGGTATCTCCTCCTCCTCACACATCACAGGACGGGTATCTCCTCCTCCTCCTCACACATCACAGGACGGGTATCTCCTCCTCCTCACACATCACAGGACGGGTATCTCCTCCTCCTCCTCACACATTACAGGACGGGTATCTCCTCCTCCTCACACATCACAGGACGGGTATCTCCTCCTCCTCACACATCACAGGACGGGTATCTCCTCCTCCTCACACATCACAGGACGGGTATCTCCTCCTCCTCACACATCACAGGACGGGTATCTCCTCCTCCTCACACATCACAGGACGGGTATCTCCTCCTCCTCACACATCACAGGACGGGTATCTCCTCCTCCTCACACATCACAGGACGGGTATCTCCTCCTCACACATCACAGGACGGGTATCTCCTCCTCCTCCTCACACATTACAGGACGGTATCTCCTCCTCCTCACACATCACAGGACGGGTATCTCCTCCTCCTCACACATCACAGGACGGGTATCTCCTCCTCCTCCTCACACATCACAGGACGGGTATCTCCTCCTCCTCACACATCACAGGACGGGTATCTCCTCCTCACACATCACAGGACGGGTATCTCCTCCTCCTCACACATCACAGGACGGGTATCTCCTCCTCCTCACACATCACAGGACGGGTATCTCCTCCTCCTCCTCACACATCACAGGACGTGTATCTCCTCCTCCTCACACATCACAGGACGGGTATCTCCTCCTCCTCCTCACACATTACAGGACGGTATCTCCTCCTCCTCACACATCACAGGACGGGTATCTCCTCCTCCTCACACATCACAGGACGGGTATCTCCTCCTCCTCCTCACACATCACAGGACGGGTATCTCCTCCTCCTCACACATCACAGGACGGGTATCTCCTCCTCCTCCTCACACATCACAGGACGGGTATCTCCTCCTCCTCCTCACACATCACAGGACGGGTATCTCCTCCTCCTCCTCACACATCACAGGACGGGTATCTCCTCCTCCTCCTCACACATCACAGGACGGGTATCTCCTCCTCCTCCTCACACATCACAGGACGGGTATCTCCTCCTCACACATCACAGGACGGGTATCTCCTCCTCCTCACACATCACAGGACAGGTATCTCCTCCTCCTCCTCACACATCACAGGACGGGTATCTCCTCCTCACACATCACAGGACGGGTATCTCCTCCTCTTCCTCACACATTACAGGACGGTATCTCCTCCTCCTCACACATCACAGGACGGGTATCTCCTCCTCCTCCTCACACATCACAGGACGGGTATCTCCTCATCCTCACACATCACAGGACGGGTATCTTCTCCTCCTCCTCCTCACACATCACAGGACGGGTATCTCTTCCTCCTCCTCACACATTACAGGACGAGTATCTCCTCCTCCTCCTCACACATCACAGGACGGGTATCTCCTCCTCCTCCTCACACATTACAGGACGGGTATCTCCTCCTCCTCCTCACACATTACAGGACGGGTATCTCCTCCTCCTCACACATCACAGGACGGGTATCTCCTCCTCCTCCTCACACATCACAGGACGGGTATCTCTTCCTCCTCCTCACACATCACAGGACGGGTATCTCCTCCTCCTCCTCACACATCACAGGACGTGTATCTCCTCCTCCTCCTCACACATCACAGGACGGGTATCTCCTCCTCCTCCTCACACATCACAGGACGGGTATCTCCTCCTCCTCCTCACACATCACAGGACGGGTATCTCTTCCTCCTCCTCACACATTACAGGACGAGTATCTCCTCCTCCTCCTCACACATCACAGGACTGGTATCTCCTCCTCCTCACACATCACAGGACGGGTATCTCCTCCTCCTCCTCAAACATCACAGGACGGGTATCTCCTCCTCCTCACACATCATAGGACGGGTATCTCCTCCTCCTCACACATCACAGGACGGGTATCTCCTCCTCCTCACACATCACAGGACGGGTATCTCCTCCTCCTACTCTTTCTTATTGACCCCTGATCTGCTTTTATAGAAGCGGACTCCTCCGGACTTTGATTACATTACAGCTCGCAGGCAGTTCTTGCATCCAGTCGTCGCCACTGTCAGTCCGAATGATCTAAAGTGGAGAAAGCCAGACGAAGAAAAGGTCCGTCAGTTTCTGTCAGGGGAGAAACACATGAAGTGAGTGGATACGTTGGAGTTTGTATATCACAGGGTCTGCTCTTATATTAGGATAGCCGGGGATAGGGCAGGGTGAGCTGTGGAGGAGGAGGCCCCAGGCCTCTGACCATAGGACGGACTTTAACCCTTTAAGGACAGAGCTTAAAATGGCCTGAAGGACCCGCGCCAATTTTCAGTTTAGCATATTTGTTTTTTCCTCCCCGCCTTCTAAGAGCCATAACTCTGTTATTTCCCACTACATGGCCGGGGGAGGGATTGTTGTATTCAGCAACAGGTGGACTTTGTAATGGCGTCTTTCAATCTACCATAATTCCGTATGGTAGATATGCAGGGTATATAGGTCAGTGTGTATACAGAGATATGCGGGGTATATAGGTCAGTGTGTATACAGGGTATATAGGTCAGTGTGTATACAGGGATATGCAGGGTATATAGGTCAGTGTGTATACAGGGATATGCGGGTTATATAGGTCAGTGTGTATACAGGGATATGCGGGTTATATAGGTCAGTGTGTATACAGGGATATGCAGGGTATATAGGTCAGTGTGTATACAGGGTATATAGGTCAGTGTGTATACAGGGATATGCAGGGTATATAGGTCAGTGTGTATACAGGGTATATAGGTCATTGTGTATACAGAGATATGCAGGGTATATACACTCACCGGCCACTTTATTAGGTACACCTGTCCAAATGCACGTTACCACTTAATTTCTAATCAGCCAATCACATGGCGGCAACTCAGTGCATTTAGGCATGTAGACATGGTCAAGACAATCTCCTGCAGTTCAAACCGAGCATCAGTATGGGAAAGAAAGGTGATTTTAGGGCCTTTGAACGTGGCATGGTTGTTGGTGCCAGAAGGGCTGGTCTGAGTATTTCAGAAACTGCTGATCTACTGGGATTTTCACGCACAAACATCTCTAGGGTTTACAGAGAATGGTCCGAAAAAGAAAAACCATCCAGTGAGCGGCCGTTCTGTGGGCGGAAATGCCTTGTTGATGCCAGAGGTCAGAGGAGAATGGGCAGACTGGTTCCAGCTGATAGAAAGGCAACAGTGACTCAAATAGCCAACCGTTACAGCCAAGGTAGGCAGAAGAGCATCTCTGATCGCACAGTACGGCCAACTCTGAGGCAGATAGGCTACAGCAGCAGAAGACCACACCGGGTGCCACTCCGCTCAGCTAAGAACAGGAAACTGAGGCTACAATTTGCACATGCTCATCGAAATTGGACAGTAGAAGATTGGAAAAACGTTGCCTGGTCTGATGAGTCTCGATTTCTGCTGCGACATTCGGATGGTAGGGTCAGAATTTGGCGTCAACAACATGAAAGCATGGATCCATCCTGCCTTGTATCAACGGTTCAGTCTGGTGGTGGTGGTGTCATGGTGTGGGGAATATTTTCTTGGCACTCTTTGGGCCCCTTGGTACCAATTGAGCATGGTTACAACGCCACAGCCTACCTGAGTATTGTTGCTGACCATGTCCATCCCTTTATGACCACAATGGACCCAACATCTGATGGCTACTTTCAGCAGGATAATGCGCCATGTCATAAAGCTAGAATCATCTCAGACTGGTTTCTTGAACATGACAATGAGGTCACTGTACTCCAATGGCCTCCACAGTCACCAGATCTCAATCCAATAGAGCATCTTTGGGATGTGGTGGAACGGGAGATTGGCATCATGGATGTGCAGCCGACAAATCTGCGGCAACTGTGTGATGCCATCATGTCACTATGGACCAAAATCTCTGAGGAAGCTTCCAGCACCTTGTTGTATCTATGCCACCAAGAATTGGGGCAGTTCTGAAGGCTAAAGGGGGTCCAACCCGTTACTAGCATGGTGTACCTAATAAAGTGGCCGGTGAGTGTAGGTCTTACAGGGGTATACAGATCCCTCCGCCTCTCTATAGAGAAAAGAGTCCTCATTACTACACCAACCTCTTGCCTCTCTATAGAGAGGTGGAAGGGTCGTTGTAGTGATGAGGAACCTTCTCTCTATAGAGAGGTGAAGAGGTCGTTGTAGTAATGAGGATCCTTCTCTCTATAGAGAGGCGGAGGGGTCGGTGTAGTAATGAGGATCCTTCTCTCTATAGAGAGGTGGAAGGGTCGTTGTAGTGATAAGGAACCTTCTCTCTATAGAGAGGTGAAGAGGTCGTTGTAGTAATGAGGATCCTTCTCTATAGAGAGGCGGAGGAGGGGTACGTGTAGTAATGAGGATCCTTCTCTCTATAGAGAGGCGGAGGGGTCGGTGTAGTAATGAGGATCCTTCTCTCTATAGAGAGGCACAGAGGTTGGTGTAGTAATGAGGATCCTTCTCTCTATAGAGAGGTGGAGGGGTCGGTGTAGTAATGAGGATCCTTCTCTATATAGAGAGGTGGAGGGGTCGGTGTAGTAATGAGGATCCTTCTCTCTATAGAGAGGTGAAGGGGTCATTGTAGTAATGAGGATCCTTTTCTCTATAAGGGGGTGGAGGGGTCGGTGTAATGAGGATCCTTCTCTCTATAGAGAGGCACAGAGGTTGGTGTAGTAATGAGGATCCTTCTCTCTATAGAGAGGCACAGAGGTTGGTGTAGTAATGAGGATCCTTCTCTCTATAGAGAGGTGGAGGGGTCGGTGTAGTAATGAGGATCCTTCTCTATATAGAGAGGCGGAGGGGTCGGTGTAGTAATGAGGATCCTTCTCTATATAGAGAGGCGGAGGGGTCGGTGTAGTAATGAGGATCCTTCTCTCTATAGAGAGGCGGAGGGGTCAGTGTAGTAATGAGGACTCTTCTCTCTGGAGAGGCGGGAGGTGGGGGTCGGTGTAATGAGGATCCTTCTCTCTATAGAGAGGCGGAGGGGTCGGTGTAGTAATGAGGATCCTTCTCTCTATAGAGAGGCGGAGGGGTCGGTGTAGTAATGAGGATCCTTCTCTCTATAGAGAGGCGGAGGGGTCGGTGTAGTAATGAGGACTCTTCTCTCTATGGAGAGGCGGAGGGGTCGGTGTAGTAATGAGGACTCTTCTCTCTATGGAGAGGAGGTGAAGGGGTCGGTGTAGTAATGAGGACTCTTCTCTCTATGGAGAGGCGGAGGGGTTGGTGTAGTAATTTCCCAGGGGGCAATGTTCTAGAATACACTGACATTGAGACACGTGATGGTGTCTCTGCGGTGTTTTGGTTGATCTCCCTGATGTCAACCAGCGTCCTTTTGCATGCACTTACTAGTCATTGCTCCCACTAGCCAGAAACCTACTCCACACTGATGAGGGGCAAAAACCCCGAAACAGCTGTCTGTGGATGGATACCTTGCTGAGGTGGTTTCCTTAACTGGAGAACGCCTTTGGCTTGGTTGTTCCTTCCCGGAGGGAAGGTCTGGCTAGTTCACTGACGTCGAGACATGTGATGGTGTCTCTGCAGTGTTCTATTGCATAGGTGTAGTAATGAGGATCCTTCTCTCTATAGAGAGGCACAGAGGTTGGTGTAGTAATAAGGATCCTTCTCTCTAGAGAGGCGGAGGGGTCAGTATAGTAATGAGGACTCTTCTCTCTATAGAGAGGTGGAGGGGTCGGCATAGTAATGAGGACACTTCTCTCTATAGAGAGGCGGAGGGGTCAGTGTAGTAATGAGGACTCTTCTCTCTATAGAGAGGTGGAGGGGTCGGTGTAGTAATGAGGACTCTTCTCTCTATAGAGAGGTGGAGGGGTCGGTGTAGTAATGAGGACTCTTCTCTCTATAGAGAGGTGGAGGGGTCGGTGTAGTAATGAGGACTCTTCTCTATAGAGAGGAGGAGGCGTCGGTGTAGTAATGAGGATCCTTCTCTCTATAGAGAGGCGGAGGGGTCGGTGTAGTAATGAGGATCCTTCTCTCTATAGAGAGGCGGAGGGGTCGGTGTAGTAATGAGGATCCTTCTCTCTATAGAGAGGCAGAGGGGTCGGTGTAGTAATGAGGATCCTTCTCTCTATAGAGAGGCAGAGGGGTCGGTGTAGTAATGAGGATCCTTCTCTCTATACAGAGGCAGAGGGGTCGGTGTAGTAATGAGGATCCTTCTCTCTATAGAGAGGCGGAGGGGTCGGTGTAGTAATGAGGATCCTTCTCTCTATAGAGAGGCGGAGGGGTCGGTGTAGTAATGAGGATCCTTCTCTCTATAGAGAGGCGGAGGGGTCATTGTAGTAATGAGGACTTTTCTCTCTATAGAGAGGCGGAGAAGGGGTAGGTGTAGTAATGAGGATCCTTCTCTCTATAGAGAGGTCAGAGTCACCAGCGTCTTACAAAAGCTTCATCCAACCAAGAAAACTCAGAAAAGACGATCCAAGATGTCTGAATCTCTTCCGAGGAAACAGATGAAAATCAACACGTTCTTCCGGGTGACGAAGATGGCGCATGAGGTGAAGGTGAGAGAAGATGCTGCAGTCACTGACTGATCCCTCCCTCCTGGGGGCGCTCCGCTCCATTACAGCTGCTTTGTTTTGCTTTCACAATGTATTTTTATACGGTGCAGCATCAGCCAATAGCTGCAGAGCAGGAGGTCTGTACGGTGCAGGATCAGCCAGTAGCTGCAGAGCAGGAGGTCTGTACGGTGCAGGGTCAGCCAATAGCTGTAGAGCAGGAGGTCTGTACGGTGCAGCATCAGCCAATAGCTGTAGAGCAGGAGGTCTGTACGGTGCAGGATCAGCCAATAGCTGCTTAGTAGGAGGTCTGTACGGTGCACGATCAGCCAGTAGCTGCAGAGCAGGAGGTCTGTACGGTGCAGGATCAGCCAATAGCTGCTGAGCAGGAGGTATGTACTGTGCAGGATCAGCCAATAGCTGCAGAGCAGGAGGTCTGTACGGTGCAGGATCAGCCAATAGCTGCTGAGCAGGAGGTATGTACGGTGCAGGATCAGCCAATAGCTGCAGAGCAGGAGGTCTGTACTGTGCAGGATCAGCCAATAGCTGCAGAGCAGGAGGTCTGTACGGTGCAGGATCAGCCAATAGCTGCTGAGCAGGAGGTATGTACGGTGCAGGATCAGCCAATAGCTGTAGAGCAGGAGGTCTGTACGGTGCATTATCAGCCAATAGCTGCAGAGCAGGAGGTCTGTACGGTGCAGGATCAGCCATTAGATGCAGAGCAGGAGGTCTGTACGGTGCAGGATCAGCCAATAGCTGCAGAGCAGGAGGTCTGTACTGTGCAGGATCAGCCAATAGCTGCAGATTAGGAGGTCTGTACGGTGCAGGATCAGCCAATAGCTGCAGATTAGGAGGTCTGTATGGTGCAGGATCAGCCAATAGCTTCAGAGCGGGAGGTCTGTACGGTGCAGGGTCAGCCAATAGCTGTAGAGCAGGAGGTCTGTACGGTGCAGGATCAGCCATTAGCTGCAGATTAGGAGGTCTGTACGGTGCAGGATCAGCCAATAGCTGTAGAGCAGGAGGTCTGTACGGTGCAGGATCGGCCAATAGCTGCAGAGCAGGAGGTCTGTACGGTGCAGGATCGGCCAATAGCTGCAGAGCAGGAGGTCTGTACGGTGCAGGATCAGCCAATAGCTGCAGTGTAGGAGGTCTGTACGGTGCAGGATCAGCCAATAGCTGTAGAGCAGGAGGTCTGTACTGTGCAAGATCAGCCAATAGCTGCAGAGCTGAAGGTCTGTACGGTGCAGGGTCAGCCAATAGCTGCAGAGCAGGAGGTCTGTACTGTGCAGGATCAGCCAATAGCTGCAGAGCAGAAGGTCTGTACGGTGCAGGATCAGCCAATAGCTGTAGAGCAGGAGGTCTGTACGGTGCAGGATCAGCCAGTAGCTGCAGAGCAGGAGGTCTGTACGGTGCAGGATCAGCCAATAGCTGTAGAGCAGGAGGTCTCTACGGTGCAGGATCAGCCAATAGCTGCAGAGCAGGAGGTCAGTACTGTGCAGGATCAGCCAATAGCTGTTGAGCAGGAGGTCTGTACTGTGCAGGATCAGCCAATAGCTGCAGAGCAGGAGGTCTGTACGGTGCAGGATCAGCCAATAGCTGTAGAGCAGGAGGTCTGTACGGTGCAGGATCAGCCAATAGCTGCAGAGCAGGAGGTCTGTACGGTGCAGGATCAGCCAATAGCTGCAGAGCAGGAGGTCTCTACGGTGCAGGATCAGCCAATAGCTGCAGAGCGGGAGGTCAGCACGGTGCAGGATCAGCCAATAGCTGCAGAGCAGGAGGTCTCTACAGTGCAGGATCAGCCAATAGCTGCAGAGCAGGAGGTCTGTACGGTGCAGGATCAGCCAATAGCTGCAGAGCAGGAGGTCTGTACGGTGCAGGATCAGCCAATAGCTGTAGAGCAGGAGGTCTGTACGGTGCAGGATCAGCCAATAGCTGCAGAGCAGGAGGTCTGTACGGTGCAGGATCAGCCAATAGCTGTAGAGCAGGAGGTCTGTACGGTGCAGGATCAGCCAATAGCTGCAGAGCAGGAGGTCTGTACGGTGCAGGATCAGCAAATAGCTGCAGAGCAGGAGGTCTCTACGGTGCAGGATCAGCCAATAGCTGCGGAGCGGGAGGTCAGCACGGTGCAGGATCAGCCAATAGCTGCAGAGCGGGAGGTCAGCACGGTGCAGGATAAGCCATTAGCTGCAGAGCAGGAGGTCTGTACGGTGCAGGATCAGCCAATAGCTGTAGAGCAGGAGGTCTGTACGGTGCAGGATCAGCCAATAGCTGCAGAGCAGGAGGTCTTTACGGTGGAGGATCAGCAAATAGCTGCAGTGTGTTATCATGATATACAGCAGTGTTCTGAACATGTTGGGAGTTGTAGTCTCGCAGCAGCAGGATTCATCATGCTCCTATCTGTGTGTACGGCACGGACGGGCTCTGCCTATTGGCCACTCTCCTGGGTTGGGCATCTGGAAGCAGCGGGTATAATGATACTTATTAGGACGGCAGATGACTATGAAATGTGCTGGGATTGACACGTCCTCTCCTGTCCCCTTAGTCCTGCCCGGGGACACGTCCCGTATCATCAGCGGAATGACGTCCAGGAGGATCGATCGGCTGGGGCCCCCGAGGGTCTCTGAACTATAAATCACCATGGCTGTTGTCAATCTGTCTGGAGGGGTGAAGGGCAGCTGCTTGTTGGATCTGTTGTCTCCTCATCCCTGACTCTCCATCCCGTCTGCCGGCTCTTACACCACGGCGGCCTAGAGACGCAGAGCTCCTCACTCCAGCTAATCATGGCACTGATCTGATATAACATATAACGGTTTACGCTGAGATCCCATCGTAATAACTCTGCAGAGAGACTTTATTCTTAAGCCGCAGAGACGTCTACATTGCTGACTCTCTCATTCCTCTACAATTACATTTGCATCTTACTCCAGGCAATGCAGACCGACCACCACCATCATCACCCCCACCACTAATCATCATCACCACCCTCGCCACCCCCACCATATCCATCACCACCCCCACCACCAATCATCACCACCACCACCCCCTCCATATCCATCACCACCCCTACCACCACCATCACCACCCCCGCCATATCCATTACCACCCCCACCACCAATCATCACCAGTATCACTACCCCCACCATATCACCATCTTCATCCTCACCACCACCACCATCCCCACAACCATCACCACCCCCACCACCATCCCCCCCCCCCACACTAATCATTACCATCACCCCCACCATCACCACCCCCACCACCAGTCATCCCCACCCCACCATCACCCCCCCCACACACACACTAATCATTACCATCACCACCCCCACCACCAGTCATCCCCACCCCACCATCACCCTCCCCCCCTCCACACACACACTAATCATTACCATCACCCCCACCATCACCACCCCCACCACCAGTCATCCCCACCCCACCATCACCCCCCCCCCCACACACACACACACACTAATCAGTACCATCACCCCCACCATCACCACCCCCACCACCAGTCATCCCCACCCCACCATCACCCTCCCCCACTCCACACACACACTAATCATTACCATCACCACCCCACTGATCATTACCATCACCACCCCCACCACCAGTCATCCCCACCATCACCCCCCCACAAATCATTACCATCACCCCCCAACTAATCATTACCATCACACCCACCATCACCCCCCCAACTAATCATTACCATTACCATCACCCCCACCATCACCCCCCCCACACACACACTAATCATTACCATCACCACCCCCATCACCCCCCAACTAATCATTACCATCACCCCCACCATCACCCCCCCAACTAATCATTACCATCACCCCCACCATCACCCCTCCCCAACTAATCATTACCATCACCCCCACCATCACCCCTCCCCAACTAATCATTACCATCACCCCCACCATCACCCCTCCCCAACTAATTATTACCATCACCCCCACCATCACCCCCCCCCCCCAACTAATCATTACCATCACCCCCACCCCCACCATATCCTAGTGGTGTATGTTTTATTATAATGTTTGATTTTAAAGGTTCCTCTCAGAATCCATCTTTGTTCTCACTCCCGTGATGTGTTAAGCTTTCTGGGCCGCTCTCTGCGGCCGCTCATGTCTGGACTCTCATCATGCTACGAGGGACTCCTGAGCGGCCCGCCCAGGTCTGCAGGATGTAGATGCAGGTGTATAGGGGTCTGTTTGTGATCTTGTCACCTAGATCTGTTGGGTTTGTCTCCTGGATCTGCTTAGTACTGGACTGTTCCTTCTCTGCTCTCTACATTTTATATGTCCTTTATTATATATAATATATATTGTCCTTTTATTATAATCCCTAAACTATTGCATATAAAAGCCTCAACCTCTAATCGTTTTTCCTTCTTGCCGTCCGTAGAGTTTGTCTTTTGTGACTTGGTGATGGCCAGTTATCGCCGGTCTCGCTCGGGGTGGTGTCCGCATACTGTGTTCAGCTCGTAGTGTGGGGGGAGATGTTTAATGGTTGCACTGATTGTGATGCCCTATAGCTCCTCTCCTATGGGCAGTGGGGCAGTGTACTATGATGAAGGGTTGTACTGGCCCAGCAGAGAACCTGCCATAGCTTAGGAGGAGATGCCATCATCTATGGCCACTAGGGGCTGGGTTGTTTTTTTTAAAAGGGTTTTTTATGCAATTTGTCCAGTACATAATGTAAACCATAACAAGACAACTAGAAAATTAACGCACAGGCATCAGGTGACATAAGAGCAGACCAGGTTTAGGTTAGGGAAATAGGAATCTGGAAAGTCAGTGTCCGTGACAGCATATGCCTCCCATTATTTGGCTCTGTAGCCGGAATGAATATAGGATCAGAACAGCAACTCGATGCCTCGAGCCCTAAATCAAGGGCTGTAACAATATACCCCAACAGAACACATAGCGCACTCATTCACACTCCATTCACACCCTGCCACCTACCTGCCCTCCAACCCCAGCTCAGAGGATTGAACAGTCCTTTGTCCTCATGTCTGTATTGGGGTGGCCATATCTGGTACCGCTAGCCACTGTAGCCAAATGTTTTGGTAGAGCAATTTATTCCAATTTAACTGTGTATTATGTACCTCTGTACTGTATGCATAGAAAAAAAAGCGCTGCGGAATCTGTTGGCGCTATACAAATAAATTTATTATTATTATTATTATATAAGGGAATGTAGGAATTGGCCAGGGACTTCCAGTGTGATAGGAAAGGAGTGTCAGGGGATTTCTGTGCCATGATCACCACCTTTCTGGCACAAACTAGCAGTATACAGAAAAAAAGGCGTTTGTATGTGCCGAATACAATAGTGTCTATAACACCAAGTAGGCATAACTAGGGAGATAGGATCAGTGGAAAATCAAAGGGCTGATGCAGAAACAGCAGCACTGAGGACCAGAAAGGCAGCATGAAAACACCGAATGGAGAAAGGTAACGGTATCGCTGTGGCAGCGGAAGCAAATATCATCGGTCGCCATTCCCAGCAGCTTTAAGCGGGCTGGAGTAAAAACAACCCTATGTAGAAAACAGAATTGTATGGGAAGGTCTTGTGCACTCACTACTGACAACAGAAAGTGATGAGTGACGTCCTCCCAGTCGTCTGCAATGAGCTCAGGGATGTCACTCAGCCACTTCGTATAGGCTCTGTGTGGCACACTGATTGTAGGAGGGCGTAAATATTCGTCAGGGGCTTTTCCAAATCCTCTGTACGCAATAGGGTCTCAAGACTGGATGTGAAAAGGGTGATCTTGTTTGACCCAAACTCAGCCCGAACCAACTGTCCCAACTGAAGAAACTGGGTCGATTGGACAGCCATTTAATGCGACCTGCAGCTCCCCAGAGGAGACAAAGCTTGTAGAGTCAAGGAAAAGTTGACCCAGGTACTTAAGTCCCCTAGAAGTCCAGTATCCGATCGCTGGGTGATTAACAAAATAGCGCAAATGTGGATTCAGCCAAAGAGGAGTCTTGGGCGATAAGAAGGGGGCAAGGTTATCCAATCTCCTCTGAGTCCAAGCAACCGCCACTGCTCTTACTGAAAGCAGAGGAGCATCTCCCACTCTCCTGTACCTAAATAGAGTATTTGCCAGTCCCTCATAGGAGCCATAAGGGCCCCATACAAAGAGGCAGCTGCATTGCTATAATTAATATCGAGCCACCAGTGTGCATAAACTAATTGTGAGGCAAGATAGTAGGCGTAGAAGTTGGGAGCAGCCAATCACCATAGAACCTCTTATATCTTACTGATATTGTACCTGTGTGAGCAACCAGGTGAACTAGTTATAGGAGATGTGCTCTGTATAGGTAAGAGGTGAAGATGCTCTCAGAATCATTGACCACTGGCCGACCCTCAGGATGGATGACCACTGGCTGTCCCTCAGGATGGATGACCACTGGCCGTCCCTCAGGATGGATGACCACTGGCCCACCCTCAGGATGGATGACCACTGGCCCACCCTCAGGATGGATGACCACTGGCCGACCCTTAGCATGGGTGACCACTGGCCCACCCTCAGGATGGATGACCACTGGCCGTCCCTCAGGATGGATGACCACTGGCCGACCCTCAGGATGGATGACCACTGGCCGACCCTCAGGATGGGTGACCACTGGCCGACCCTCAGGATGGATGACCACTGGCCCACCCTCAGGATGGATGACCACTGGTGGAATTTCCTGCTCCACACTGACAAGGGGCAAAACCCCCAGGGCACCTGTCTGTGGCTTCATGGACCCTTTTTTCTTCCTCCCCCTCTAAGGAGATGACTGACAGGTATCTAAGTGAAGCAATAAAGATGGTTCCTCCATCCTTCCCCCTCAGAGACCCTGCATAAATGTCCTCAAGTCTATTCACTCAGCTGTCCTCCTCCTCACAGGCACTGACTCAACTGTGAGCAATGACTGACTTCCTGTCTGTGCTGACTGACTCCTCTGACTCCCTGTCTGCACTGACTGACTCCCTGTCTGCACTGACTGACTCCTCTGACTCCCTGTCTGCACTGACTGACTTCCTGTCTGTGCTGACTGACTCCTCTGACTCCCTGTCTGCACTGACTGACTGACTGACTCCCTCCCTGTCTGCACACACTGACTCCTCTGAGTGACTCCATGTCTCCACCGACTCCTGAAACTGAACTTAAAGGAGAAGTCTGGGCAAAACATATTTTTTATTATGTTATTACATTAGGAAAGTTAGACAAATTCCTAATATACACTAATTATAGGAAATGCACATCTACTGCTATTTTCCTCAATATAGTAGATCAGACAGGCTTCAATTCCTCTCAAAAACCGTGACGTTACGAATCTGGTGTATTTCATAAAAAGTGTCCAGCAGGGGGCGCACTATATGGAGAAATTACATTGTAAGAACAACTATATCGCAAGTGCCAGCAGCCCCCTCCACGGCACATAGGACTGGGCTGCTGGCACTTGTGGTGCGGCTGCCCCCCTTTAGCTTTCTCCCCCCCACACCAGCAGCCCCCAGTGAAAACCCCCACTGGGGTCACTGGTCTGGGGTCTGCTGTCACGGGGGGCAGCCACACCACAAGTGCCAGCAGCCCGTCCTATGTGCCGTGGACGGGGCTGCTGGCACTTGTGATATAGTTATTCTTACAATGTAATTTCTCCATATAGTGTGCCCCCTGCTGGACACTTCATATGAATTATACCTTTATACCTGATTTGTGACATCACAATTTCTTTTTAGAGAAATTGAAGCCTGCCTGATCTACTAAATTGAGGGAAATAGCAGTACATGTGCATTTCCCATAATTACTGTAAATTAGGAATTTGTCTAACTTTCCTTGTGTAATAACATATTAAAAAATACCTTTTGCCCGGAGTTTTCCTTTAACTTCCTGTCACGGCTCAGTTTCTTTTGTGTAGCTCATTAGCATAGCTTCACCCACCTGCCGAAATCTTCCATCAGTAACTGTACCATTTCTGTTAGGAGCCTGCAGGTGGCGCTGCTGGGTGTAGGTGTGTGTAACCATCCTGTGCTGCCAGTAACACTCATATCACACGTTACACACACAACACTTTATATTAATGCATCACATAACTGTAAGACCAAAGTAGGAAGATCAGTGCTGGAGGGAACATCAGTGTTGGAACATCGGGGTGGAGGGAACATCAGTGTTGGAGCCCCCAGGATGGAGAGAACATCGGGGTGGAGGGAACATCAGTGTTGGAGCCCCCAGGATGGAGAGAACATCGGGGTGGAGGGAACATCAGGGTTGGGGCCATTGTGGTGGAGGGAACATCAGTGCTGGGGCCCCCAGGGTGGAGGGAACAGCAGGGTTGAAGCCACCGGGGTGGAGGAACCATCAGGTCTGGAGCCACCGGGGGGGGAGGAACCATCAGTGCTGGAGCCACCGGGGTGGAGGGAACGTCAGTTCTGGAGCCCCCGGGGTGGAAGGAACATCAGTGCTGGAGCCACCAGGGTGGAGGAACCATCAGTGCTGGAGCCCCCAAGGCGGAGGGAACATCAGTGCTGGAGCCCCCGGGGTGGAGAGAACATCAGTTCTGGAGCCCCCGGGGTGGAGGGAACATCATTGCTGGAGCCACCAGGGTGGAGGAACCATCAGTGCTGGAGCCCCCAAGGTGGAGGGAACATCAGTGCTGGAGGGAACATTAGAGCTGGGGCCCCCGGGTTGAAGGAACCATCAGTGCTGGAGCCCCCATGCTGGAGGGAACATCAGTGCTGGAGCCCCCAGGGTGGAGGGAACATCAGTGCTGGAGCCACCGTGGTGGAGGAACCATCAGGTCTAGAGCCATTGGGGTGGAGGGAACATCAGTGCTGGAGCATCCATGCTGGAGGGAACATCAGTGCTGGAGCCACCGGTGTGAAGGAACCATCAGGTCTAGAGCCACCGGGGTGGAGGAACCATCAGGTCTAGAGCCACTGGGGTAGAGGGAACTTCAGTGCTGGAGCCCCTGGGGTGAAGGGAACATCAGTGCTGGGGCCCCCGGGGTGGAGGTAACATCAGTGCTGGGGCCCCCGGGGTGGAGGGAATATCAGTGCTGGAGCCCCCAGGGTGGGGGTAACATCAGTGCTGGAGCCCCTGGGGTGGAGAGAACATCAGTGCTGGAGCCACCGGGGTGGAGGAACCATCAGGTCTAGAGCCACTGGGGTGGAGGGAACATCAGTGCTGGAGCCCCCGGGGTGGAGGGAACATCAGTGCTGGGGCCCCCGGGGTGGAGGGAACATCAGTGCTGGGGCCCCCGGGGTGGAGGGAACATCAGTGCTGGGGCCCCCGGGGTGGAGGGAATATCAGTGCTGGAGCCCCCAGGGTGGGGGTAACATCAGTGCTGGAGCCCCTGGGGTGGAGAGAACATCAGTGCTGGAGCCACCGGGGTGGAGGAACCATCAGGTCTAGAGCCACTGGGGTGGAGGGAACATCAGTGCTGGAGCCCCCGGGGTGGAGGGAACATCAGTGCTGGGGCCCCCGAGGTGGAGGGAACATCAGTGCTGGAGCCCCCATGCTGGAGGGAACATCAGTGCTGGAGTCACCAGGGTGGAGGGAACATCAGTGCTGGAGTCACCAGGGTTAAGTTTAACTTTTGTTTTGCCTGACCCAGGATAGGATGGTTCCTAATTAGAGTTAGCAGCTGCAGTTCTGCTTACAACTTAAAATCACAGAAACAGACAGCTGATGTACGTATCAGTAACATAAGTTAGGCAAGCGCCCCCTTTATTGTTTTGTGTTTACTTTTATAGACAGAATATGGGGAGTTGTTACTCATGCGCAGTGTATTCAAGTATTGCAAATGTAACATATGTGTCAGGGTTCCTGGAAAATATCATTGTGAGCGGGAGTTCCTATTCCTTTTTTTCTTCCAGACCATCTTTCTGTCACGCTGTGATCACGTACTTATTGAGAGAGCTGTATATATAGGTGTATACCTACAGCTACGGTGTAAGCAGCTAGAATCACATCACCTAGCCTTATCAGTCCCCCTTTTGACATCCGTGGAGCATGGACTTGGATCATCACTGGTGGTTGGTTAGTAGCCGGAGGTTGCAAGGGTTCCACCCTCAGCCACGGGTTGATCGAAGGGAACACGTTTTCTTTCACAGGTGACCTCATCCTCCGAGTACAGAATCCAACCTCCAGAAATGTCCAGGCAGCACAGATTCAAGAGAACCGATAAGAGAAAGAAAACACAGTCACATTAGTCACCTATATGATGGTAGATCTTCTCCTTGTTCATCAAGGTTTTATACGAGAGAGGATACACATAAACACTTTTACTGGCAAACAGATCAGTATTTTGCATAAGACCACCTGGAAGAGACCCTGAAGGACTCCTATTAGTTTATGGGCATCACCATAGGAGAGACAAAAATAGTACTATACGTTTTATCCGAGGAATCCGCGCTGAATCCGCATGCATTCAGCGCTGAAATTCAGCGAGTATTTGGTGAGTAAACTAGACTATACCAGAACATATACTAGAATCCTCCTCTCCCCCTCTTTTCCCCATTTCTGCTCTGATTCAGCGAGTAATTTCCGCTTGTATTACGCTTGTATTCCGCGCTGAAACAGAAAATCAGAGCCCCATTGATTTGTAAAGGCGTCCGCTAGCGGAAGAATGAACATGTTCATTCTTCTGGCGGAAAGCGGATTAGTTCAGTGCGGAAATTCCACTGTGTGAACTGCAGAGCAGAATTTCCATTCAACACAATGGAAATTAGCTCTGCACCTATTTTAACGGCTGAAATTTCAGCGCTGATTCAGCACAGAGATTCAGCTGCTTTTGCTCAGTGGGAACGAGCCCTTAGTGTAAAAAAAAAAAAAAAAGTGTTGTTGTCAATAAAAATCCCCCTCCCCTAATAAAAGTTAGAATCACCCCCCTTTTCCCATGTTATAAATAAAAGTAAATAAATAGATAAATAAACATGTTTGGTATCGCCACGTGCGTAATCGCCCGAACTATTAATTAATCACATTCCTGATCTCGCACGGTAAATGGCGTCAGCGCCAAAAAATCCCAAAGTGCAAAATTGCGCATTTTTGGTCGCATCAAATCCAGAAAAATTGTAATAAAAAGCGATCAAAAAGTCGCATATGCGCAATCAAGGTACCGATAGAAAGATCACATCATGGCGCAAAAAATGACACCTGACACCGCCCCATAGACCAAAGGATAAAAGCGCTATAAGCCGGGGAATGGAGAGATTAAGGAACATATATTTGTTAACAATGGTCTGAATTTTTTACAGGCCATCAGATAATATATAAGTTATACATGTTACATATCGTTGTAATCGTAACGACTTGAGGAACATAGATAACAAGTCAGTTTTACCCCAGGGCGAATGGCGTAAAAACAAATACCCCCGAAATAAACAAAATGCGTGTTTTGTTTTTTTTCAATTTCACCACACATTTATTTTTTTCAGGTTTCGCAGTGTCCTTTATGAAAAAATTCAGCCGTCATTGCAAAGTACAATTAGTGACGCACAAAATAAGGATAAGGGCTGATGTGGGTTTCTAGGTGGAAAAATGCAAATGCTATGGCCTTTTAAGCACAAGGAAAAAATGAAAACGTAAAAATTGAAATGGGCCCGGTCCTTAAGGGGTTAAAGATGATGGGTTCCTCCTTAGAGAACACCCGTACCATTCTCACACCTCTATCCCTAGGTAGCTTATTGGGGACTCTCCAGACCTTTCTAGGTCTTATAATAGGCTCCTGCTTGCGCGGGCGGGATGCAAAGAACTGGGATCGATATATCAAGAACTGAGATCTACACTCACCGGCCACTTTATTAGGTAGACCATGCTAGTAACAGGTTGGACCCCCTTTTGCCTTCAGAACTGCCTCAGTTCTTGGTGCCATAGATACAACAAGGTGCTGGAAGCTTCCTCAGAGATTTTGGTCCATAGTGACATGATGACATCACACAGTTGCCGCAGATTTGTCGGCTGCACATCCATGATGCCAATCTCCTGTTCCACCACATCCCAAAGATGCTCTATTGGATTGAGATCTGGTGACTGTGGAGGCCATTGGAGTACAGTGACCTCATTGTCATGTTCAAGAAACCAGTCTGAGATGATTCTAGCTTTATGACATGGCGCATTATCCTGCTGAAAGTCGCCATCAGATGTTGGGTCCATTGTGGTCATAAAGGGATGGACATGGTCAGCAACAATACTCAGGTAGGCTGGGGCGTTGCAACCATGCTCAATTGGTACCAAGGGGCCCAAAGAGTGCCAAGAAAATATTCCCCACACCATGACACCACCACCACCAGCCTGAACCGTTGGTACAAGGCAGGATGGATCCATGCTTTCATGTTGTTGACGCCAAAATCTGACCCTACCATCCGAATGTCGCAGCAGAAATCGAGACTCATCAGACCAGGCAACGTTTTTCCAATCTTCTACTGTCCAATTTCGATGAGCTTGTGCAAATTGTAGCCTCAGTTTCCTGTTCTTAGCTGAGCGGAGTGGCCCCCGGTGTGGTCTTCTGCTGCTGTAGCCCATCTGCCTCAGAGTTGGCCGTACTGTGCGTTCAGAGATGCTCTTCTGCCTACCTTGGTTGTAACGGTTGGCTATTTGAGTCACTGTTGCCTTTCTTTCAGCTGGAACCAGTCTGCCCATTCTCCTCTGACCTCTGGCATCAACAAGGCATTTCCGCCCACAGAACTGCCGCTCACTGGATGTTTTTTCTTTTTCGGACCATTCTCTGTAAACCCTAGAGATGTTTGTGCGTGAAAATCCCAGTAGATCAGCAGTTTCTGAAATACTCAGACCAGCCCTTCTGGCACCAACAACCATGCCACGTTCAAAGGCCCATACGTTCTTCCCCATACTGATGCTCGGTTTGAACTGCAGGAGATTGTCTTGACCATGTCTACATGCCTAAATGCACTGAGTTGCCGCCATGTGATTGGCTGATTAGAAATTAAGTGGTAATGTGCAGTTGGACAGGTGTACCTAATAAAGTGGCCGGTGAGTGTATATATCTATATTGTTCTCAATATCACCTGGACAGATTATTCTCAATTCAGGAACCCACTCATACAAAGAGTCTATGGTACGGATGATTTTCGGCGGAAAGTGCCGATTTGCGCATTATTTTATTCACAAATGGCCGATTTGCGAATAAAATATTCACAAATCGTCACTTTCCGCCGGGGGGTGGGGAGGGGGTGTGAAGGGGGCGAAACGGAGGGCGCAGACTCAGAGTCAAAAGATACGCAGAAAACCTACTCCAGTACTCAGCTGGCGTAGGTTTTCGGCGGTGCGCACCGGAGCGCACGGAATTTGTGTACAGGCAGTCCGCCTTTACATAAATCCCCGTAGCGCTGGAGATGCGGGGACATTTTTAAGTCCAGCGTAAAAAAACGCCGGACTTAATAAATGTCCCCCTATGTGCCTACTGTCTGTGCAATCTCTACCTTTCCAGAACTATCTAGGTCCTGTTACTAGGACACTTTTACCGTGCCTTATTTCCCAATACTTATCCCGTTATTCCCCTCAGACACACTACTCGCTCCCGTCCACTGGGGATTCACGGGAGGAGCACACACATTCCACTTACGGGATCTTATGTGACGTACGCTTCTCCAGTTCTCAACATTCACCTGTTGCGACAGCAATGCAACACCTTAACCTTAACCTTGTCCTATCCTGGGTTACAGAGTTCTTTGTCTCACAAATCAGACCCGACATTGCAAACATATAGAGAACACAGATGACAGAATCTAGATAGATCCGCTACTCTGAGGCAGAGAAAGTACGTAAGAAAAAAGGTTTTTCTTACCTTGCCAGATATATATGTGCGTCCGATGACGGATAAATCACCACGTCCTGTCTCTCCGTGTTCTAGTTTGTGAGTGGTCGGGTACCTTTTCGGGCACCAACTGATAAGGTTAACTTTTGTTTTGTCTGACTTTATGAAGCCAGACACTCCCCAGGATAGGATGATTTCAGATTAGAGTTAGCAGCTGCAGTTCTGCTTACACCTTAAAATCACAGACACAGACATCTGATGTACGTATCAGAAACATAAATTTGGGAAGCGCCCCCTTTATTGATTTGTGTTAACTTTTATAGACATAATATGGAATGGTATTACTAATGCGCAGTGTATTCAAGTATTGCAAACGTAACATATGTGTCAGGGTTCCTGGAAAATATCATTATGAGCGAGAGTTCCCATTCCTTTCTTCCTTCCAGACCATCTTTCTGTCACATTCTGATCATCTGCTTATTCAGAGAGCTGTTTATATAGGGTGGAGGGAACATCAGTGCTGGAGCCCCCGGGGTGGAGGGAACATCAGAGCTGGGGCCACCGGGGTGGAGGAACCATCAGAGCTGGAGCCACCATGCTTGAGTGAACATTAGTGCTGGAGCCACCAGGGTGGAGGAAACATCAGTGCTGGAGCCACCGGGGTGGAGGGAACATCAGAGCGGGAGCCACAATGCTGGAGTGAACGTCAGTGCTGAAGCCACTGGGGTGGAGGGAACATCAGTGCTGGAGCCCCTGGGTGAAGGGAACATCAGTGATGGAGCCACCGGGGTGGAGGAAACATCAGAGCTGGAGCCACTGGGGTGGAGGAACCATCAGTGCTGGGGCCCTCGGGGTGGAGGAAACATCAGTGATGGGGCCCTCGGGTTAAAGGAAACATCAGTTCTGGAGCCCTCGGGGTGGAGGGAACATCAGTGCTTGGGCCCTTGGGGTGGAGGGAACATCAGTGCTGGAGCCCTCGGGGTGGAGGGAACATCAGTGCTGGAGCCCCCATGCTGAAAGAAACATCAGTGCTGGAGCCACCAGGGTGGACCGTGGACGGAACATCAGGGCTGGAGCCACCGGGATGGAGGGAACATCAGTGCTGGACCCACTGGGGTGGAGGAACCATCAGTGCTGGAGCCCCCATGCTGGAGGCAACATCAGTGCTGGAGGCACTGGGGTGGAGGGATCATCAGTGCTGGATCCCCCGGGTGGAGGGAACATCAGTGCTGGAGCCCCCATGCTGAAGGAAACATCAGTGCTGGAGCCACCGGGGTGGAGGAAACATCAGAGCTGGAGCCACCATGCTGGCGGGAACATCAGTTCTGGAGGCACTGGGGGGGAGGGATCATCAGTGCTGGATCCCCCAGGTGGAGGGAACATCAGTGCTGGAGCCCCCATGCTGAAGGAAACATCAGTGCTGGAGCCACCGGGGTGGAGGAAACATCAGAGCTGGAGCCACCATGCTGGAGTGAACATCAGTGCTGGAGCCACCGGGGTGGAGGGAACATCAGGACTGGAGCCACCGGGATGGAGGGAACATCAGTGCTGGAGCCCCTGGGGTGGAGAGAACATCAGGGCTGGAGCCACCGGGGTGGAGGAACCATCAGTGCTGGAGCCACTGGGGTGGAGGGAACATCAGTGCTGGAGCCCCTGGGTGAAGGGAACATCAGTGCTGGAGCCACCAGGGTGGAGGAAACATCAGTGCAGGAGCCACCGTGGTGGAGGGAACATCAGGGCTGGAGCCACCGGGGTGGAGGAAACATCAGAGCTGGAGCCACCGGGCTGGATTGAACATCAGTGCTGGAGCCACCGGGATGGGGGAACATCAGTGCTGGAGCCACCGGGATGGGGGAACATCAGTGCTGGAGCCCCCATGCTGGAGGGAACATCAGTGCTGGAGCCACTGGGGTGGAGGGAACATCAGTGCTGGAGCCCCTGGGTAAAGGGAACATCAGTGCTGGAGCCACCGGGGTGGAGGAAACATCAGTGCTGCAGCCACCGTGGTGGAGGGAACATCAGGGCTGGAGCCACCGGGGTGGAGGGAACATCAGTGCTGGAGCCACCGGGCTGGAGGAACCATCAGTGCTGGGTCCCTCGGGGTGGAGGAAACATCAGAGCTGGAGCCACCAGGGTGGACCGTGGACGGAACATCAGGACTGGAGCCACCGGGATGGAGGGAACATCAGTGCTGGAGCCCCTGGGGTGGAGGAAACATCAGTGCTGGAGCCAACGTGGTGGAGGGAACATCAGGGCTGGAGCCACTGGGGTGGAGAAACCATCAGTGCTGGAGCCCCTGGGTGAAGGGAACATCAGTGCTTGAGCCACCAGGGTGGAGAAACCATCAGAGCTGGAGCCACCGGGATGGAGGGAACATCAGTGCTGGAGCCCCCATGCTGGAGGGAACATCAGTGCTGGAGCCATCAGGGTGGAGGAAACATCAGAGCTGGAGCCACCAGGGTGGAGGGAACATCAGAGCTGGAGCCACCGGGGTGGAGGAAACATCAGAGCTGGAGCCACCATGCTGGAGTGAACATCAGTGCTGGAGCCACCGGGGTGGAGGTAACATCAGGACTGAAGCCACTGGGATGGAGGGAACATCAGTGCTGGAGCCCCTGGGGTGGAGAGAACATCAGTGCTGGAGCCACCGGGGTGGAGGAACCATCAGTGCTGGAGCCACTGGGGTGGAGGGAACATTAGTGCTGGAGCCCCTGGGTGAAGGGAACATCAGTGCTGGAGCCACCAGGGTGGAGGAACCATCAGAGCTGGAGCCACCGGGATGGAGGGAACATCAGTGCTGGAGCCCCTGGGGTGGAGAGAACATCAGGGCTGGAGCCACCGGGGTGGAGGAACCATCAGTGCTGGAGCCACTGGGGTGGAGGGAACATCAGTGCTAGAGCCCCTGGGTGAAGGGAACATCAGTGCTGGAGCCACCAGGGTGGAGGAAACATCAGTGCAGGAGCCACCGTGGTGGAGGGAACATCAGGGCTGGAGCCACCGGGGTGGAGGAAACATCAGAGCTGGAGCCACCGGGCTGGATTGAACATCAGTGCTGGAGCCACCGGGATGGGGGAACATCAGTGCTGGAGCCACTGGGGTGGAGGGAACATCAGTGCTGGAGCCACCGTGGTGGAGGGAACATCAGTGCTGGAGCCACTGGGGTGGAGGGAACATCAGTGCTGGAGCCACCGGGGTGGAGGAAACATCAGTGCTGCAGCCACCGTGGTGGAGGGAACATCAGGGCTGGAGCCACCGGGGTGGAGGGAACATCAGTGCTGGAGCCACCGGGCTGGAGGAACCATCAGTGCTGGGTCCCTCGGGGTGGAGGAAACATCAGAGCTGGAGCCACCAGGGTGGACCGTGGACGGAACATCAGGACTGGAGCCACCGGGATGGAGGGAACATCAGTGCTGGAGCCCCTGGGGTGGAGGAAACATCAGTGCTGGAGCCAACGTGGTGGAGGGAACATCAGGGCTGGAGCCACTGGGGTGGAGAAACCATCAGTGCTGGAGCCCCTGGGTGAAGGGAACATCAGTGCTTGAGCCACCAGGGTGGAGAAACCATCAGAGCTGGAGCCACCGGGATGGAGGGAACATCAGTGCTGGAGCCCCCATGCTGGAGGGAACATCAGTGCTGGAGCCATCAGGGTGGAGGAAACATCAGTGCTGGAGCCACCAGGGTGGAGGGAACATCAGAGCTGGAGCCACTGGGGTGGAGGAAATATCATGACTGGAGCCACCGGGTGGAGAAAACATCAGAGCTGAAGCCACCAGGGTGGACCGTGGACGGAACATCAGGGCTGGAGCCACCGGGATGGAGGGAACATCAGGGCTGGAGCCACCGGGATGGAGGGAACATCAGTGCTGGAGCCCCCAGGTGGAGGGAACATCAGTGCTGGAGCCCCCATGCTGAAGGAAACATCAATGCTGGAGCCACCGGGGTGGAGGAAACATCAGAGCTGGAGCCACCATGCTGGAGTGAACATCAGTGCTGGAGCCACCGGGATGGAGGGAACATCAGTGCTGGAGCCCCCATGCTGGAGGGAACATCAGTGCTGGAGCCACCGGCGTGGAGGAAACATCAGTGCTGGAGCCACCATGGTGGAGGGAACATCAGGTCTAGAGCCACCGGACTGGAGGAACCATCAGTGCTGGGGCCCTCGGGGTGGAGGAAACATCAGAGCTGAAGCCACCAGGGTGGAGGGAACATCAGAGCTGGAGCCACTGGGGTGGAGGGAACATCAGGACTGGAGCAACCGGGGTGGAGAAAACATCAGAGCTGAAGCCACCAGGGTGGACCGTGGACGGAATATCAGGGCTGGAGCCACCGGGGTGGAGGAAACATCAGAGCTGGAGCCACCATGCTGGAGTGAACATCAGTGCTGGAGCCACCGGGGTGGAGGTAACATCAGGACTGGAGCCACTGGGATGGAGGGAACATCAGTGCTGGAGCCCCTGGGGTGGAGAGAACATCAGTGCTGGAGCCACCGGGGTGGAGGAACCATCAGTGCTGGAGCCACTGGGGTGGAGGGAACATTAGTGCTGGAGCCCCTGGGTGAAGGGAACATCAGTGCTGGAGCCACCAGGGTGGAGGAACCATCAGAGCTGGAGCAACCGGGATGGAGGGAACATCAGTGCTGGAGCCCCCATGCTGGAGGGAACATCAGTGCTGGAGCCACTGGGGTGGAGGGAACATCAGTGCTGGAGCCCCTGGGTGAAGGGAACATCAGTGCTGGAGCCACCGGGGTGGAGGGAACATCAGTGCTGGAGCCACCGGGGTGGAGGGAACATCAGTGCTGGAGCCCCTGGGTGAAGGGAACATTAGTGCTGGAGCTCCTGGGTGAAGGGAACATTAGTGCTGGAGCCACCAGGGTGGAGGAACCATCAGTGCTGGAGCAACCGGGATGGAGGGAACATCAGTGCTGGAGCCACCAGGGTGGAGGAACCATCAGTGCTGGAGCCCCCGGGGTGGAGGGAACATCAGTGCTGGAGCCACCGGGGTGGAGGTAACATCAGTGCTGGAGCCCCTGGGTGAAGGGAACATTAGTGCTGGAGCTCCTGGGTGAAGGGAACATTAGTGCTGGAGCCACCAGGGTGGAGGAACCATCAGTGCTGGAGCCCCCCGGGTGGAGGGAACATCAGTGCTGGGGCCACTGGGGTGGAGGGAACATCAGTGCACACACACCCTCATCAGAGCAGCCAATCCCCCTCCCCATTGGATGACACAGTAGAGCAGCCCCTCCCCCCAAACCCTCACCTGGGGTGGAACATCAGAGTGGTGGTGTTCTTGAGTATGTGTGATGGTTTGGTGAGGTAAGTGTGCTCTGCGATGTCTGATAATGTAAGTGTGCTGCGCTATGTTTGATGGTGTAAGTGTGCTGCACTATGTGTGATGAGGTAAGTGTTCTGCGCTATGTGTGATGGGGTAAGTGTGCTGCACTATGTGTGATGAGGTAAGTTGGCTGCGCTATGTGTGATGGGGTAAGTGTGCTGCGCTATGTGTGATGAGGTAAGTGCTGTGCTATGTGTGATGGTGTAAGTGTGCTGCACTGTGTGATGAGGTAAGTGTGCTGCGCTATGTTTGATGGTGTAAGTGTGCTGCACTATGTGTGATGAGGTAAGTGTGCTGTGCTATGTGTGATGAGGTAAGTGTGCTGTGCTATGTGTGATGAGGTAAGTGTGCTGTGCTATGTGTGATGGTGTAAGTGTGCTGAGGTAAGTGTGCTGCACTATGTGTGATGAGGTAAGTGTGCTGTGCTATGTGTGATGGTGTAAGTGTGCTGCGCTATGTGTGATCGTGTAAGTGTGCTGCGCTATGTGTGATGAGGTAAGTGTGCTGTGCTATGTGTGATGGTGTAAGTGTGCTGAGGTAAGTGTGCTGCACTATGTGTGATGAGGTAAGTGTGCTGTGCTATGTGTGATGGTGTAAGTGTGCTGCGCTATGTGTGATGGTGTAAGTGTGCTGCACTATGTGTGATGAGGTAAGTGTGCTGTGCTATGTGTGATGGTGTAAGTGTGCTGCACTATGTGTGATGAGGTAAGTGTGCTGTGCTATGTGTGATGGGGTAAGTGTGCTGTGCTATGTGTGATGAGGTAAGTGTGCTGTGCTATGTGTGATGAGGTAAGTGTGCTGTGCTATGTGTGATGAGGTAAGTGTGCTCTGTGATGTGTGATGATGTAAGTGTGCTGCGCTATGTGTGATGGTGTAAGTGTGCTGCACTATGTGTGATGGTGTAAGTGTGCTGTGCTATGTGTTATGGTGTAAGTGTGCTGCACTATGTGATGAGGTAAGTGCTGTGCTATGTGTGATGGTGTAAGTGTGCTGCACTATGTGTGATGAGGTAAGTGTGCTGTGCTATGTGTGATGGTGTAAGTGTGCTGCACTATGTGTGATGAGGTAAGTGTGCTGCGCTATGTGTGATGGTGTAAGTGTGCTGCACTATGTGTGATGAGGTAAGTGTGCTGCGCTATGTGTGATGAGGTAAGTGTGCTATGCGATGTGTGATGATGTAAGTGTGTTGCGCTATGTTTGATGGTGTAAGTGTACTGCACTATGTGTGATGGTGTAAGTGTGCTTTGCTATGTGTGATGGTGTAAGTGTGCTGCGCTATGTGTGATGGTGTAAGAGTGCTGCGCTCTGTGTGATGAGGTAAGTGTGCTATGCGATGTGTGATGATGTAAGTGTGTTGCGCTATGTTTGATGGTGTAAGTGTGCTGCACTATGTGTGATCAGGTAAGTGTGCTGTGTGATGGTGTAAGTGTGCTTTGCTATGTGTGATGGTGTAAGTGTGCTGCGCTATGTGTGATGAGGTTAGTGTGCTGTGCTATGTGTGATGAGGTAAGTGTGCTGCGCTATGTGTGATGGTGTAAGTGTGCTGCACTATGTGTGATGACGTAAGTGTGCTGTGCTATGTGTGATGGGGTAAGTGTGCTGTGCTATGTGTGATGGTGTAAGTGTGCTGTGCTATGTGTGATGGGGTAAGCGTGCTGCGCTATGTGTGATGAGGTAAGTGTGCTGTGCTATGTGTTATGGTGTAAGTGTGCTGTGCTATGTGTGATGGTGTAAGTGTGCTGTGCTATGTGTGATGTTAGTGTGCTGTGCTATGTGTGATTAGGTAAGTGTGCTGCGCTATGTGTGATGGGGTAAGTGTGCTGTGCTATGTGTGATGGTGTAAGTGTGCTGTGCTATGTGTGATGGGGTAAGTGTGCTGCGCTATTTGTGATGAGGTAAGTGTGCTGCGCTATGTGTGATGGTGTAAGTGCTGTGCTATGTGTGATGAGGTAAGTGTGTGCTGCGCTATGTGTGATGGGGTAAGTGCTGTGCTATGTGTGATGAGGTAAGTGTGCGCTGCGCTATGTGTGATGGGGTAAGTGCCGGGCCGGCTCCAGGTTTTTGTAGCCTCTTGGTCGAGAGAGCCTCAGCGGGCCCATTTATATAGCGAATTATGTAGCCTCATTGTTAGAGGGTCTCTAGCTCTTGATTCTGTGTAGGTATACAGCAGTGTATTATATACTTATTATCCCCCTCCTGTATGAGTGTGTATATATCTCCCCATTCTGTGTAGGTATACAGCAGTGTATTATATACTTATTATCCCCCTCCTGTATGAGTGTGTATATATCTCCCCATTCTGTGTAGGTATACAGCAGTGTATTATATACTTATTATCCTCCTGTATGAGTGTGTATATATCTCCCCATTCTGTGTAGGTATACAGCAGTGTATTATATACTTATTATCCCCCTCCTGTATGAGTGTGTATACAGTATATCTCCCTATTCTGTGTAGGTATACAGCAGTGTATTATATACTTATTATCCTCCTGTATGAGTGTGTATACAGTATATCTCCCTATTCTGTGTAGGTATACAGCAGTGTATTATATACTTATTATCCTCCTCCTGTATGAGTGTGTATATATATCCCCATTCTGTGTAGGTATACAGCAGTGTATTATATACTTATTATCCTCCTCCTGTATGAGTGTGTATATATCTCCCCATTCTGTGTAGGTATACAGCAGTGTATTATATACTTATTATCCTCCTCCTGTATGAGTGTGTATATATCTCTCCATTCTGTGTAGGTATACAGCAGTGTATTATATACTTATTATCCTCCTGTATGAGTGTGTATATATCTCCCCATTCTGTGTAGGTATACAGCAGTGTACTATATACTTATTATCCTCCTGTATGAGTGTGTATATATCTCCATTCTGTGTAGGTATACAGCAGTGTATTATATACTTATTATCCTCCTCCTGTATGAGTGTGTATATATCTCCCCATTCTGTGTAGGTATACAGCAGTGTACTATATACTTATTATCCTCCTCCTGTATGAGTGTGTATATATCTCCATTCTGTGTAGGTATACAGCAGTGTATTATATACTTATCCTCCTGTATGAGTGTGTATATATCTCCATTCTGTGTAGGTATACAGCAGTGTATTATATACTTATTATCATCCTCCTGTATGAGTGTGTATATATCTCCCCATTCTGTGTAGGTAAACAGCAGTGTATTATATACTTATTATCCTCCTGTATGAGTGTGTATATATCTCCCCATTCTGTGTAGGTATACAGCAGTGTATTATATACTTATTATCCCCCTCCTGTATGAGTGTGTATATATCTCCCCATTCTGTGTAGGTATACAGCAGTGTATTATATACTTATCCTCCTGTATGAGTGTGTATATATCTCCATTCTGTGTAGGTATACAGCAGTGTATTATATACTTATTATCCTCCTCCTGTATGAGTGTGTATATATCTCTCAATTCTGTGTAGGTATACAGCAGTGTATTATATACTTATTATCTGTCACGGCCGCGGCGGCGTCCCGTGTTCCGGGCCGCCGCCGCGACCTCCTCCTGCCCTATGCAGCCGCCGGGGTCCTTATGCAGGGACCCGGCGCTGCTGCTAGTTCGGCCCCTGGGGGCGCCTCACCTCTCCTCCGCTCGTGTCTCTCACTGTGCCGGCCGGCGCGCGCGTCCCCGCCTCCTAGGGAGCGCGCGCGCCGGCTGTCTCAGATTTAAAGGGGCAGTGCGCTCCTATTGGTCCACATGTCAATCACTCCCCTATAAGTTCCAGCCCTGCCCCACTACAGGTGTTGGAGCCTCTACATGCTTCCCATAGCGTTTGGCCCAGCTCCCTGTTGTTCCTGATTCCTATCCGCTACCTGGTCCCTAGTCCTTGTTCCTGGTTCCTGCTCCCCTGTCACACCATTGCTCCTGTGTTCAGCCTGACTCCTGCGGTTACGCCTACAGACCTCTGCCAGCACCATCTCCTGCCTACTGCTCCTGCCACGCCTCGCCTGCCGTCACCAGCAACCAAGCCAGGGGTAGCGACCTGGGGGTCGCCTGCCGCAGCAAGTCCATCCCGCCTTGCGGCGGGCTCTGGTGAAAACCATTGACCCCTTAGACTCCGCTCCCTGGTGAGGTTAGTGCCATCGCTGGTGACGGTCCAGTGGATCCACTACTCCAGGCCAGGGCCGATTCTAGGTTCTATGCTGCCTGAGGCGAAAATTGAAACTGCGCCCCTTCCGCCGCAAACACAACTATATACCAGCAGTGAACATTGCATATATAACTACATACCAACAGTGCATACAGAACTATATAACAGAAGTGCATACACTAAGGGTATGTTCACACTGAGTAAAACAGGTGGAATTCCGCGGTGGAACTCTCCGCCGCAGGATCCCGCCTGTCTTACTGTCCCATAGCCCGTCTATGGGAGAGCGCGCGCTCCTCCGCAGCCGCCGCTCTCCGCTCAAAGAAGTAACATGATACTGCAGCGGCGGCTGCAGAGGAGCATGTATAAGTGCCAGTCTTAATGGTGGTGACATATGGGGAGCCAAGTGTTAGAGACCCCCAAATAGTATAGGTCTCAGACGGCCTAATACTGCCAGCTTCCAACCCTTAATAATACTGTTAGCCTCAGAGACCACCTTACCCATATCATCATACTACTCCCCCCTTCATCCTCCATCATCATACTACTCCCCCCTTCATCCTCCTGCCCTATCATCATACTACTACCCCCACCTTTATCCTCCAGACCCTCCATCATCATACTACGACCCACTTTATCATCCTCCTGCCCTTCCATCATCATAGTATAACCCCCCTCATCCTCCTGCCCTTCCATCATCATAGTATAACCCCCCTTATCCTCCTACCCTTCCATCATCATAGTATAACCCCCTCATCCTCCTACCCTTCCATCATCATAGTATAACCCCCCTCATCCTCCTACCCTTCCATCATCATAGTATAACCCCCCTCATCCTCCTACCCTTCCATCATCATAGTATAACCCGACTCATCCTCCTGCCCTTCCATCATCATAGTATAACCCCCCTCATCCTCCTACCCTTCCATCATCATAGTATAACCCGACTCATCCTCCTGCCCTTCCATCATCATAGTACAACCCCTCTCATCCTCCTGCCCTTCCATCATCATACTACTACCCCTCTCATCCTCCTGCCCTTCCATCATCATACTACTACCCCTCTCATCCTCCTGCCCTTCCATCATCATAGTATAACCCCTGTCATCCTCCTGCCCTTCCATCATCATAGTATAACCCCCCTCATCCTCCTACCCTTCCATCATCATAGTATAACCCCTCTCATCCTCCTGCCCTTCCATCATCATAGTACTACCCCTCTCATCCTCCTGCCCTTCCATCATCATACTACTCCCCCCTTCATCCTCCTGCCCTATCATCATACTACTACCCCTCTCATCCTCCTACCCTTCCATCATCATAGTATAACCCCCCTCATCCTCCTACCCTTCCATCATCATAGTATAACCCCCCTTATCCTCCTACCCTTCCATCATCATAGTATAACCCCCTCATCCTCCTACCCTTCCATCATCATAGTATAACCCCCCTCATCCTCCTACCCTTCCATCATCATAGTATAACCCGACTCATCCTCCTGCCCTTCCATCATCATAGTACAACCCCTCTCATCCTCCTGCCCTTCCATCATCATACTACTACCCCTCTCATCCTCCTGCCCTTCCATCATCATACTACTACCCCTCTCATCCTCCTGCCCTTCCATCATCATAGTATAACCCCTGTCATCCTCCTGCCCTTCCATCATCATAGTATAACCCCCCTCATCCTCCTACCCTTCCATCATCATAGTATAACCCCTCTCATCCTCCTGCCCTTCCATCATCATAGTACTACCCCTCTCATCCTCCTGCCCTTCCATCATCATACTACTCCCCCCTTCATCCTCCTGCCCTATCATCATACTACTACCCCTCTCATCCTCCTGCCCTTCCATCATCATAGTATAACCCCCCTCATCCTCCTACCCTTCCATCATCATAGTATAACCTGACTCATCCTCCTGCCCATCCATCATCATAGTATAACCCCCCTCATCCTCCTGCCCTTCCATCATCATAGTATAACCCCCCTCATCCTCCTGCCCTTCCATCATCATAGTATAACCCCTCATCCTCCTGCCCTTCCATCATCATAGTATAACCCCCTCATCCTCCTGCCCTTCCATCATCATAGTATAACCCCCCTCATCCTCCTGCCCTTCCATCATCATAGTATAACCCCCCTCATCCTCCTACCCTTCCATCATCATAGTATAACCCCTCTCATCCTCCTGCCCTTCCATCATCATACTACTACCCCTCTCATCCTCCTGCCCTTCCATCATCATAGTATAACCCCCCTCATCCTCCTGCCCTTCCATCATCATAGTATAACCCCCCTCATCCTCCTGCCCTTCCATCATCATAGTATAACCCCTCTCATCCTCCTTCCTCCTCCATCCTCATAGTACTACCCCTCTCATCCTCCTGCCCTTCCATCATCATACTACAATTACCCCTCTCATCCTTCTGTCCATCCATCATCATACTACAATTACCCCTCTCATCCTTCTGTCCATCCATCATCATACTACAACTACCCCTCTCATCCTTCTGCCCTTCCATCATCATACTACTACCCCTCTCATCCTTCTGCCCTTTCATCATCATAGTATAACCCCTCTCATCCTTCTGTCCCTTCATCATCATACTACTACCCCTCTCATCCTTCTGCCCTTTCATCATCATACTACTACCCCTCTCATCCTTCTGCCCTTTCATCATCATACTACTACCCCTCTCATCCTCCTGTCCCTCCATCATCATACTACTACCCCTCTCATCCTTCCGCCCTTTCATCATCATACTACTACCCCTCTCATCCTTCTGCCCTTTCATCATCATAGTATAACCCCTCTCATCCTCCTGCCCTTCCATCATCATACTACTACCCCTCTCATCCTCCTTCCTCCTCCATCCTCATAGTATAACCCCTCTCATCCTCCTGCCCTTCCATCATCATACAACTACCCCTCTCATCCTTCTGCCCTTTCATCATCATACTACTACCCCTCTCATCCTTCTGCCCTTTCATCATCATACTACTACCCCTCTCATCCTTCTGCCCTTTCATCATCATACTACTACCCCTCTCATCCTTCTGCCCTTTCATCATCATAGTATAACCCCTCTCATCCTCCTGTCCCTCCATCATCATACTACTACCCCTCTCATCCTTCCGCCCTTTCATCATCATACTACTACCCCTCTCATCCTCCTGCCCTTCCATCATCATACTACTACCCCTCTCATCCTTCTGTCCCTTCATCATCATACTACTACCCCTCTCATCCTTCTGCCCTTTCATCATCATACTACTACCCCTCTCATCCTTCTGCCCTTTCATCATCATACTACTACCCCTCTCATCCTTCTGCCCTTTCATCATCATACTACTACCCCTCTCATCCTTCTGCCCTTTCATCATCATACTACTTCTCCCTTCATCCTCCTCCTGAGCCTTCATCATCATACCACTAGCCCCTTCATCTGTATTTAAAACAAAAAAAGCCATACTCACCTCACCAGTATGGACTCTCTAGTCTTCCAGGGACTCCTCTCCCGCTCTGCATGGGTGACATCACTCGCGCTCTGCAGGGGGCGGGTCTTCCCGCGGCAGGGGCGGAGCTTCCCGGGACATGGTTTTGCCGGGGCTGTCTCGTCAGAATCAGGACAGTCCCGGCAAAACCTGAGGGCCCCCACCTGCTCCCCTCCTCACCATCCGGACCGGGATCCACCGCTTCTCCTTTCCCTCGGTGACAGGAGAAGACTCCACACAGGCCCCTCCCACAGGCCAGGTCACAGCGCCATACACGCTCTCTGTTGTACAGCATTGTGACCTGGCCTGGGGGAGGGGCCTGTCACCCAGCGGATGCCGTACAGTACAGGAGAGAGGATTACAGTGTGAGTGGGGGCGTCTTCTCCTGTCACCGAGGGCCATGAGTCTGGCGGCAGTGCATCCCTAGACAGGGCCGGCCTTAGGGTAGATGGCGCCCTGTGCAGAATATTCTTTTGGCGCCCCCCCCCCCCCCCCCCCCCCCCCCCCCCCCCCCCCCCGGCTGTTTGTAGCCCATCCCAAGCCTATCTCTTGGAGACACACACTGTATATACTGCTTACACGGACAGATACAGTCACATATACACATACAGACGCACGGGGGAGGTTCATCAAACATGGTGTAAAGTGAAACTGGCGCAGTTGCCCCTAGCAACCAATCAGATTCCACCTTTCATTCCTCACAGACTCTTTGGTTGCTAGGGGCAACTGAGCCAGTTTCACTTTACACCATGTTTGATGAACCTCTCCCACAGTGTATATACTGCTTACACAGACACACAGTATATATATCCTGCAAACACAGACACACATACAGTCACATATACACATACACACCACACATACCCACCACTGGGAGTTGTTGTTGTCCTACCACACAGAGCCACACAGGAGCATGCTGGGAGTTGTTGTCCTACCACACAGAGCCACATAGGAGTATGCTGGGAGTTGTTGTCCTACCACACAGAGCCACATAGGAGTATGCTGGGAGTTGTTGTCCTACCACACAGGGGCATGCTGGAAGATGTCCTACCACACAGGAGTATGCTGGGAGTTGTTGTCCTACCACACAGGGGCATGCTGGAAGATGTCCTACCACACAGGAGTATGCTGGGAGTTGTTGTCCCACCACACAGAGCCACATAGGAGTATGCTGGGAGTTGTTGTCCTACCACACAGGGGCATGCTGGGAGATGTCCTACCACTCAGAGCCACACAGGAGTATGCTGGGAGTTGTTGTCCTACCACTCAGAGCCACACATGATTATGCTGGGAGTTGTTGTCCTACCACACAGAGCCACACAGGAGTATGCTGGGAGTTGTTGTCCTACCACACAGAGCCACACAGGATTATGCTGGGAGTTGTTGTCCCACCACACAGAGCCACAGAGGAGTATGCTGGGAGTTGTTGTCCTATCACACAGAGCCACACAGGAGTATGCTGGGAGTTGTCCTACCACACAGAGCCACATAAGAGTATGCTGGGAGTTGTTGTCCTACCACACAGAGCCACACAGGAGTATGCTGGGAGTTGTTGTCCTACCACACAGAGCCACATAGGAGTATGCTGGGAGTTGTTGTCCTACCACACAGGAGTATGCTGGGAGTTGTTGTCCTACCACACAGAGCCATATAGGAGTATGCTGGGAGTTGTTGTCCTACCACACAGAGCCACACAGGAGTATGCTGGGAGTTGTTGTCCCACCACACAGAGCCACGTAGGAGTATGCTGGGAGTTGTTGTCCTACCACACAGAGCCACACAGGGGCATGCTGGGAGATTTCCTACCACTCAGAGCCACACAGGAGTATGCTGGGAGTTGTTGTCCCACCACACAGAGCCACATAGGAGTATGCTGGGAGTTGTTGTCCCACCACACAGAGCCACACAGGAGTATGCTGGGAGTTGTTGTCCCACCACACAGAGCCACACAGGAGCATGCTGGGAGTTGTTGTCCTACCACACAGAGCCACACAGGGGCATGCTGGGAGATTTCCTACCACTCAGAGCCACACAGGATTATGCTGGGAGTTGTTGTCCCACCACACAGAGCCACATAGGAGTATGCTGGGAGTTGTTGTCCTACCACACAGGGGCATGCTGGGAGATGTCCTACCACTCAGAGCCACACAGGAGTATGCTGGGAGTTGTTGTCCTACCACACAGAGCCACATAAGAGTATGCTGGGAGTTGTTGTCCTACCACACAGAGCCACACAGGAGTATGCTGGGAGTTGTCCTACCACACAGAGCCACATAAGAGTATGCTGGGAGTTGTTGTCCTACCACACAGGAGTATGCTGGGAGTTGTTGTCCTACCACACAGAGCCACATAGGAGTATGCTGGGAGTTGTTGTCCCACCACAGAGAGCCACATAGGAGTATGCTGGGAGTTGTTGTCCCACCACACAGAGCCACATAGGAGTATGCTGGGAGATTTCCTACCACTCAGAGCCACACAGGAGTATGCTGGGAGTTGTTGTCCCACCACACAGAGCCATATAGGAGTATGCTGGGAGTTGTTGTCCTACCACACAGGGGCATGCTGGGAGATGTCCTACCACACAGAGCTACATAAGAGTATTCTGGGAGTTGTTGTCCTACCACACAGAGCCACACAGGAGTATGCTGGGAGTTGTTGTCCTACCACACAGAGCCACATAGGAGTATGCTGGGAGTTGTTGTCCTACCACACAGAGCCACATAGGAGTATGCTGGGAGTTGTTGTCCTACCACTCAGAGCCACATAGGAGTATGCTGGGAGTTGTTGTCCTACCACACAGAGCCACATAGGAGTATGCTGGGAGTTGTTGTCCTACCACACAGAGCCACATAGGAGTATGCTGGGAGTTGTTGTCCTACCACACAGAGCCACATAGGAGTATGCTGGGAGTTGTTGTCCTACCACACAGAGCCACACAGGAGTATGCTGGGAGTTGTTGTCCTACCACACAGGGGCATGCTGGGAGATGTTGTCCTACCACACAGAGCACTAACACACACAGAGCACACACAAACTCCACTATTACACACAGACAGAGATAGATAGATATACTCCCAGTCACACTGCAGCAGTGGAGGATGTCTCTGCCCATGAGGAGAAGCAGGTAGAGCGGAGGATCACACTGCTGGTGTCTCCGTCGGGGGAGGGGTTATGGGCCTCTGTGAGCTGGGAGACGCTGTGGGGGGCGGGGGATGGGGGCCAGGCTGCAGTCACATGTTCGGGGAGAAGAGCTTCCTCGGCTGCTGTGCTGAGGCAGGGGACGGATATATGGCCTCAGGGGGATGCAGGTGGCGCCCCCTTCCTGCCGGGAGTGCACAGCGCCCTGTGCGGCCGCACTGCTCGCACACCCCTAAGGCCGGCCCTGTCCCTAGAAGCTGCAGAGCTGCAGATTCTAGGGATGCGGAAAGGGGGACACCTGAGCGGGCGGCAGGAGTCAGATGACAGGGCAGAAGTTGCCGCCCCTAAAGGGACCCCAGAATGTGCCGCCTGAGGCGGAATACTCATTCCGCCTCATGGCAGAAGCGGCCCTGCTCCAGGCGTTACATTATCCTCCTGTATGAGTTTGTATATATCTCCCCATTCTGTGTAGGTATACAGCAGTGTATTATATACTTATTATCCTCCTCCTGTATGAGTGTGTATATATCTCTCCATTCTGTGTAGGTAAACAGCAGTGTATTATATACTTATTATCCTCCTCCTGTATGAGTGTGTATATCTCTCTATTCTGTGTAGGTATACAGCAGTGTATTATATACTTATTATCCTCCTGTATGAGTGTATATATATATCTCCATTCTGTGTAGGTATACAGCAGTGTATTATATACTTATTATCCTCCTGTATGAGTGTGTATATATCTCACCATTCTGTGTAGGTACACAGCAGTGTATTATATACTTATTATCCTCCTGTATGAGTTTGTATATATCTCCCCATTCTGTGTAGGTATACAGCAGTGTATTATATACTTATTATCCTCCTCCTGTATGAGTGTGTATATCTCTCTATTCTGTGTAGGTATACAGCAGTGTATTATATACTTATTATCCTCCTGTATGAGTGTATATATATCTCCATTCTGTGTAGGTATACAGCAGTGTATTATATACTTATTATCCTCCTGTATGAGTGTGTATATATCTCCCCATTCTGTGTAGGTATACAGCAGTGTATTATATACTTATTATCCTCCTGTATGAGTGTGTATATATCTCTCCATTCTGTGTAGGTATACAGCAGTGTATTATATACTTATTAACCTCCTGTATGTGTATATAGTATATAGTGTGTGTATATAAGTATATAATACACTGCTGTATACCTACACATAATGGAGATATATATATATATATATATATATATATATATATATATACACTCATACAGGAGGAGGATAATAAGTATATAATACACTGCTGTATACCTACACAGAATGGAGAGATATATACACACTCATACCGGAGGATAATAAGTATATAATACACTGCTGTATACCTACACAGAATGGGGAGATATATACACACTCATACAGGGGGATAATAAGTATATAATACACTGCTGTATACCTACACAGAATGGAGATATATATACACTCATACAGGAGGATAATAAGTTTATAATACACTGCTGTATACCTACACGGAATGGAGAGATATATACACATTCATACTGGAGGAGGATAATAAGTATATAATACACCGCTGTATACTTACACAGAATGGGGAGATATATACACACTCATACAGGAGGATAATAAGTATATGCACAAGCCAAAAAGACAGAAATGGCTGCACATCGCACCCATGGCTGACACGAAAGCTTGTTCAGCTACATTTAAAACCAACATCAGAAGTTAGTATATAATTTGGCCAAACCATATTGCCTCATGTACCACGTGCAGGTCTTCTGATACACACGAGTCCCTAACCAAACATCATCACTGTGCCGGTCAGCGACCACAATCCCCGCAAAACGTGCGCAAGCAGAGAGGAGGGGCCACGGAATGGCCCTGCAACCCCATTGTCACAGGACCAGACCCAAAAGGGCACCCCAAACCCCGCAGGCGCCACCGTCGGAAAAAGTGGACGCCAAGCAACACAAGTGTGAACAAGCTCTTACCTCTCTCCATTCCTCTGCAGGTAGAATGGGAGAATACTAGGAGATCCTCCCTTTATGTACACAGGTACTTCCTGCTAATTTGGATCACATGGGTCTTACACAGCACGAGTGCTAGCCACAATGAAAACAGGGACAGAATACATAAAATATGCACAAGCCAAAAAGACAGAAATGGCTGCACATCGCACCCATGGCTGACACGAAAGCTTGTTCAGCTACATTTAAAACCAACATCAGAAGTTAGTATATAATTTGGCCAAACCATATTGCCTCATGTACCACGTGCAGGTCTTCTGATACACACGAGTCCCTAACCAAACATCATCACTGTGCCGGTCAGCGACCACAATCCCCGCAAAACAGGAGGATAATAAGTATATAATACACTGCTGTATACCTACACAGAATGGGGAGATATATACACACTCATACAGGGGGATAATAAGTATATAATACACTGCTGTATACCTACACAGAATGGAGAGATATATACACACTCATACAGGGGGATAATAAGTATATAATACACTGCTGTATACCTTCACAGAATGGGGAGATATATAAACACTCATACAGGGGGATAATAAGTATATAATACACTGCTGTATACCTACACAGAATGGAGAGATATATACACACTCATACAGGAGGAGGATAATAAGTATATAATACACTGCTGTATACCTACACAGAATGGGGAGATATATACACACTCATACAGGAGGGGGATAATAAGTATATAATACACTGCTGTATACCTATACAGAATGGGGAGATATATAAACACTCATACAGGGGGACAATAAGTATGTAATACACTGCTGTATACCTACACAGAATGGAGAGATATATACACACTCATACAGGAGGAGGATAATAAGTATATAATACACTGCTGTATACCTACACAGAATGGGGAGATATATACACACTCATACAGGAGGAGGATAATAAGTATATAATACACTGCTGTATACCTACACAGAATGGGGAGATATATAAACACTCATACAGGGGGACAATAAGTATATAATACACTGCTGTATACCTACACAGAATGGAGAGATATATACACACTCATACAGGAGGAGGATAATAAGTATATAATACACTGCTGATCACCTTTTTCACCTCGGGGCACATCTAGCAAATAAAGTTTAAAGGGGTTGTCCGGCGCTAAAAAATTATTCACAGAATAACACATATTACAAAGTTATACAACTTTGTAATGTATGTTATGTCTGTGAATGGCCCCCTTCCCCGTGTCCCACCACCCCCACCCGTGTACCCGGAAGTGTGGTGCGCTATACATACCTGTCACGGCCGCGTCATCAGCCGCTCAGCCGCGATTGGCTGAGCACAGTTATGCTCAGCCAATCGCGGCTGAGCTTCGGATGGCGCTGCAGAGGGCGGCCGGCACTCGGGAAGATCCGCTGGCCGCCCGAAGAAGACGTCACTGCTGAGGATCGGAGACCGTGGTCGGCACGTGACAGGTATGTATAGCGCACCACACTTCCGGGTACACGGGTGGGGGTGGTGGGACACGGGGAAGGGGGCCATTCACAGACATAACATACATTACAAAGTTGTATAACTTTGTAATGTGTGTTATTCTGTGAATAATTTTTTAGCGCCGGACAACCCCTTTAACAAAATATCGAAGAAAACGCAATTCAGTAACTCACAGGTGATGTCTTTTTTGATGTGAGGCGATCGCTGTTTCCTCTCCATCTTACCCAGGCCTCCATGATGATTTCTTCAAGCTACAATTCTTCTCTTCAGAACCTTTCAGACAGACATCTCAGGCTCTGCACATTTCCAGCAACTTCCTTCCCCTTTTCCCACCCATAGGATCCCATACAGTAGTTATTCTGCTGCTTGGTCTCATGTGCAAGAAAGTGAGGAGGTATGTGGGTCCCCTTTGTAAGATCACATGCTATAATAATATAGTAATATTTGTCCCCTGCTGTTCCTCCATATAGTAATAATGTTCCCTGCTGTGCCCCCCATATAGTAATAATGTCCTCCTGCTGTGCCCTCCATATAGTAATAATGTCCCCTGCTGTGCCCCCATATAGTAATAATGTCCCCTGCTGTTCCTCCATATAGTAATAATGTCCTCCTGCTGTGCCCTCCATATAGTAATAATGTCACCTGCTGTGCCCCCATATAGTAATAATGTCCCCTGGTGTTCCTCCATATAGTAATAATGCCCCCTGCTGTGCCCTCCATATAATAATAATGTCCTCCTGCTGTGCTCTCCATATAGTAATACTGTGCCCCCATATAGTAATTATGTCTCCTGCTGTGCCCCCATATAGTAATTATGTCTCCTGCTGTGCCTCCATATAGTAATAATGTCTCCTGCTGTGCCCCCATATAGTAATGTCCCCTGCTGTGCCTCCATATAGTAATAATGTCTCCATGCTGTGCCCCCATATATTAATAATGTTCCCCTGCTGTGCCTCCATATAGTAATAATGTCTCGTGCTGTGCCCCATATAGTAATAATGTCCCCTGCTGTGCTCCCATATAGTAATAATGTCCCTGCTGTGCCTCCATATAATAGTGTCCCCATGCTGTGCCCTCCATATAGTAATAATGTTCATGCTGTGCCCTCTATATAGTAATAATGTCTCCCGCTGTGCCCCATATAGTAATAATGTCTCCTGCTGTGCCTCCCATATAGTAATAATGCCTCCTGCTGTGCCCTCCATATAGTAATAATGTCCCCCTGCTGTGCCCTTCATATAGTAATGTCTCCTGCTGTGCCTCCATATAGTAATAATGTCTCCTGCTGTGCCCCCATATAGTAATAATGTCTCCTGCTGTGCCTCCCATATAGTAATAATGCCTCCTGCTGTGCCCTCCATATAGTAATAATGTCCCCCTGCTGTGCCCTTCATATAGTAATAATGTCTCCTGCTGTGCCTCCATATAGTAATAATGTCTCCTTGTCAGGAATGTGACTTTGCGCTCCTCGGTCCGTGCTGGGCGACCGAGGAAGCGCTGAGCCTCTGGTTGTTTTTTGTTTGCAGTTCTGTCTGAATGCTGTCTTAGTTTCCCAGCCACACCCGCATTGCCTGTTACACTCTGGCAGTGCAGGGGTTACTCCTTATAGACCTGTCCAGCTGAGTTGGGTGCTAAGATCAGGGCTGATCCAATCAGTTGCTGGACCCAGTCCCTGAATCCAGATAAAAAGCAGCAGACTCCTCATTTCCCTGCTGGCTATTGAGTGTTACTCAGCTAAGCGCTTTATCTCTCCTGGTCCTGTTACTGCTGTTGTCTGACCTATTGCTTGATCTCACAACCTGCTTTGTCTGCTGCCTGCCCTGACCTCCTTGCCTGTCCCTGACTCTGCTTCTGCCTTATGTTTTTGTACCTCGCTGACCGCCGTTGCTGACCCGGACCGTAGATTCTTCATTATTGTGTTTGTTTCGTCTGTCTTGTTTTGTGCATCACCTGGTGTAGAACAGGGACTGACACTGTGGTTGTCCACGGCCGTTTAGGGCTGTTGAGGCAAGTATGTAGGGACAGAAGGTGGGTTCTAGTGGTTAGGGCTCGCTGTCTTGTCCTGTTCCCTACCTACGTCCGGTGCTTTTGTGACACTCCTGCTGTGCCTCCCATATAGTAATAATGCCTCTTGCTGTGCCCTCCATATAGTAATAATGCCTCCTGCTGTGCCCTCCATATAGTAATAATGTCTCCTGCTGTGCCCCCATATAGTAATAATGTCTCCTGCTGTGCCCCCATATAGTAATAATGTCTCCATGCTGTGCCCCATATAGTAATAATAATAATGTCCCCTGCTGTGTCCCCATATAGTAATAATGTCTCCATGCTGTTCCCACATATAGTAATAATGTCCCCTGTTGTGCCCCATATAGTAATAATGTCTCCATGCTGTGCCTCCCATATAGTAATAATGTCCTCTGCTGTGCCTCCATATAATAATATCTCCTACTGTACCCTCCATATAGTAATAATGTCCCTTGCTGTGCCATCCATATAGTAATAATGCTTCTGCTGTGGCTCCATATAGTAATAATGCTCTTGCTGTGGCTCCATATAGTAATAATGTCCCCATGCTGTGCCTCCATAAAGTAATAACGTATCCTGATGTGCTCCCATATAGTAATAATGTCCCCTGCTGTGCCTCCATATAGTAATAATGTATCCATGCTGTGCATTTCTTATAGTAATAATGTCCCCATGCTGTGCCCCCATATAGTAATAACGTCTCCTGTTGTGCCTCCATATAGAAATAATGTCCCCCATAGTAATAATGTCTTCTGCTGTGCCTCCATGTAGTAATATTGTCTTCTGATGTGCTTCCATATACTAATGTCCTCTGTCCCCATAGTAATGTCCCCATGTTGTGCCCTCCATATAGTAATAATGTCCCATTCTCTGCCTCATAGAAGTGTCCCCATGTTGTGCCCTCTATATAGTAATAATGTCTCCTGCTGTGCCCCATATAGTAATAATGTCCCCATGCTGTGCCCCCATATAGTAATAATGTCCCCTGTTGTGCCCCATATAGTAATAATGTTTCCATGCTGTGCTTCCCATATAGTAATAATGTCCCTATGCTGTGCCTCCATATAATAATATCTCCTACTGTACCCTCCATATAGTAATAATGTCCCTTGCTGTGCCATCCATATAGTAATAATGCTCCTGCTGTGGTTCCATATAGTAATAATGCTCCTGCTGTGGCTCCTTATAGTAATAATGTCTCCTGCTGTGCCTCCATAAAGTAATAACGTCTCCTGCTGTGCCCCTATATATTAATATTGTCCCTGCTGTGCCTCCATACAGTAATAATGCCTCCTGCTGTGCCTCCATATAGTAATAATGTCTCCATGCTGTGCTCTACTTATAGTTATAATGTCCCCATGCTGTGCCTCCATATAGTAATAATGTCTCAATGCTGTGCCTTCATATAGTAATAAAGTCTCAATGCTGTGCCTCCATATAGTAATAATGTCCCCTGCTGTGCCCTCATATAGTAATAATGTCCCCTCCATATATTAATAATGTCTCCTGCTGTGCCCTCCATATAGTAATAATGTCCCCTGCTGTGCCCCATATAGTAATAATGTCCCCTGCTGTGCCCTCCATATAGTAATAGTGCCTCCTGCTGTGCCCTCCATATAGTAAAAATGCCCTCTGCCCCATAGTACTGTTCCCTCACCCATAGTAATGTCCCCTGCTCTTCCCCCATAGTAATGTCCCCTGCCCTCCCCCCATAGTAATGTCCCCTGCCCTGCCCCCATAGTAATGCCCTCTGCTCTGCCCCCATAGTAATAACCCCTGTCCCCATAGTAATGTCCCCTGCTCGGTCCCCATAATGTCCAAATTGTAATGTCCCAATAGTCATGTCCCCTGCCCCCATAGTAATGTCCCCTGCTCTGCCCCCATAATGTCCAAATTGTAATGTCCCCATAGTAATGTCCCCTGCTCCCATACTTATGTCCCCTGCTTTGCCCCCATAGTAATGTCCCCTGCTCTGCTCCTATAGTAATGTCCCCTGCTCTGTCCCCATAGTAATGTCCACTATCGGGTGACCCATCCTCCTAGGGTCACACAAGCCCCAGACCTTTTTACCTGAGTTGAGCAGGGTGGCCAAATTACCTGGTTACACCCGTGCTGCGAAATAGAGCAAAGTTGCAACAAGCCTACGTACTCTATCTGGATCAATTCCTTATGTTTCAGGATATTGTCCTTCACCTTTAAAGATATTCAAGGCGTGGGTTGGGATGATCCTTGACTTGTCCTCTCCTGAGTGGTTTAGCACTGCATAATAGGGATTGCTTTAAAGATGAAAAGAGTCTCTGTGTTGCCCATATGTCTGTCCACTACGACAATCCAGACTAGACTACACTGGACTTGTTCTCTTGTCCCTGACAGGGGACCTAACCGAGCCAGGGCCCAGCAGAACTACAGCAGGGACCATCATGTTTTGCGTCCTCTCCCTACCAAGACTTGGATAAGACTCCCTAAGTGTGGGCGTGCACTTCCTCTCCCCATGGGACGACTTCCTACAGGATGTGTAATACCAACTGTGAGTGGTAGAGAAGAAAGTGCAAAAAAAAAGAAAGGAGAATAGATAAAAGAGGAGAACAGAAAAAAACTCTTATTGGTGCACAGATGACAAACAGACAATAACCCCTTGTTGACTACAGCTGTGCAATATACAAGTGCATATACAAATAACAGCGACATCTAGTGGCAAAACTTAGGTATAACTTCATTACCAATTTACTTGAAGTACAGACTTTTGCGAGGGGTGTATAGACTAATAACACCCGTGGAGGGATAACACAGGAGGAGAAGTAGGGGAGGTTATATAGAAGATGATGGGGTAGTAGTAGGAGGGGGAGGGGTGGTTATATAGAGGATAATGAGTTAGTAGTAGGAGGAGGGGAGATTAAACAGCGGATGATGGGGTAGTAGTAGTAGAAGGGATGTTATATAGAGGATGATGGGGTAGTAGTAGTAAGAGGGGAGGTTATATAGAGGATGATGGGGTAGTAGTAGGAGGGGTGGTTATATAGAGGATGATGGGGTAGTAGTAGTAGGAGGGGAGGATATATAGAGGATGATTGGGTAGTAGTAGGAGGAGGAGGGGAGGATATATAGAGGATGATGGGGTAGTAGGAGGAGGTGGTTATATAGAGGATGATGGGGTAGTAGTAGTAGTAGGAGGAGGGGAGGATATATAGAGGATGATGGGGTAGTAGTAATAGGAGGGGAGGATATATAGAGGATGATGGGGTAGTAGTAGTAGTAGTAGGAGGAGGATATATAGACGATGATGGGGTAGTAGTAGTAGGAGGGGTGGTTATATAGAGGATGATGGGGTAGTAGTAGTAGGAGGGGAGGATATATAGAGGATGATTGGGTAGTAGTAGTAGGAGGAGGGGAGGATATATAGAGGATGATGGGGTAGTAGTACTAGGAGGAGGTGGTTATATAGAGGATGATGGGGTAGTAGTAGTAGGAGGTGGGGAGGATATATAGAGGATGAAGGGGTAGTAGTAGGAGGAGGGGGGTTATGTAGAGGATGATGGGGTAGTAGTAGTAGGAGGAGGGGAGGATATATAGAGGATGATGGGGTAGTAGTAGGAGGAGGGGAGGATATATAGAGGATGATGGGGTAGTAGTAGTAGGAGGAGGGGAGGATATATAGAGGATGATGGGGTAGTAGTAATAGGAGGAAGGGAGATTATATAGAGGATGATGGGGTAGTAGTAGTAGGAGGGGAGGATATATAGAGGATGATGGGGTAGTAGTAGTAGTAGTAGGAGGGGTGGTTATATAGAGGATGATGGGGTAGTAGTAGTAGGAGGGGAGGATATATAGAGGATGATTGGGTAGTAGTAGTAGGAGGAGGGGAGGATATATAGAGGATGATGGGGTAGTAGTACTAGGAGGAGGTGGTTATATAGAGGATGATGGGGTAGTAGTAGTAGGAGGTGGGGAGGATATATAGAGGATGAAGGGGTAGTAGTAGGAGGTGGGGGGTTATGTAGAGGATGATGGGGTAGTAGTAGTAGGAGGAGGGGAGGATATATAGAGGATGATGGGGTAGTAGTAGGAGGAGGGGAGGATATATAGAAGATGATGGGGTAGTAGTAGTAGGAGGAGGGGAGGATATATAGAGGATGATGGGGTAGTAGTAATAGGAGGAAGGGAGATTATATAGAGGATGATGGGGTAGTAGTAGTAGGAGGGGAGGATATATAGAGGATGATGGGGTAGTAGGAGGGGGAGGGGTGGTTATATAGAGGATGATGGGGTAGTAGGAGGAGTGGAGGTTATATAGAGGATGATGGGGTAGTAGTAGGAGGGGAGGTTATATAGAGGATGATGGGGTAGTAGTAATAGGAGGAAGGGAGATTATATAGAGGATGATGGGGTAGTAGTAGTAGAAGGGATGTTATATAGAGGATGATGGGGTAGTAGTAGTAAGAGGGGAGGTTATATAGAGGATGATGGGGTAGTAGTAGGAGGGGTGGTTATATAGAGGATGATGGGGTAGTAGTAGTAAGAGGGGAGGATATATAGAGGATGATTGGGTAGTAGTAGGAGGAGGAGGGGAGGATATATAGAGGATGATGGGGTAGTAGGAGGAGGTGGTTATATAGAGGATGATGGGGTAGTAGTAGTAGTAGGAGGAGGGGAGGATATATAGAGGATGATGGGGTAGTAGTAATAGGAGGAAGGGAGGTTATATAGAGGATGATGGGGTAGTAGTAGTAGTAGGAGGAGGATATATAGAGGATGATGGGGTAGTAGTAGTAGTAGGAGGATATATAGAGGATGATGGGGTAGTAGTAGTAGTAGGAGGATATATAGAGGATGATGGGGTAGTAGTAGGAGGAGGGGAGGATATATAGAGGATGAAGGGGTAGTAGTAGGAGGAGGGGGGGTTATGTAGAGGATGATGGGGTAGTAGTAGTAGGAGGAGGGGAGAATATATAGAGGATGATTGGGTAGTAGTAGTAGTAGGAGGGGAGGATATATAGAGGATGATGGAGTAGTAGTAGGAGGAGGAGGGGAGGATATATAAAGGATGATGGGGTAGTAGTAATAGGAGGAGGGGAGGTTATATAGAGGATGATGGGGTAGTAGTAGGGGGAGGGGGTATATAGAGGATGATGGGGTAGTAGTAGTAGGAGGATGGGAGGTTATATAGAGGATGATGGGGTAGTAGTAATAGGAGGAGGGAAGGTTATATAGAGGATGATGGGGTAGTAGGAGGAGGGGAGGATATATAGAGGATGATGGGGTAGTAGTAGTAGGAGTAGGACGATATATAGAGGATGATGGGGTAGTAGTAGTAGGAGTAGGACGATATATAGAGGATGATGGAGTAGTAGTAGGAGGAGGAGGGGAGGATATATAAAGGATGATGGGGTAGTAGTAATAGGAGGAGGGGAGGTTATATAGAGGATGATGGGGTAGTAGTAGGGGGAGGGGGTATATAGAGGATGATGGGGTAGTAGTAGTAGGAGGGGGGGTTATGTAGAGGATGATGGGGTAGTAGTTATGGGAGGAGGGGAGGTTATATAGAGGATGATGGGGTAGTAGTAGTAGTAGGAGGAGAGGATATATAGAGGATGATGGGGTAGTAGTAGTAGGAGGAGGAGGGGAGGATATATAGAGGATGATGGAGTAGTAGTAGTAGTAGGAGGAGGAGGAGGGGAGGATATATAAAGGATGATGGGGTAGTAGTAGTAAGAGGAGGGGAGGATATATAGAGGATGATGGGGTAGTAGTAGTAGAAGGAGGAGGGAAGGATATATAGAGGATGATGGGGTAGTAGTAGTAGGAGGAGGGGAGAATATATAGAGGATGATTGGGTAGTAGTAGTAGGAGGTGGGGAGGATATATAGAGGATGATGGGGTAGTAGTAATAGGAGGAGGTTATATAGAGGATGATGGGGTAGTAGGAGGAGGGGAGGATATATAGAGGATGATGGGGTAGTAGTAGGGGGAGGATGGGAGGTTATATAGAGGATGATGGGGTAGTAGTAGTAGGAGGTGGGGAGGATATATAGAGGATGATGGGGTAGTAGTAGTAGGAGTAGGAGGATATATAGAGGATGATGGGGTAGTAGTAATAGGAGGAGGGAAGGTTATATAGAGGATGATGGGGTAGTAGTAATAGGAGGAGGGAAGGTTATATAGAGGATGATGGGGTAGTAGTAATAGGAGGAGGGAAGGTTATATAGAGGATGATGGGGTAGTAGTAATAGGAGGAGGGAAGGTTATATAGAGGATGATGGGGTAGTAGTAATAGGAGGAGGGAAGGTTATATAGAGGATGATGGGGTAGTAGGAGGGGGAGGGGTGGTTATATAGAGGATGATGGGGTAGTAGTAGGAGTAGGGGGAGGGGTGGTTTTATAGAGGATGATGGGGAAGTAGGAGAGGGGTTATATAGAGGATGATGGGTTAGTAGTAGTAGTAGGAGGGGGGGTTATGTAGAGGATGATGGGGTAGTAGTAGTAGTAGGTGGTAATATAGAGGATGATGGGGTAGTAGTTATGGGAGGAGGGGAGGTTATATAGAGGATGATGGGGTAGTAGTAGTAGGAGGAGGGGAGGTTATATAGAGGATGATGGGGTAGTAGTAGTAGCAGGAGGGGAGGTTATATAGAGGATGATGGGGTAGTAGTAGTAGGAGGAGGGGGGGTTATATAGAGGATGATGGGGTAGTAGTTATGGGAGGAGGGGAGGTTATAGAGGATGATGGGGTAGTAGTAGGAGGAGGGGGGATATATAGAGGATGATGGGGTAGTAGTAGTAGGAGGATATATAGAGGATGATGGGGTAGTAGTAGTAGGAGGAGGGGAGGTTATATAGAGGATGATGGGGTAGTAGTAGGAGGAGGAGGGGAGGATATATAGAGGATGATGGGGTAGTAGTAGGAGGAGGAGGGGAGGATATATAGAGGATGATGGGGTGGTAGGAGGAGGAGGATATATAGAGGATGATGGGGTAGTAGTAGTAGTAGTAGGAGGAGGATATATAGAGGATGATGGGGTAGTAGTAGGAGGAGGGGAGGATATATAGAGGATGATGGGGTAGTAGTAGGAGGAGGAGGTGAGGGTATATAGAGGATGATGGGGTAGTAGTAGGAGGAGGTGAGGGTATATAGAGGATGATGGGGCAGTAGTAGTAGGAGGGGAGGATATATAGAGGATGATGGGGTAGTAGTAGTAGGAGGGGAGGATATATAGAGGATGATGGGGTGGTAGGAGGAGGAGGAGGATATATAGAGGATGATGGGGTGGTAGGAGGAGGAGGAGGGGAGGATATATAGAGGATGATGGGGTAGTAGTAGTAGGAGGGGAGGATATATAGAGGATGATGGGGTAGTAGTAGTAGTAGGAGGATATATAGAGGATGATGGGGTAGTAGTAGTAGTAGGAGGATATATACAGGATGATGGGGTAGTAGTAGTAGGAGGAGGAGGAGGAGTTGCTGCTCTGGAGCCGGTGTCTGCTGCCGTCCCCGGTCTCTCGCTCTCCTCCCCCGGTTCCGCCGTTGCCGTGGTGACAGATGTTCCCGCTCCCGCTCCGGACTCTGCTTTGCGGCTGCTGTGACCTCTGGCTTCTCCTCCATCATGTTCGCCTTTTACTCCCTGCTGGTATATATTATGTATACCTTCTTCAGGAGGCCGCCATCCGCAGGACGGGAGGAGGGGCGCAGCCGGACAGGCCCCCCGCAGGTACCGACATAGTCCCGGGCTCCGGGGTCTGTCACAGCCGCCTGTGTGCTGGATGATGGGTGATATATCCGCTGCTTCATCCCCTTCATGCATATAGTATATGGGGGGGCTACAGTATATGGGGGTATACAGTATATGGGGGGCATACAGTATATGGGGGGCATACAGTATATGGGGGGCTACAGTATATGGGGGCATATAGTGTATGGGGGGCATACAGTATATGGGGGGGCTGCAGTATATGGGGGACTACAGTATATGGGGGCTACAGTATATGGGGGGTATACAGTATATGGGGGGCATACAGTATATGGGGGGCATACAGTATATGGGGGGCATACAGTATATGGGGGGCTACAGTATATGGGGGGGCTGCAGTATATGGGGGGGCTGCAGTATATGGGGGGGCTGCAGTATATGGGGGGCTACAGTATATGGGGGCATATAGTGTATGGGGGGCATACAGTATATGGGGGGGCTGCAGTATATGGGGGTATACAGTATATGGGGGCTACAGTATATGGGGGGTATACAGTATATGGGGGGCATACAGTATATGGGGCATATAGTGTATGGGGGGTATACAGTATATGGGGGGTATACAGTATATGGGGGCATATAGTGTATGGGGGGCTACAGTATATGGGGGGCTACAGTATATGGGGGACATACAGTATATGGGGGGTATACAGTATATGGGGGCATACAGTATATGGGGGCATACAGTATATGGGGGACATACAGTATATGGGGGGTATACAGTATATGGGGGCATACAGTATATGGGGGGCTACAGTATATGGGGGCATACAGTATATGGGGGCATACAGTATATGGGGGTATACAGTATATGGGGGGCTACAGTATATGGGGGGTATACAGTATATGGGGGCATACAGTATATGGGGGACATACAGTATATGGGGGGTATACAGTATATGGGGTATACAGTATATGGGGGCATACAGTATATGGGGGGCTACAGTATATGGGGGGTATACAGTATATGGGGGCATACAGTATATGGGGGGCTACAGTATATGGGGGGTATACAGTATATGGGGGCATACAGTATATGGGGGGCTACAGTATATGGGGGGCATACAGTATATGGGGGCATACAGTATATGGGGGGGCATACAGTATATGGGGGGTATACAGTATATGGGAGCATACAGTATATGGGGGGCTACAGTATATGGGGGGCATACAGTATATGGGGGCATACAGTATATGGGGGGCTACAGTATATGGGGGCATACAGTATATGGGGGCATACAGTATATGGGGGGGCATACAGTATATGGGGGGCATACAGTATATGGGGGGTATACAGTATATGGGGGGCATACAGTATATGGGGGGTATACAGTATATGGGGGCATACAGTATATGGGGGGTATACAGTATATGGGGGGCTGCAGTATATGGGGGGCTACAGTATATGGGGGGCTACAGTATATGGGGGGCATACAGTATATGGGGGGCTACAGTATATGGGGGGCTACAGTATATGGGGGGCTGCAGTATATGGGGGGCTGCAGTATATAAGGGGGCATACAGTATATGGGGGGCATACAGTTTATGGGGCATACAGTATATGGGGGGCATACAGTATATGGGGGGCTACAGTGTATGGGGGGTATACAGTATATGGGGGGTATACAGTATATGGGGGGCATACAGTATATGGGGGGCTACAGTGTATGGGGGGTATACAGTATATGGGGGGTATACAGTATATGGGGCATATAGTGTATGGGGGGTATACAGTATATGGGGGGCTACAGTATATGGGGGCATACAGTATATGGGGGTATACAGTATATGGGGGGTATACAGTATATGGGGGGTATACAGTATATGGGGCATACAGTATATGGGGCATATAGTGTATGGGGGGTATACAGTATATGGGTCCATACAGTATATGGGGGGCTACAGTATATGGGGGCATACAGTATATGGGGGGGCATACAGTATATGGGGGGCATACAGTATATGGGGGCATACAGTATATGGGGGGCATACAGTATATGGGGGGCATACAGTATATGGGGGGTATACAGTATATGGGGGTATACAGTATATGGGGGGGCATACAGTATATGGGGCATACAGTATATGGGGGTATACAGTATATGGGGGGTATACAGTATATGGGGGGTATACAGTATATGGGGCATATAGTGTATGGGGGGTATACAGTATATGGGGGGTATACAGTATATGGGGGTATACAGTATATGGGGGGCTACAGTATATGGGGGGCATACAGTATATGGGGGGTATACAATATATGGGGGGTATACAGTATATGGGGGGCATACAGTATATGGGGGTATACAGTATATGGGGGGCTACAGTATATGGGGGGACTACAGTATATGGGGGGTGTACAGTATATGGGGGGCATACAGTATATGGGGGGTGTACAGTATATGGGGGGTATACAGTATATGGGGGCATACAGTGTATGGGGGGCTACAGTGTATGGGGGGTATACAGTATATGGGGGGTATACAGTATATGGGGGCATACAGTATATGGGGGGCATACAGTATATGGGGGTATACAGTATATGGGAGCATATAGTGTATGGGGGGTATACAGTATATGGGGGGGCTACAGTATATGGGGGGCATACAGTATATGGGGGGCTACAGTATATGGGGGGTATACAGTATATGGGGGACATACAGTATATGGGGGACATACAGTATATGGGGGGTATACAGTATATGGGGGCATATAGTGTATGGGGGGTATACAGTATATGGGGGGTATACAGTATATGGGGGGCATACAGTATATGGGGGGTATACAGTATATGGGGGACATACAGTATATGGGGGACATACAGTATATGGGGGGTGTACAGTTTATGGGGGGTATACAGTATATGGGGGCATATAGTGTATGGGGGGCATACAGTATATGGGGGCATACAGTATATGGGAGCATATAGTGTATGGGGGGTATACAGTATATGGGGGGGCTACAGTATATGGGGGGCATACAGTATATGGGGGGCTACAGTATATGGGGGGTATACAGTATATGGGGGGCATACAGTATATGGGGGGTGTACAGTATATGGGGGGTATACAGTATATGGGGGCATACAGTGTATGGGGGGCTACAGTGTATGGGGGGTATACAGTATATGGGGGGCATACAGTATATGGGGGCATACAGTATATGGGGGGCATACAGTATATGGGGGTATACAGTATATGGGGTATACAGTATATGGGGGCATACAGTATATGGGGGGCATACAGTATATGGGGGGTATACAGTATATGGGGGACATACAGTATAGGGGGGTATACAGTATATGGGAGCATATAGTGTATGGGGGGTATACAGTATATGGGGGGGCTACAGTATATGGGGGGCATACAGTATATGGGGGGCTACAGTATATGGGGGGTATACAGTATATGGGGGACATACAGTATATGGGGGGTATACAGTATATGGGGGCATATAGTGTATGGGGGGTATACAGTATATGGGGGGTATACAGTATATGGGGGGCATACAGTATATGGGGGGTATACAGTATATGGGGGACATACAGTATATGGGGGACATACAGTATATGGGGGGTGTACAGTTTATGGGGGGCTACAGTATATGGGGGGTATACAGTATATGGGGGGTATACAGTATATGGGAGCATATAGTGTATGGGGGGTATACAGTATATGGGGGGTATACAGTATATGGGGGGCATACAGTATATGGGGGCATACAGTATATGGGGGTATACAGTATATGGATGCATATAGTGTATGGGGGGTATACAGTATATGGGGGGTATACAGTATATGGGGGGCATACAGTATATGGGGGGGCTACAGTATATGGGGGGCATACAGTATATGGGGGCATACAGTATATGGGGGGCTACAGTATATGGGGGGCATACAGTATATGGGGGCATACAGTATATGGGGGGTATATAGTATATGGGGTATACAGTATATGGGGGCATACAGTATATGGGGGGCATACAGTATATGGGGGGTATACAGTATATGGCGGACATACAGTATAGGGGGGGCATACAGTATATTGGGGCATATAGTGTATGGGGGGTATACAGTATATGGGGGCATACAGTATATGGGGGGTATACAGTATATGGGGGGCATACAGTATATGGGGGGTATACAGTATATGGGGGGGCATACAGTATATGGGGGGTATACAGTATATGGGGGGGCATACAGTATATGGGGGGCTACAGTATATGGCGGGCATATAGTATATGGGGGGCATACAGTATATGGAGGGTATACAGTATATGGGGCATACAGTATATGGGGGGTATACAGTATATGGGGGGTATACAGTATATGGGGCATATAGTGTATGGGGGGTATACAGTATATGGGGGGTATACAGTATATGGGGCATATAGTGTATGGGGGGTATACAGTATATGGCGGGTATACAGTATATGGGGTTATACAGTATATGGGGGGGCATACAGTATATGGGGGCATACAGTATATGGGGGGTATACAGTATATGGAGGCATACAGTATATAAGGGGGCATACAGTATATGGGGCATACAGTATATGGGGGGGCTACAGTATATGGGGAGTATACAGTATATGGGGGGCTACAGTATATGGGGGGTATACAGTATATGGGGGGTATACAGTATATGGGGCATATAGTGTATGGGGGGTATACAGTATATGGGGGGTATACAGTATATGGGGGGCATACAGTATATGGGGGTATACAGTATATGGGGGGCTGCAGTATATGGGGGACTACAGTATATGGGGGACTACAGTATATGGGGGGCATACAGTATATGGGGGGCATACAGTATATGGGGTATACAGTATATGGGGGGCATACAGTATATGGGGGGCTACAGTATATGGGGCATACAGTATATGGGGGGCTACAGTATATGGGGGGTATACAGTATATGGGGGGTATAAAGTATATGGGGCATACAGTATATGGGGGGCATACAGTATATGGGGGAGCATACAGTATATGGGGCATATAGTGTATGGGGGGTATACAGTATATGGGGGGTATACAGTATATGGGGGGCATACAGTATATGGGGGGTATACAGTATATGGGGGACTACAGTATATGGGGGACATACAGTATATGGGGGGTGTACAGTTTATGGGGGGTATACAGTATATGGGGGCATATAGTGTATGGGGGGTATACAGTATATGGGGGGTATACAGTATATGGGGGGCATACAGTATATGGGGGCATACAGTATATGGGAGCATATAGTGTATGGGGGGTATACAGTATATGGGGGGGCTACAGTATATGGGGGGCATACAGTATATGGGGGGCTGCAGTATATGGGGGACTACAGTATATGGGGGACTACAGTATATGGGGGGGCATACAGTATATGGGGGGCATACAGTATATGGGGGGCATACAGTATATGGGGGCATACAGTATAGGGGGGCATACAGTATATGGGGGGCATACAGTATATGGGGAGCATACAGTATATGGGGGGCATACAGTATATGGGGGGCTACAGTATATGGGGGGTATACAGTATATGGGGGCATACAGTATATGGGGCATACAGTATATGGGGGGGCTACAGTATATGGGGGGCATACAGTATATGGGGGGTATACAGTATATGGGGGCATACAGTATATGGGGCATATAGTATATGGGGGGCTACAGTATATGGGGGGCATACAGTATATGGGGGGCTACAGTATATGGGGGGCATACAGTATATGGGGGCATACAGTATATGGGGGGCATACAGTATATGGGGGGCTACAGTATATGGGGGGCATACAGTATATGGGGGTATACAGTATATGGGGGGCATACAGTATATGGGGGCATACAGTATATGGGGGGCATACAGTATATGGGGGGTATACAGTATATGGGGGGCTGCAGTATATGGGGGGCATACAGTATATGGGGGCATACAGTGTATGGGGGGCATACAGTATATGGGGGGACTGCAGTATATGGGTGCATACAGTATTTGGGGGGCATACAGTATATGGGGGGGCATACAGTATATGGGGGGCATACAGTATATGGGGGGCTTCAGTATATGGGTGCATACAGTATATGGGGGGCATACAGTATATGGGGGGGTATACAGTATATGGGGGGCTGCAGTATATGGGTGGCATACAGTATATGGGGGGCTGCAGTATATGGGGGGCTGCAGTATATGGGGGGCATACAGTATATGGGGGGCATACAGTATATGGGGGCATACAGTATATGGGGCGGCATACAGTAACGTGTTCTGTATTATATAGAGACTGTACAGTAACGTGTTCTGTATTATATAGAGACTGTACAGTAACGTGTTCTGTATTATATAGAGACTGTACGGTAATGTGTTCTGTATTATATAGAGACTGTACAGTAACATGTTCTGTATTATATAGAGACTGTACAGTAACGTGTTCTGTATTATATAGAGACTGTACAGTAACGTGTTCTGTATTATATAGAGACTGTACAGTAACGTGTTCTGTATTATATAGAGACTGTACGGTAACGTGTTCTGTATTATCCAGAGACTGTACAGTAACGTGTTCTGTATTATATAGAGACTGTACAGTAACGTGTTCTGTATTATATAGAGACTGTACAGTAATGTGTTCTGTATTATATAGAGACTGTACAGTAACGTGTTCTGTATTATATAGAGACTGTACAGTAACGTGTTCTGTATTATATAGAGACTGTACAGTAACGTGTTCTGTATTATCCAGAGACTGTACAGTAATGTGTTCTGTATTATATAGAGACTGTACGGTAATGTGTTCTGTATTATATAGAGACTGTACAGTAACGTGTTCTGTATTATATAGAGACTGTACAGTAATGTGTTCTGTATTATATAGAGACTGTACAGTAACGTGTTCTGTATTATATAGAGACTGTACAGTAACGTGTTCTGTATTATATAGAGACTGTACAGTAACGTGTTTCTGTATTATATAGAGACTGTACAGTAACGTGTTCTGTATTATCCAGAGACTGTACAGTAATGTGTTCTGTATTATATAGAGACTGTACGGTAATGTGTTCTGTATTATATAGAGACTGTACAGTAACGTGTTCTGTATTATATAGAGACTGTACAGTAATGTGTTCTGTATTATATAGAGACTGTACAGTAACGTGTTCTGTATTATATAGAGACTGTACAGTAACATGTTCTGTATTATATAGAGACTGTACAGTAACGTGTTCTGTATTATCCAGAGACTGTACAGTAACGTGTTCTGTATTATATAGAGACTGTACAGTAACGTGTTCTGTATTATATAGAGACTGTACAGTAACGTGTTCTGTATTATATAGAGACTGTACAGTAACGTGTTCTGTATTATATAGAAACTGTACAGTAACGTGTTCTGTATTATATAGAGACTGTACAGTAACGTGTTCTGTATTATATAGAGACTGTACAGTAATGTGTTCTGTATTATATAGAGACTGTACAGTAACGTGTTCTGTATTATATAGAGACTGTACAGTAACATGTTCTGTATTATCCAGAGACTGTGCAGTAATGTGTTCTGTATTATATAGAGACTGTACGGTAACGTGTTCTGTATTATATAGAGACTGTACAGTAACGTGTTCTGTATTATATAGAGACTGTACGGTAACGTGTTCTGTATTATATAGAGACTGTACAGTAACGTGTTCTGTATTATATAGAGACTGTACGGTAACGTGTTCTGTATTATATAGAGACTGTACAGTAACGTGTTCTGTATTATATAGAGACTGTACAGTAACGTGTTCTGTAATATATAGAGACTGTACAGTAATGTGTTCTGTATTATATAGAGACTGTACAGTAATGTGTTCTGTATTATATAGAGACTGTACGGTAACGTGTTCTGTATTATCCAGAGACTGTACAGTAACGTGTTCTGTATTATATAGAGACTGTACAGTAACGTGTTCTGTATTATATAGAGACTGTACAGTAACGTGTTCTGTATTATCCAGAGACTGTACAGTAACGTGTTCTGTATTATATAGAGACTGTACAGTAATGTGTTCTGTATTATATAGAGACTGTACAGTAACGTGTTCTGTATTATATAGAGACTGTACAGTAACGTGTTCTGTATTATATAGAGACTGTACAGTAACGTGTTCTGTATTATATAGACTGTACGGTAACGTGTTCTGTATTATATAGAGACTGTACAGTAACGTGTTCTGTATTATATAGAGACTGTACAGTAACGTGTTCTGTATTATCCAGAGACTGTACAGTAACGTGTTCTGTATTATATAGAGACTGTACAGTAATGTGTTCTGTATTATCCAGAGACTGTACAGTAATGTGTTCTGTATTATATAGAGACTGTACAGTAATGTGTTCTGTATTATATAGAGACTGTACAGTAACGTGTTCTGTATTATATAGAGACTGTACAGTAATGTGTTCTGTATTATCCAGAGACTGTACAGTAACGTGTTCTGTAATATATAGAGACTGTACGGTAACGTGTTCTGTATTATATAGAGACTGTACAGTAACGTGTTCTGTATTATATAGAGACTGTACAGTAATGTGTTCTGTATTATATAGAGACTGTACGGTAACGTGTTCTGTATTATATAGAGACTGTACGGTAACGTGTTCTGTAATATATAGAGACTGTACAGTAATGTGTTCTGTATTATATAGAGACTGTACAGTAACATGTTCTGTATTATATAGAGACTGTACAGTAACGTGTTCTGTATTATATAGAAACTGTACAGTAACGTGTTCTGTATTATATAGAGACTGTACAGTAACGTGTTCTGTAATATATAGAGACTGTACAGTAATGTGTTCTGTATTATATAGAGACTGTACAGTAACATGTTCTGTATTATATAGAGACTGTACAGTAACGTGTTCTGTATTATATAGAGACTGTACAGTAACGTGTTCTGTATTATATAGAGACTGTACAGTAACGTGTTCTGTATTATATAGAGACTGTACGGTAACATGTTCTGTATTATATAGAGACTGTACAGTAACGTGTTCTGTATTATATAGAGACTGTACAGTAACGTGTTCTGTATTATATAGAAACTGTACAGTAATGTGTTCTGTATTATATAGAGACTGTACAGTAATGTGTTCTGTATTATATAGAGACTGTACAGTAACGTGTTCTGTATTATATAGAGACTGTACGGTAATGTGTTCTGTATTATATAGAGACTGTACAGTAACATGTTCTGTATTATATAGAGACTGTACAGTAACGTGTTCTGTATTATCCAGAGACTGTACAGTAACGTGTTCTGTATTATATAGAGACTGTACAGTAACGTGTTCTGTATTATATAGAGACTGTACAGTAATGTGTTCTGTATTATATAGAGACTGTACAGTAATGTGTTCTGTATTATATAGAGACTGTACAGTAATGTGTTCTGTATTATATAGAGACTGTACAGTAATGTGTTCTGTATTATATAGAGACTGTACAGTAAAGCTGTTCTGTTATATCACTGTTCCTCCGCATCGGCACCTATACACACTAGCTGCCCACCCTGGGTTATATTTCCCCTTTGTTTGGGTGGGTCACTTACAACCAGGGCTGTGGAGTCGGAGTCGGAGTTGGAGTCTGTAAAAAAATGTAGAATTGAATTTTAATATGAACTGTACAAGTGTTGCTCATGAATATATATTATGAGCAACATTCTAGTAGGACACTGGCCCTATTAGATAAGGGTGGTCGGGGAATATATCAGTAATAGGACACTGGCCCTATTACATAAGGGTGGTCGGGGAATATATCAGTAATAGGACACTGGCCCTATTAGATAAGGGTGGTCGGGGAATATATCAGTAATAGGACACTGGCCCTATTACATAAGGGTGGTCGGGGAATATATCAGTAATAGGACACTGGCCCTATTAGATAAGGGTGGTCGGGGAATATATCAGTAATAGGACACTGGCCCTATTACATAAGGGTGGTCGGGGAATATATCAGTAATAGGACACTGGCCCTATTACATAAGGGTGGTCGGGGAATATATCAGTAATAGGACACTGGCCCTATTAGATAAGGGTGGTCGGGGAATATATCAGTAATAGGACACTGGGCCTATTACATAAGGGTGGTCGGGGAATATATCAGTAATAGGACACTGGCCCTATTACATAAGGGTGGTCGGGGAATATATCAGTAATAGGACACTGGCCCTATTACATAAGGGTGGTCGGGGATATATCAGTAATAGGACACTGGCCCTATTACATAAGGGTGGTCGGGGAATATATCGGTAATAGGACACTGGCCCTATTACATAAGGGTGGTCGGGGAATATATCAGTAATAGGACACTGGCCCTATTCGATAATAGTGGTCGGGGAATATATCAGTAATAGGACACTGGCTCTATTACATAAGGGTGGTCGGGAATATATCAGTAATAGGACACTGGCCCTATTACATAAGGGTGGTCGGGGAATATATCAGTAATAGGACACTGGCCCTATTACATAAGGGTGGTCGGGGAATATATCAGTAATAGGACACTGGCCCTATTAGATAAGGGTGGTCGGGGATATATCAGTAATAGGACACTGGCCCTATTACATAAGGGTGGTCGGGGAATATATCAGTAATAGGACACTGGCCCTATTACATAAGGGTGGTCGGGGAATATATCAGTAATAGGACACTGGTCCTATTACATAAGGGTGGTCGGGGGATATATCAGTAATAGGACACTGGCCCTATTACATAAGGGTGGTCGGGGAATATATCAGTAATAGGACACTGGCCCTATTACATAAGGGTGGTCGGGGATATATCAGTAATAGGACACTGGCCCTATTACATAAGGGTGGTCGGGGAATATATCAGTAATAGGACACTGGCCCTATTACATAAGGGTGGTCGGGGAATATATCAGTAATAGGACACTGGCCCTATTACATAAGGGTGGTCGGGGAATATATCAGTAATAGGACACTGACCCTATTACATAAGGGTGGTCGGGGAATATATCAGTAATAGGACACTGGCCCTATTACATAAGGGTGGTCGGGGAATATATCAGTAATAGGACACTGGCCCTATTACATAAGGGTGGTCAGGGAATATATCAGTAATAGGACACTGGCCCTATTACATAAGGGTGGTCGGGGAATATATCAGTAATAGGACACTGGCCCTATTACATATGGGTGGTCGGGGAATATATCAGTAATAGGACACTGGTCCTATTACATAAGGGTGGTCGGGGAATATATCAGTAATAGGACACTGGCCCTATTAGATAAGGGTGGTCGGGGATATATCAGTAATAGGACACTGGCCCTATTACATAAGGGTGGTCGGGGAATATATCAGTAATAGGACACTGGCCCTATTAGATAAGGGTGGTCGGGGAATATATCAGTAATAGGACACTGGCCCTATTACATAAGGGTGGTCGGGGAATATACCAGTAATAGGACACTGGCCCTATTACATAAGGGTGGTCGGGAATATATCAGTAATAGGACACTGACCCTATTACATAAGGGTGGTCGGGGAATATATCAGTTATAGGACACTGGCCCTATTAGATAAGGGTGGTCGGGGGATATATCAGTAATAGGACACTGGTCCTATTACATAAGGGTGGTCGGGGGATATATCAGTAATAGGACACTGGCCCTATTACATAAGGGTGGTCGGGGAATATATCAGTAATAGGACACTGGCCCTATTACATAAGGGTGGTCGGGGGATATATCAGTAATAGGACACTGGCCCTATTACATAAGGGTGGTCGGGGAATATATCAGTAATAGGACACTGGCCCTATTACATAAGGGTGGTCGGGGGAATATATCAGTAAAAGGACACTGGCCCTATTAGATAAAGGTGGTCGGGGAATATATCAGTAATAGGACACTGACCCTATTACATAAGGGTGGTCGGGGAATATATCAGTAATAGGACACTGGCCCTATTACATATGGGTGGTCGGGAAATATATCAGTAATAGGAAACTGGCCCTATTACATAAGGGTGGTCGCGGAATATATCAGTAATAGGACACTGGCCCTATTAGATAAGGGTGGTCGGGGATATATCAGTAATAGGACACTGGGCCTATTACATAAGGGTGGTCGGGGAATATATCAGTAATAGGACACTGGCCCTATTACATAAGGGTGGTCGGGGAATATATCAGTAATAGGACACTGGCCCTATTAGATAAGGGTGGTCGGGGAATATATCAGTAATAGGACACTGGCCCTATTAGATAAGGGTGGTCGGGGATATATCAGTAATAGGACACTGGCCCTATTACATAAGGGTGGTCGGGGAATATATCAGTAATAGGACACTGGCCCTATTAGATAAGGGTGGTCGGGGAATATATCAGTAATAGGACACTGGCCCTATTAGATAAGGGTGGTCGGGGAATATATCAGTAATAGGACACTGGCCCTATTACATAAGGGTGGTCGGGGAATATATCAGTAATAGGACACTGGCCCTATTAGATAAGGGTGGTCGGGGGATATATCAGTAATAGGACACTGGCCCTATTACATAAGGGTGGTCGGGGAATATATCAGTAATAGGACACTGGCCCTAGAACATAAGGGTGGTCGGGGAATATATCAGTAATAGGACACTGGCCCTATTACATAAGGGTGGTCGGGGAATATATCAGTAATAGGACACTGGCCCTATTACATAAGGGTGGTCGGGGAATATACCAGTAATAGGACACTGGCCCTATTACATAAGGGTGGTCGGGAATATATCAGTAATAGGACACTGGCCCTATTACATAAGGGTGGTCGGGGAATATATCAGTAATAGGACACTGGCCCTATTAGATAAGGGTGGTCGGGGGAATATATCAGTAATAGGACACTGACCCTATTACATAAGGGTGGTCGGGGAATATATCAGTAATAGGACACTGGCCCTATTACATAAGGGTGGTCGGGGAATATATCAGTAATAGGACACTGGCCCTATTAGATAAGGGTGGTCGGGGAATATATCAGTTATAGGACACTGGCCCTATTACATAAGGGTGGTCGGGGAATATATCAGTAATAGGACACTGACCCTATTACATAAGGGTGGTCGGGGAATATATCAGTAATAGGACACTGGTCCTATTACATAAGGGTGGTCGGGGAATATATCAGTAATAGGACACTGGCCCTATTACATAAGGGTGGTCGGGGAATATATCAGTAATAGGACACTGGCCCTATTACATAAGGGTGGTCGGGGAATATATCAGTAATAGGACACTGGCCCTATTACATAAGGGTGGTCGGGGAATATATCAGTAATAGGACACTGGCCCTATTACATAAGGGTGGTCGGGGAATATATCAGTAATAGGACACTGGCCCTATTAGATAAGGGTGGTCGGGGAATATATCAGTAATAGGACACTGGCCCTATTCGATAATAGTGGTCGGGGAATATATCAGTAATAGGACACTGGCCCTATTACATAAGGGTGGTCGGGGATATATCAGTAATAGGACACTGGCCCTATTAGATAAGGGTGGTCGGGGGGATATATCAGTAATAGGACACTGGCCCTATTACATAAGGGTGGTCAGGGAATATATCAGTAATAGGACACTGGCCCTATTACATAAGGGTGGTCGGGGAATATATCAGTAATAGGACACTGGCCCTATTACATAAGGGTGGTCGGGGAATATATCAGTAATAGGACACTGGCCCTATTACATAAGGGTGGTCGGGGATATATCAGTAATAGGACACTGGCCCTATTAGATAAGGGTGGTCGGGGGGATATATCAGTAATAGGACACTGGCCCTATTACATAAGGGTGGTCAGGGAATATATCAGTAATAGGACACTGGCCCTATTACATAAGGGTGGTCGGGGAATATATCAGTAATAGGACACTGGCCCTATTACATAAGGGTGGTCGGGGAATATATCAGTAATAGGACACTGGCCCTATTACATAAGGGTGGTCGGGGAATATATCAGTAATAGGACACTGGCCCTATTACATAAGGGTGGTCGGGGATATATCAGTAATAGGACACTGGCCCTATTAGATAAGGGTGGTCGGGGGGATATATCAGTAATAGGACACTGGCCCTATTACATAAGGGTGGTCGGGGAATATATCAGTAATAGGACACTGGCCCTATTACATAAGGGTGGTCGGGGAATATATCAGTAATAGGACACTGGCCCTATTACATAAGGGTGGTCGGGGAATATATCAGTAATAGGACACTGGCCCTATTACATAAGGGTGGTCGGCAGTGTTAGTGTTTCTGTGGTGAATATTAGTTAGAAACATAGAAAATGTCAGCAGGAAAAGCCCCCCTGCTCCATCTAGTCTAGTTGTGAGTAGTTCAGGACATGGAGGCTGGAGACTGGCTGCACCCACAGGAGAAGCTGCTGTATATACAGTATATATTCCCTCAGAAGTCGCCCCGGATCATGTAGGACATTAGGGAGAAGCTGCTGAGCCGGTGTGATAGATATCTCCCCTGGTATCTGACCGGCCATTTATCAAGGAGCAGGAGGCCGAGTCGGAGTCGGTGCTGATAAAATTCAGGAGTTGGAGTTGGAGCTGCGGCTTACCGACCCCACAGCCCTGGTTACAACTCAGGACACAAGAGCCCAAGGGACCCATCAGAGCCCGGCAGGTCACCGGCCATTGGGGAACAGTACAGTGTGTGCTGGACTAGCACTGGCGTCACCATTATACCGGCTCTGGCTGCGCTGTACAACACAAGCGACCAACATCCACAGAAATAGCGTCACCAGTAACAGCACATCGAGTACCACAGAGGATGTTGGGGATACAGTGTGATCGCCAGGGGTCGGGGATGATGGGGGGGGATACAGTGTGATCGCCAGGGGTCGGGGATGATGGGGGGGGGTACAGTGTGATCTCCAGGGGTCGGGGATGATGGGGGGGTACAGTGTGATCTCCAGGGGTCGGGGATGATGGGGGGATACAGTGTGATCTCCAGGGGTCGGGGATGATGGGGGGATACAGTGTGATCTCCAGGGGTCGGGGATGATGGGGGGGATACAGTGTGATCTCCAGGGGTCGGGGATGATGGGGGGGTACAGTGTGATCTCCAGGGGTCGGGGATGATGGGGGAGGGGGGATACAGTGTGATCGCCAGGGGTCGGGGATGATGGGGGGATGCAGTGTGATCTCCAGGGGTCGGGGATGATGGGGGGGGATACAGTGTGATCTCCCGGGGTCGGGGATGATGGGGGGGGATACAGTGTGATCGCCAGGGGTCGGGGATGATGGGGGGGTACAGTGTGATCTCCAGGGGTCGGGGATGATGGGGGGGATACAGTGTGATCTCCCAGGATTGGGGATGATGGGGGGGTACAGTGTGATCTCCCAGGATTGGGGATGATGGGGGGATACAGTGTGATCTCCCAGGATTGGGGATGATGGGGGGGGGGGGGGGATACAGTGTGATCTCCAGGGGTCGGGGATGATGGGGGGGGGGGGGGGGATACAGTGTGATCTCCAGGGGTCGGGGATGATGGGGGGGGTACAGTGTGATCTCCAGGGGTCGGGGATGATGGGGGGATACAGTGTGATCTCCA